>VDFB02105785.1:559404044-559725526 GCA_007258455.2 Sequoia sempervirens
TTCAAAACAAACAACTCCATCCATCCTCAAAACATTTATCAAAATCCATCTCACAAACTACTTTCTAGAACTTTGGAAACATCCTTATGCTAGACTTTTTTTAAATCACTTAGACCAAATCAAAATCATCTTGTTTAGTTAGGTATGTGGGAATGAATCCTTTCTCACACACTTAGTTAAATTAGCATCCCCTTTTGGACAAGTTCATACTAAGAACAAATCTAACATCTTAGGGTTTACAAGTTCATCATCCAAATAAAAATAAATCAAAATAAAAACCCTAGAGTCTAGCATTGATCCAAAGTTCCTAAAATTTCAAATGCCCTCATCACCCATCTTTCATACCATCATCATTTAATCCTAAAACAACCTAGAATTTCCTTGTGTACCTAAAAGTGTAGATCAACCAAAGGAGTTAAAGGTTCATCCCACATATTCCTAAAATTTGATCTCAAGTTTAAGGTCCAAACAAGGTCACAACACAAGAAGATCATGGAGAAAAACAAGGAAGCATCAACCACAAGTGATTTGATTCAAACTGAATTTGACCCTTGGGTATCTACCAACCCTCCACCTAATCCCTCTCAAATACCCCAAGATCTTCAAGAGGGATGTTTCCATGTGGAGGATGTCACAACCAATTACAAAGATATGTCCTAGGATGAAATGCTCAAATTAGTACAAAATCCATAAACCCGCAAACTTTTCAACATGATCATGAAACTAAATCCCACCCAATACATGTTAGCATTAGCAAAAGAAGGGGCTAAACTCCCTTTTGATTTTTATGTAAGCACCACTGTGTAGCAACCTTTAGTGAACATCCCACACACATCATTCACACCCTCATTCCCAAGCATAATCCAACCAATTTCTCAACCATCATCATCTCACACACCAAGCCAACCTATGATCACCAAAGGAATCTCACTACTCCAATCCCTTCAAGGGCACCCACTTGTCAACAATCAAAACTTAGAGTCCAACATGATCTTAGGTATGCCTAGCATCATCCCACAAGACCCTAAACATCCATATGTTCCACTTGTCTTCTAGGACTCAAACATATCATCCACTTTCCATGTCAAACCTACCTATGCCCTTGATACACAAGGTTACACCCCCAACATCTCATAAGGACAATTTGATCTATTTAGAAAATTTGGTACCTTCAATTCTTCCTCTTCACTTCCACAAGGGAAAATACCACAATCATACCCACAATTCCCTATCATGACACCATCACTTACACCAATCCAAGGTATAGGAAAAATCACTTTATTGAACACATGATCCAAAATCAACCAAATCAAGTCAACCCCCCAAACACAAATCAAATCAACACACCCATCATGTCAAGTCCCCCAAACGTGTCACTGATATCACAACACCAAGTGGAATAATCCCAAATATCTCAACCACTAATCACATCATCAACAACAACTCAAACATCTCAACATCTAGTCTCACAAGGGATAATCACATCAAATATGGTTCCAAATTCACCATTTATCACCCAAACCCTCATCATTACACAATAACCACCACAACAACCTCTCGGAATAACATCACAACAAAATCCACCATCCCCACAAAAAAATCTTCACACAACAAATCAGTATAGCATCACATTACAAGTAGCACAACAAGCATATAAAAAATAATCGCAACAATTTCAAACACAACAAACACAACAAGCAACCCTAGCACAAGCACAAGAACAAGCCTTGCTACAACTACAACAAAAACAAGCAACCAAAAAAAAATCCCAAGCCCAAGCACAAGCTCAATACCAAGCACAACAAGTGCAAGCCCAAGCCTTGCAACAACAACAAGCATATGTAAAGCTTTAGAATATGAAATAAATGTCCTAAAAATAAAGGGTTGAATATACCATGAAGTAATTTTGAGGTTTGATAGGCTAAAGATGCAACTATGAAACTAGATGAAACCAATGAGGCCATAGCATAAAGGCAGTAAATAGTTTTAAATAATGCTTTGGTATACATGTATGAAAAATGTGGTAGCATAGATAGGGTAGTGAACTGTTTTAAAGAATTCCTCAAAGAAATGTGGTCTCACGGTGATGGAATGCCATGGTTTTCTTGTCATGGAATTCCATCACCATGAGACCACATTCCTTTAAGGAATTTTTTTCGAGCAGTTCACTACCTTGTCTATGGTTTTTCCAAGAATCCATAGCTTGTTCAAAAGCACTTGTTTTATGCTTTTAGCCATAGTGGCAAGGTAATGAATGGTTTGATAAAATTCTTTGGTAGACATGTATGAAAATGTAGTAGCATAGACAAGGCAGTGAACTATTTGAAAAAATTCCTCAAAGAAATGTGGTCTCATGGTTATGGAATGCTATGACTAGCAAATGGATTTTCATAGAATGAAATTCCATGACAATCCATAGCATAGACAAGGCAGTGAATTGTTTGAAAAAGTGCCTCAAAGAAATGTGGTCTCATGGTGATGGAATTGCTATGGGATATGGCTAGAGGAGGGGAATTGAGAGTAAATCATTCTAAATTAGAAGCTATGATAAATTTTCCTACACTAAAAAGTGCTCCTAACACTAATTTTTTTGTACAAGCTACTAATAATGGTAAGATTTATTCCTTCCTTTTCTTCAGTAGCCTTACCATTACACCAAGTTACTACTATGGGGATGATTTTTTGTGAGAATAATATGATGAATCATTTGAAATATATATATAAATATAATCCATTCTCATTTGCATACTCTTCCTAGCTTGCAATAAAATTTTATAGTAGAGGCCAATGTAAGTGAATATGCTATTGGTGTCAACTTGCTTCAAGTTGGTAACATTATTCGTTGTTATTTAGAGATTCTCACTATAGCAAGTAGAAGACATCATGCTTTTGATTAAATGTATGCACTAGTTAAAGCTATTAGAAAATGGAGGCACTAATTATATGAAAAAGAAACTTTTATGCATACTAATCATGAACCTCTACAATATTTACATTTGAAATAAATTACAATAGGCAAGACAATGAAAGATAAAAAAAATTAACCTCTAATACTATTTTTGAGTGTAAATTTTATTTTTAATGTGATTATTACACAAAAAATTATGTTTTTTTAAATATTTAGTAAAATATTAATATTTAGATCTATAGATCTATGCCAAATATTAAATCAAGAGAGTTAGGGATGGTGAGAAACTAAGAAATTTATGAAAAATGTCAAGGAATTTATCCTTGATTCAAAATTTGGTATTGTAGGAGGCTAAAGAATACTAACAAGAACTAATTGAGGGTTTCTTAAGGTTTTTAAAGAACTAAGAAAAATATGCTCTTGCATTAGGGGTTTGGGAGCATGCCTGTCTAGCCTTTGGGTGCTCATTTCCACCTTGTGAACTTTTGTCCTCCTTAGCCACTAATTTCCTTACATCTAAATTTTTTACAAATTTTATATTTATTCACCCATTTTTTTTAAGATATGTCACTCTTGTAGATTTCTAGGAACACCTATTTGAAGTATGAAAGGGGGAAATTTTGGTTTAGCACTATTAGGAGACTACCTTAGCTAAAAATATAGATAACATGTTTTAGCTTTCACATGTAGCAAACAACTTATGGGAGTATAATTTATATGTATGGATGGTAATGTTCTATGAAAGGTTTTTCAACTACCAAAACCCCTACAAGGACATGTAGTGCTAAATAAAGGTACTAAGTAGATAAAAATTATAGTGTGAAAAGTTTGAATCAATGGATATCTTTATATCTACAATGGTGGTTGAAGATAAGAATATCTCTACAAGAATGGATTATTTATGTGGAGAACTTGAGGGAGAAAACCCTACCAATGATAGGAGGAAATTTTGAGTGAGATATGGATTATAGAGTTAGGAGAAGTGATGGGATTCTAGGGAGAGTTTTAAAGATAGAGGATTTAACGACTTGTAGCCATGGAAGAGAGTTAATACCAATACTTAAATCTATAATTTATAAGAGAATGTACAAGAGTGAGATTAAGTATAAGTAAGAATGAATGAGTAAGTAATCCAAAAAAATTATGGTTTCTAAATGCATAAATAAGTTGAACTAAAGTCAAGTATCTATTAGGGAAGAACTTTGTAAGGCAAGGTTCTAGAGTTCTAGAAAGAACCAAATTAAAAGTTTTTGTTTGACACTAGCACCCATGGCTATTGGTTCCCCCAAGGAACCAACATATATTTAAGGAATGGGATGACGATAGCTAAGAGTTCCCTTTTTTGAAATGTCCCCTACTAGGTTAGAATGATATTTTCCATTAATCAATTTGACATATTTTATTTGTCAAATAAATGTAGCATAAACTGAATTAAGCCTTGTTTAGATTATTTGAACATTCAAATGAGGAAGTAATTTGTTGTCACACAAACTCTGCTTATTTGATTTCTTTATAGCAATAACAACAATCATCAATGTAAATGTGACCATTAGCAAGTAATAGATTTCATACTTTCATTCCCATTCATATGACCGTGATATAATATTAGGCAGTGACAAAGAAAGCTACAATCAAGTATGTTCCAATTGAGCGAATATCCACTTATAGATTTGCATATAAAGATATTTCAGTATGAGAACTGGTAAATGCCAAATTACAATATAACATAATTATGAGGGTGTTCACTGGTAATATTATGGTCTCTTTTGCAAGGATAGATGTAATATTGAAAATAAATTCATATTCAGTGATAAATAACTAATTTTCCAAGTCATTTGTAATAACTAGCTATAGTCATTCTGTCATATGGTTAGAATAATAATCATGGACAACTTGTAGAAAAATATTATTCTGGAATTTGCATAAAAGTAAACAAACTACAAATATTTAATATTATGATCTAGGCATAGTTAGAACAACTATTAAAATAATGTTCCTCAAACCTGGAGACCCACACTTGGCCTGAAGGTTTTATCAACAGATTGTAGAGTGAGGGAAATGGTGAATGCTGCCAGTAATCACTCCCAACAAAAGTTCTAATACCCAACAATAATCTCAACATATGTACAGGCAGATGGACAATGACCAACAATGAGTATTTAGCTCTTTCAGAAAGTGTCCTCCACACCTTATAGTAGAAGTCTCACACCTCACAATCTCTTCTTTATACCACACCTCATCTAGAAATCCAACAATAATATTCAGAGATCCTCACGTCCTTTTTCAGTTGCCAACACACACACATAAATTACTACTATCACAACTCCACACCCAAGCTACAATAGTTTAGGAGTAGAATTAACAATGCCCAAGTCTGAAACAAATAATCCCATGCCTAGGTTAACTGAAAAACCAAGTTTCCCCCTGGGTAAATGAGTATGGTGCCCGTGCTTGCCAAGGAAGAAATCGTCTAGTTCAGATTAGCAAAATAGCTCATAATAAATGACACGCCTGGACCTATTACCTTCAATCATTAATGCAAATGTTCCTCAAACCAAGTTGACCCATATAAAATTTGAAACAATAACTTTGTACAATATGAACTCAAAAAATGCAAATGTAAAATTGCAGCTGAACCTGCAAAATGAATGAAAAATCTAGCTGGAAAAGCAAGAAAAACTTGCAAATTGAAAATAGAGAAAAAAATAGAAAATAGCATTCTATATTTATTGAACTAGAACAATGCATAAAGAATGGTTAGGAAAAGCACCATAGGAACATAAATTGTGGTGATAAGGGACGGAGAAAAGCAAGAAAACTATATTTTGCTTTAGCTAGCTTATTGCTGGAAACAAAACAAATGGTTGTTGCTTTAGTTAACTTATGCATGTCAATCATCATCTGTTGTTAATAGAGAGAAATTGATGGAAACATGCATTTCAAATTCCCCCCCTTAAGTCTAACTAAGGATACATAAAAGAGGAAAGAAGGAAAACCCTGTGGAACAAACCCCCCCAAAAAATATATATATACACTAAATCTACATGGTAGCTATTATGTTGTAGTGTTCTTCACTCCAAGGTCTCGCAAAACATGAATTTTTTGCTCAGTGAATGTCTTCGTGAAAATGTCAAAAATTTGTTCTGAAGTGGTACAGTACTGCAAGTCGATGACTCCATCATATATTAATTCATGGATGAAGTGCATGTGGATCTCAATGTGTTTGGTCTGTTGCCATTGTATGGGATCTCTACAAAGCATTAGTGTACTTTTATTTTCACACCAAATGACATTCGAATGATGAAAGAGGATACCAATCTCAGTTAGGAAGTTTTGTAGCCAAATGGCTTGAATGGTAGTGTTGATTGCACCTCTATATTTGGCCTTTGTTGATGAAAGAGCAATGGTAGATTGCTTCTTGCTTGACCAAAAAATGGGGCTTGATCCCAAAGTAAAAACATATCTTGAAGTGGACTTGTGATCAATCTTATTACCATCCCAGTCAGAATTAGTGTAGCCAATGAGATCCAAAATACTTGTTGAATAATGAATCCAATAGAAAATGGTTCGCTAGACTTATTGAAGAATACGCTTAGCAACCTTCCAATGTAGCTCATGTGGCTCCTACATGTATTTGGAAACAACACCCACTGTATATGAGAGATATGGATGAGAGTGATTGAAATAAAGAAGAATCCTCACAATCTGATGAAACTGTGTGTAATCAACTGATGGTATATCTTTTCCATTCTCAATCTTTACCCTCAATAAGAAAGGTGTGTTTGTTGGCTTGTGTTGTGTAGTTTTTGCACACATGCCCCACTAAAAGTAGGGACCCTCTTTCGCTTTGATTTTGGTGTTTTGGACCTTTGATTTTGAGGATTATCATGCCTTGGCATGAGCTTAAATGTTTATCTTGCTTGCCTAAGTGTTTCCCCTAAGTTTCACATTGAAAAACTTAAGTCTTGGGCAAAGTTGGGGTTTTTACCCCAATTTAGGATTTTCCACTCCATTCAGATTTTCCTGGATTTTATTCAAACTCTAGCTAAATGTGGTGGTTTAGGAATTTTTGGTCTTCATGGAATTCTGCTTGGGCTGAATTTTTCTAGAATTCCATTGTCTCATCGGGTTTCTGAACTTCTCTAGCTTGTCTTGTTGGCTTCATTTTTTTGCACCATTTGCTCCCATCTTTCATCGTGTATTGCTTTTGCATTTGGGATTTGGTGATTTGGGCATTTGGATTCACTGATTTGCTTACTTGGATGCCTAGATTTCTTTCATTTGGGTTGATCTGGTCACTAAGGCATCCGAGTTCACTGCATATTTTCCTTGTGGTCGAATCTAATCTGCTTATGGTATGTGATTTTGATCCCTGCCTTTGAAGTGTTAATTATTGTTCATTCAAGGTCCTTTTATGTCCATTTGGGAGCTCAATCTTGCAAGTTTAGTGATTAAAATCTTTGAACTAGGGTTGTGTTTGATGTTTGAGGACATCTTGTATTCCGCCCTAGTTAACCCATCGGATTTTAATGATGTTTCGCATTACAGAATGTTCCACGTCTTGCCCCATAGGTCTAGGTGTTAGTTTGGTTCCTTGTTGAGTGCAGTCGAGCTCAACCCAAGTTTAATCTGAGCCAGTTCCTTTCACCCATGGTGGAGGTTTTAATAGTCCAATCCAAGGCATCCCCTATTTGTTGTGAGCATTCATCATTTAGCGCCTTAGGTAGTCTTGATTCAAGGGAATTAATGGAAAACATGAATTGGGTTCGAGTCGAGCTCAGGAGATTCGTAACTCATGAACATTTGATCACCTCAGATTCAAATCAAACGTGACAGTGGTTTTTTGGGATTCTGAGGATTTCGTAGAATTTCTACAACCCTGAATTTTCTAGGATTTCATCTAACCTTCTGTGTTCTGGGGTGTGTAATGGAATTCAAAGTTTTGATGACTTTGCAGAATTTCGGTCTGGCTAGATTTTTCTGAATTCCCTGGAAAGCTTTGTGAAACATAGAAATCAGGTGAATTGGATGAGTTTAATGATGAATACTTATCATTCCATTCTCTAAATTGATAGATTACACTATCATCTACATCTTTTCTACATTTTGATAATCTATGGTTGATATTTATGTCCTTTTTGGGAGAATTTGCCTGGACCAGGTTTTTTTGAGATTTCCCATCTAGCCTGGATTCCGCGAAGGGCTTGAAATCCTGAACTGTGAAGGAATTGTGCTTTAATGATGTTTCAAGGGGGATTTCGATCTGTGTTTGAATTTTTTTGAATGATGAATACATTATTGATGATGGGTTAATCTTGATCTTCATGTTATAATGGATATTGATGATGGATTTTGCTGGGTGTAGGTTGAATCTTGCATGGCAAGAAGGAATGGTGGCGAAATGTATGTTTTTTCAGTCAATGAAGACCCAGTTGTTGAGCCCCAGTTTGATAATGTGACTGCTTATATTGTTGTTGTGGATTAATATCAGGCCATTAAGATTAATTGGGAAGAGGTTGTTGAGCACTCAAGAGATGAGGTTTAATCTATGAAAGAAATTCAAGAATTGGTTACTCCACCTAGGTCGACTTGGAGAGGTGCGCTAAGGATAGGGAGAGGGCAGTTAAGGTCTGAATCACATTGAAGATCCCAAGACGACCTGGATTGAGTTCAAGCATTTAATGACTAATTCATTTTATTTTGCATTCTCCTTGGGCCAAGCTATTTTATGGCCATTTATTATTGTAAACATTAGTTGAGGCCGACTTGTTTGTGGCCATTTTATGATTGTAAACCCTGACTTGGCCAACATGCTCTGGGGGTTTTCTATAAATTTGGCATATTTCCTCATTTGTAATATATAGATATACACAGATAGAGATAATTTTGATACAAAAACGAATTAGGTAGTAGAGCAGAGTTAGAAGCTAGTTCATTTTGAGCAAATGTTGTAACACAGAACATTGGAATTGTTGCTGATGGTGATTCAATACAATTGAAGACATTGTGATTTTCTGGTGATCTCTTTTGTGTTGACTTATCTTACATGGTTCTTATGATTCTATCTTTTAAATTTCTCAAGTTTATTAGATGCATTTTAGATCTGATTCAACGGTGTTTATGGTTTGATGCTTGAAATGTTTGCAACAATTCCTAGTCCATACTTTTTGCAGCTAGTTGATTGCTAGTTGCTTTGCAAAGTTAGCCTGGACTTTTATATTCATTGTGCTTAGTTCAATTGTGGAGATTTATTCATTTCAATTGCAATTGGGTTGTCTTGGATGAATGTTCATGATCTGAAAATCTTAATACCTAAGAAGATTGCACTATTTTTGTGAGATTGCAGGTTCATCTGGGTTAAGCAAGAATTAGTTTATGAGGGATTGGTCCATTTAGAGTATTTCATCATTTGCATTATTAATCTTAGTAGTTAAATTTAGGAATCTCTTTGAAACCCTTATCTTTTTTTATTTCTTTCATCATTTGAGTTAGATTTAGGATTGAAGTATCATCATATTGCCAGATCTGATAAGTTAAAGATTCAACATTTGCTTGTAGTAAGGTCCCTTTGTGATTACTAGCATTTTTACATTTATCACTGAGTTGTTTGTGCATTGTAAAGACCTAACATTAGATACCTTAGGGTTATCTCTTGAGGCTTACTGATAGAGATTTACCTTTCATGAGAGATAGGATATTATATTTTTTCTGAGTTGCTGTGTAGAAAACATCATCAATAGATTGGCGCTAGAAGGAGGGCCTAAATAAGCTAAGATGGATCGATTTATGTATGCCATCTCTCCTAAAAGATTTAGAAGAAGAACCAGATCTACTCCAAGAGAGGAGGAGTTCCAAGAATTACCAGCCCCTACTAGGTCAAGAAGGACCAGCAGAAGGGGAGAATCATCATCCACCCAACCACCTCCATCATCTCCATCATTCTCATCTTCATCAATTTCATCTAGTCTGAGTCTGAGGACATTCTCATTCAACAACCTCAGCCAGCCATCAATTAGCCATTACCACCCCCACCTCCACCAATGGCTTTCCTAGCTAATAACCCATCTCCATTGACTTTCACCAATTACAATGTCATGCCCAAGAACCCTGAACACTTTTGTTCAAAGTTCCATGTCAATGATCCCAATAGAATTGCTAAGGAACATATCGGTATCTTTTAGACTTGCCATAAGGATAGAGGAATTAACCATGAGGATGTAGCATGTAGGCTCGTTCCTTATTCCCTAGGAGAGGATGCATTCTATTGGTACAATCATTTTCCTACTAGGTCCATTCGAAATTGGAATGAACTGGAGAATGCATTCTTACAAAATTTTAGGATTCCCATCAGTCCTAGTGAGCTCTACCGTTAGTTCACTAATGTTAAGAGAGAAGTCCATGAGCCTATAGGGTCCTTCAACAACCAATTTCATCATGCCTATACTTGATTGTAGGCCCCTTATGTTGTTGATGATCCCACTACTTTAAAAGTTTATTATGAGGGACTTGATAGTCTAACAACCACCTTCATGAAATGAAGAAACAACCCTCCTACTAGCCTACTCGATGCATATGCAGAGGCTGTGAAGGTTAGTACTACTTTAAGGCATCACTTGTCTGGACCTTTACCATCATTAGGACCTACTACTCACCTTAGACAAGTCTCAACTCTCAACCAGGCTCTTGCTAATCACGCTCCCATCATGAACCTAACACCTTAGTTGCCTCTGGTATCTCACCCAAGACCTCCCATGAGTCAAGTTCCACCCACAGTCAGCTATCCCCAGCAAAATGCAAATCAAACTCTACATCCACAATCTCATGCTAGCTATCCCCCATATCTGCAGAATTATGAAGTATTGAGCCAGTCATTGAATACCAATATTGCAGTAGGATATCCTCAGAATAATGTGAACCAGCCTCCATATGGAAATTCTAACAAGGAGAGACTAGATGAATTCACTGAACAAGTGAAGAATTTGAATATGGAGGTGACTTACTTAGGAACCAGAACAGTTAGTTGCAAGTTGCTCAGAGAAATATGCAGTCTAATCATAGCAAAGAAAATCAACAAGGACAACATTTTGATAGGGGGAAACATCCTGACAGAGGATATAACAGTGATAGAGGATACAACAATGACAAAGGATATAATAATGATAGAAGATAGAATTATGATAAAGGACAATCCTCTGGTAAGAACTTTGATAGAGGGCAAGCTAGTGGACAAGGGTTCAATAGGAGACAACCCCCAGGACAAAATAGGACTTGGAACACAAGGCCTAATAATGGAGGAGTCCCTACCCCATTGGATCAGCTAGTCAATCAGTCAATCAACCAAGAGAATCCTCCTAATGGTGTATATTTAGCTAAGGCTGCATTATCAAGATGGTGTAGGCTCCATAAAACAAGTCAGCATTCTGAGTTAGACTGTCAAGAGTTCTAGACAGCAGCTTCAATTTTTCAGTGTGAAGTGGAGAACAATTCAAGTGGTTAGGAAATGGTGCCATATACTCCCTATGATTCATCAGTGTTGGTACTGAATCATGCTCATTTTCTACAAAGCAAAGACAATGTGCCTGAAGGAGACTCAGACCAGCTGAAGGAAGAAGCAGATTAGGTATGCAATGGAGATGAGATTTCACAATTGTTTTATGAAAATCCAGTAAATGACAATGGCCACATGGATGAAGAAGAAGCTTATGTTGAAGAGGTACAAACCTTCTAGAGACCTATCAAGAAGTATGATTTGAGGGACATGCCACATATATGTCCACAAGCTGGAGGCCCCTTCACCACTTCCATTCCACCAAACAACTTCATAACACCTCCAAATCCTAATGCCAACAATAATCCATCATATCCTTTGGTATCAAGGCAATATTTCTCTAAAGAACAAGCACAAATGGATCCGTCTAAAGGAAAGGGTGTTTAAGCAAACAAAGACAGGGTGGTGGACAATCCAAAAGAGATTCCTACTGATCTGAGTGAAGAACAATTGGCTAGATATTTTGCAGAAGAACTCAAGAAGCTAAAGGTAAGTCTCTCTGCATTTGAATTATTGAGAGTTCCAACCATTAGGAATGCAGTTCTAGTAGCTTACAATGCAAATTCCATATCACAAAATAGATCAGTTAGTCAAAGTATCAATAAAGCATCTAGTTTTCAAATGGTAGGAAGGAAAAATCAGATTCGTAATCAAGTTCATGTGTCTCCTGGAGATAAGGGAAAAGAGAAAGATAGAACTCAGGTTGCTCAAGTAGATACTCCCTTAACTCTACTTCAAGGGAAAATTGATACTCCTCCATTCCTGATTTATGTCCGCATATTTGGTAAACACTTGCATAATTGCTTGTTAGATTTAGGTTCTTCCACCAACGTAATTCCCTTTGGTGTCTATAGAGCTTTGGGTATTAGTCCTGGTGATTCCCAGAAGAAAGTTACACAATTGAATAGAGCTGAAGTTAAGGCTGTAGGAGAATTAAACATGATTCGCATGCAGGTTGCTTCTAATCCTAGGATTCAACAGGTTATTAATATATAGGTGGCAAATATACCTGATGCTTATGGCCTAATCTTGGGAAGAGACTTTACTAGGGCCTTGAATGGATATGTGTCAACTGATCACTCTCGTATGTGGCTTCCTTGGAAGGGAATTCCAAACCATATTAGAATTGAAAGAGAACCTAGAATGAAGTACATGATTATAGAATATTAGAATACCTCTTATGAAATTTTAATATCTAAGGTGAGCATGGGGAATTATGTGCTTACAACCCCTTTTGAGGAATCCGATGCAGAGGAAGTGCTTATGTTTCACACAGCGCCTGTTGACCTTATAAGAGAATCTAGTAGTATTGAAGCCTTGGTGGAATCAATTGAAAATGATAATTTTCCTGAAGATAATTAGCTCAGCCTATTGGATAATTTCTAAGAATTCATTCATAAATGCATTGAGGATCAGATTTAGTTGGGTAGGGAAATGAATTTCAGAGATTTTCTTTTGTCAAATTGGTGTAGGGTCCATAATGCCTCCCATTCTGAATTGGATTGTTGCTTATGCCAGACTATAGTGGAACAAGTGCAGAAGTGTATCAACCCCACTCCAACAGTCAAAATTAATATTCAAGATGTTCAAGAAGACCCTAAAGGGAAGGAAGTGATGCTTCCTAAAGAACCTTCCAACAACAACAGTGCAAAAGATACAACGAGGAAGTTTGTAGTTGCTAATTGTTGGAATTTAAGATTCAATGGATCCAAATCAAAGCAAGGAGTTGGAGTAGGATTTGAGTTAATCAGTCCAAGAGATAAGACTTTCTTTGCTGCTCATAGACTCCAATTTCATTGTACGAATAATGTAGTAGAATATGAGGCTTTGGTCCATGGGTTGTTAATGGCACTAAAGAAAAAGGTCAAGATTTTGCAAGTTTTTGAGGATTCTAAGTTAGTGGTTAGGCAAGTTAGGAGACAGTACTCTTGTCATGACAGAAGAATGACAAATTATAGACACAGAGTATAGGACCTTATTGAAGGATTTGATGCCTTCAACATTCAGTTGATCCCACGTAATAAAAACCAGACAGCTGATTCCCTTGCTCAAGCAACTAGTACATTGCAACCTCTATCTCTTTCTGGACTGAAGAATTTTATAGTGGAGTTAACCCCAGTACCTTCAGTACCTTACAATGTCACCAATTTCTAGGTATTTGGAGATGATAAGCACATTTTATATTTTATCACAAGTTCAGATGTTTTTGCTTCACAAATTATAGATGAAACTGAACTCCAAGAAGTAGAAATGGATTTGGAAGGGGTAATCAATTTGAAGACTAATACTATTCCCAGGGGAATGGTGTATTTAGAAAGGATTTTTGATCTAGATAGGGTCAGAGATCAGGAGCAGGATGCCAAGAAGGAGTCCACTAGTAGGCAATGTGAAAAATATAATATGGGGACCCAACATAATGTCAAGAATGTCCTCATTGGAAAGGTATGTACTCTTGAAGAGAGGGAAGGAATAATTAATGCATTACATAGATATCCAGATGTGATAGCCTGGAGTTATGAAGACTTGAAGACCTATGAAACATCAATTATAACCTACACTATACCTTTGAAGCCAGGAGTGAAGCCTTTTAGGTAGAGGAAAAGACCAATTAATGCTTTACTGGAACCTATAATTTAGAAGGAAGTACAGAAGTTGATGTCTACAAGGATCATATTCCTAGTCAGGAACTCTACTTGGGTGGTGAACCTGGTTCTAGTATGAAAGAAGAATGGTGAAATTAGGTTGTGTGTGGATTTTAGGAACCTCAACAAAGTGTTAGAAAGAGACAATTATCCAATGCCCTCACTGGATGAAGTACTTCAGATTGTCAATGGTTCTCAAATGATGTCTTTTCTAGATGGCTACTCAGGGTACAACCAGGTTATGGTGCAATATGAAGATAGGCATAAGACTGCTTTCACCACAAAGTGGGGCATTTTTTTCTATAGAAGAATTCCCTTCAGTTTGATTAATGTTGGAGAGCTACATTTCACAGGGCTATGGACATTTCCTTTAAAGAAATAATTGGTAAATGAATAATCATTTATATGGATGATTTGACAATTTTTTCCAAGAAGAGAGGAGAACACATAGTAGACTTATGTAAGGTGTTTCAAAAGTGTAGAGAATTCGATATATCTCTCAATCCAAAGAAGTGCATCTTTGGAGTTACAGAGGGAAAATTGTTGGGACATGTTATCTCTGAGAAAGGAATTTCCATTGATCCAGAATGAGTGGAAGCTATACTCAAGATCCTGCCACCTGCTAGTAAGAAAGAAATGAAATCATTCTTTGGTAAAATCAACTTTGTAAGGAAGTTCATCACTGGATTCATAGAAATAGTCAAGCCACTGAATGCAATACTGAAGCAGGAAGCCAAAGTTGAATGGAATGTAGAAGCTAAGGAAGCATTTGCAGAGATCAAGAGGGCCATTGCTGAAGCCCCAGTTTTGGTAAGTCCAGACTATGCTAAGCCATTCTATATATATATTTGTTTGCTTCTGATCACTCCTGTGATGCTATGTTGACTCAAAAATCTGATCAAGGGGATGAGCATCACATAGCATTCATGATGCACCATTGAAAGATGTTGAACTAAGATACCCAAGTGTGGAGAAGTAGGATTATGCCTTAGTCAGATCTGTGAAGATATTTAGACATTATATCCTCAAAAACAAGGTCTTTGCAATAGTCCCTGATCCTACAATAAAGTTGTTGTTGATACAGAATGAGCTAGGAGAGCGCAAGGCTAATTGGGTAACCATGTTACAAGAATATGATATTGAGATTCAACCCATGAAGTTGGTAAGAGGGTAAGGACTTACTAGGACAATGGCAAAAATGGGCCCTGATCTTACAGCTCAGCAATATAATCTAGAAGATGTTTCTCCTGGAGAATGGTATGATGATATCGTTCATTATCTCCTAACTTAGAGGTGTCCTGACCATCTTAATATAGTACAGAGAAGGGCATTACGCTTGAGGAGTGATAGTTTCATGTTGAAGGGAGTTGTTCTATATAAGAAAATCATGAAGGTATCTACCTGAGGTGCTTAGGAAGATAGGAAGCAGAGAGAGTCATGGTCGAATTTCATGATAGATATGGTATTGGCCATGATTTGCACATGCCACTACAAATCAGATTCTGAGGGCTAGTTATTATTGGCCTGCATTGTTCAAGGACACACACAGTCATGTCAGAACTTGCCATGTGTGCCAGACCACAACAACTAGAGAAAAGTATGCAGCTCTTCCACTTCAGCCGGTCTTTGATTTAAAACCTTTTGCACAGTGGGGGATGGAATTCATAGGTCCCATCAATCCACCTTCTTCTATAGGAAATAGGTATATTCTCACCATTACTGATTGCTTTACAAGATGGACTGAAGCTCTTGCATGCAAATAATGTACTTTTGAAGTGGTAATAGATTTCATTGAATCAGGTTTTATCAATCGCTTTGGATGTCCTATATCTTTGGTTTGTGATAATGGTTCTGCATTTGCATCATTGAAATTTTCTACTTGGGATTTTGACCATGGGATCATAATAAGGTTTGCATCTAATTACCATCCACAGGGTAATGGGTTGGCTGAGTCTTCCAATAAAAACCTCTTAACAAACATTCGTAAGTTACTAGAGAAGAACCCCAAAGATTGGCACACTCAACTTAGATTTTCTCTATGGGCAGATCATATAAGATAGAAGACTTCCATAGGGACCTCCCCTTATCATCTTGTGTATGTACTAGAACCTATATTTCCAATCCAATTGAGAGTCCCTACTTTACAGTTCATTAATGAATATTATGATGAAGAATTTAACAAACGTGAGGCCTGCCTATAGGAGTCGTTACACCTTGAGGAAAGAAGAGATGAAGCCTTAGAAAACTTTGCCAAACATCAAGGTGTAGTCAAAAGGTGGTTTGATAGAAGAGCAAAGCTAAAAGCCTTTCAGCTTTCTGACTTGGTTCTCTACTGGGATAAAGCCCATGACTATAAGGGGGAGCATGGTAAATTTGACAAACTTTGGCTTGGCCCTTACCAGATTTCAGAAATCCTAGGAGATAATGCTTTCTGCTTGAAAACTCTCACTTGGGAGGATATCCCACTGCTTGTCAATGGGCAATATTTGAAGCATTATTTCCAATCTTGAGTTGTCTGTAGCTCTTTTCCTGTACATAGTTAGAGTAGGATTTCCTTTCTTTTTTGCTTTTCCTTGCTTTGGTTAGAGTAGGTTTGCTTTCGTTTTGGTGTGTTTCTTGCTCTACTTTTTCTTTGGAGGTTTCCTTGTTTTCTTTTGGATGTGTTGCACCTGCATGGCAAATATTCTTTTATCTGGGACCATTCTTAGTATTTCCTTGATGAACTTTAATTATGTGTCTTGAATGGATGGTTGAGGTCTTTGTTATCATCAGACTATCTAAATGTTTTATTTAAGGAGGATGGGTCACTGGTTTGATTTGAATTGGAGATATTTTGAAATCTTATATCTTTTATACATCTTAAGAATCATGAGGTTGTAGTAGGGTCCTTGTGAGGTCTTGTTAAGTGGAAAGTCTTATTTCTACTTCAGTGCCACTGTGGTTCTTAGCCCTGAGTGTGAACTTCATTGTTCACAGGTTGAAATGAAAAAGTAAAAAAAAAGTATCAAAAAAAAAAGAAGAGAAAATACTAAAAATCAAATGAATTCAACTTATCAGGGGTATCTAAATATCTCTATCGGGGCTATAGACGTCTGGCTGGCAATAAAGCTATGTTCAGGAGAGTCACAGTGATAACCTCGTCGAGGCTATAGATACCTGATTGGTAGTGAGGCTCTATCCAAGTTGCTTTTGGACTTAGAATCTTTACGTAGCCTAACCTGATTGAACTTGGTTTCTGTAGTAGCCCAAGGAAGGAAATGAACTCATGTGCACACACTTGGATTTTTAGTCTATGGAAGGTTCAGTCTTGCCTTTGGTTCTAATTCTTTAATCTTGCATTTTTATTTTTTTATCTGATAGTGAGATCAAAACCAGAGATTCTAGGTTCATGATTATTGTTCATCATCAAATGCTTTGGAGCATTTTCCTTAGTAGAGTCACCATTTGTTGTGCAATTTTTGCACACACGCCCCGTTGAAAGTAGGGACCCTCTTTCGCTTTGATTTTGGTGTTTTGGCCCTTTGATTTTGAGGATTACTGTGCCTTGGCATGAGCTTAAATGTTTATCTTGCTTGCTTGAGTGTTTCCCCTAAGTTGCACATTGAAAAACTTAAGTCTTGGGAAAAGTTCAGGTTTTTACCCCAGTTTAGGATTTTCCACTCCATTCGGATTTTCCCTGATTTCATTCAAATTGCTCAAGGTTATTAGATTCATGTTAGATCTGATTCAATGGTGTTTATGGTTTGATGCTTGAAATGTTTGTAGCAATTCTTGGTCCATACTTTTTGCAGCTAGCTGATTGTTAGTTGCTTTGCAAAGTTATCCTGGACCTTTATATTCAGTGTGCTTATTTCAATTGTGGAGATTTATTCATTTCAATTGCAATTGGGTTGTCTTGGATGAATGTTCATGATCTAAAAATCTTAATACCTTAGAAGATTGCACTGTTTATGTGAGATTGCAGGTTCATTGGATTAAGCAGGAATTATTTTATGAGGGATCGGTCCATTTCAAGTATTTCATCATTTGCATTGTTAATCTCAGGAGTAGTTAAATTTAGGAATCTCTTTGAAACCATTATCTTTTGTTATTTATTTCATCATTTGAGTTAGATTTAGGATTGAAGTATCATCATATTGCGAGATCTAATAAGTTAAAGATTCAACATTTTCTTGTAGTAAGGTCCCTTTGTGATTACCAACATTTTCACATTTATCACTAAGTTGTTTATGCATTGTCAAGACCTGACATTAGAGACCTTGGGGTTATCTCTTGAGGCTTGTTGATAGAGATTTACCTTTCAAGAGAGATAGGATATTATATTATGTCTAAGTTGTTGTTGTGTAGAAAACATTATCAACAACTTGCAGTGAGTCATGCAAAACCAAACTAGAAAATCTCTCACATACTTGGATTGAGAAACATTGATTCATGATTCATTCTAGCTGATTTCAAGTCTAAGGTAAAAGTGTAGGAGACCCATGTCTGTCATGGAAAATCTATCATGCAAAGAAAATTTAATTTCAATAATGGTTGTGGTTGAGCTACCTATTATTAGTAGATCATCTACATAGAGCAATATGATCAGTAGAGAGTTATTTTTTCTCATCATATAAACATTTGGATCATATTTGCATCGCATGAAATTCTAAGATAGGAGATAAGAGTCCATTTTAGCATACCAAGATCTAGGTGCCTGCTTGAGGCCATAGAGTGACTTCTTGAGTTTGCATACTAAAGATGAATTTTGTACATACCCTTGTAGTTGCTCCATGTAGATTTATTCCTTGATATCACCGTGAAGAAATGTGTTCTTCACTTCCATGTGGTGAGCCTCCCACCTTCTTGTTGCTGCAATGGCAAGAGCCATCCTGATTATTTTTGCTATTGGAGCAAAATTCTCATCATAATCAATGCCATGAACTTGTTGAAAGCCTTTAGCTACTAACCTTGCTTTGTATCTACTCACATGTCCATGCTTCTTTCTTTTTTCTATAGATCCACTTACATCTAACAAGCTTTTGATTGGAAGGAAGAAAAACCAGGTCCCAAGTCTAGTTTTCTATGAGCGAGTTGTACTCCTCCATGGTAGCTTCCCAAAGAGGATTCCCTGCAGCTTCTGCATAAGTCTGAGGGTCAGATGCTAGAGCCACATAGGCATGCAAAGGCATGATAGGTTAAGTAGTTGAGAATGCATGGGGGGCATCATATATCTCACTTAAGCTCCTTGTTCTTTGATTATCATGTAGGGGATATTGAATCATCACCGGAAGCCCAATCAAGATTTGGATGTGGATCGACACATGCATGCTCATCTTCTTCTAAATAAAATTTAGAAATATCTGAAATCAAATCTAAATGATTGCATGTATCTTCTTTAAAATTTGTACGAGGAAACACCGAGGTAGTGGCATGTTTATCCTGAGATGCATGTGGGGAACTTTCTTCAAAGTAGACACTTCTCTCAATGAAGAGTGTTTATGTTGAAAAATATAGCAGTCTTTATCCCTTTATGCCATCTAGATATCCAATGAAGATGCACTCTTTAATTTGAGGCTCCAAATCCTTCCTCTTTTCTACAGGAATACGAGCCCATGCATGATCCAAAAATGCAGAAATATGTGAATTTTGGTTGCATGCCACTCCATGCTTCAAAAGGTGTTTTTCCTATGACAGATTTGTGAAATCTATTTTGTATGTATGAAGCATAGTTGACTGTTTCAGCCCATAATTTGGAGGGGGCCTTGCATGCAACATACAACTAGCCATCTCTTTCAAAGATTGATTCTTCCTCTCAGCTACTCCATTTTGCTGCGAAGTGTAAAAAGTTGTGTTTTGCAATTGTATTCATGCTTCATCACAAAAATGTTGGACATCATTATTAACATAATCCCCCCCATTATTTGTGTAGAGGATCTTGATCATTTTCCTAGACTGCTTCTCTACATGAGCTTTGAAAATATTGAGATGCTTAAACCCTTCAAACTTGAATTTGAGAAAATACACCCATGTGTATCATGTGCAATCATCAATGAATGTTAGCACATATTTGGATTGGCCCATGGAAGGTTTAGGAAATGGGCCCATCAGATCACTATGAACAAGCTCTAATGGAGAAGAGGCTCTCCACACATGCCCCTTTGGAAACTTTTCTTGAGGATTCTTTCCAAGAGCACAACCTTCACATATTCCATTGGAAAATTCTATGGTAGGAAAGCCTTTCACCATCCCCTGTTTGCTAAGTTGTTGCATGTATCTAAAGTTTAAATGACCAAATATTTCATGCCAAATTCTACTTTCATCATTTGCATGCGTTAGAAGTAAAGTGGAATCTGATTTAGCAACAAAGTCAGAAAAAGTGTACAAATGAGACTAATGATTTTCCTTACCAACAAAAATTTTGGAGTTGTCTTGCATGTCAAATATGCTTACCACATCAAGGGTGAATTCAACTATCCCTCAATTGAAAGTATGTGTCATTTGATAAATAGATAGAAGATTGAAAGAAAGCTTTGGAATGTGTATGACATTCTCAAAACTTCCAATTCCAAGCTCTACCCTCCCTTTTCTAGTTGCCTCTAATGGAGACATCTCCCATGAGAATAGGAGGACCATCATATGGTTCCAAATATGAGAGAACATCTTTTGTGGCTGCCATGTGGTGTGAAGCCCCGAAGTCTATAATCCATGCATATGGAGAAGAATGAATAGAAATTAATGCATGTGCATTACCTCTTGTTTCAAGTGCCTTGTCTTCTTGCTTCTTCTTGGCATTTTTTGGAATAAAGTTACCAAGATTATTATGTTGAACTCTCTGCACTATGAGGTCAATGGTCTTCTTCATGCATGATGATTCCGGATGGTAACCACGATTGCAATAGTTGCACTTAGATTTCCCCTTTGTGTCATTTTCCTTCGAGCTAGAAGATTCATCAAGAGTTTTGAGATTTTCTCCCTTTCTTGGATTTAGATCCTTTTTCCCTTTGCCTTTGGATTGTTGATTGGGTTTCAAACTGTTCTTCCCACTCGCTTGCATAGTAAGAGCATGAGCTTTGGAATTTTTTAATGTACCCATTTTTATGAGCTTATCTTGCTCATGTATCAGGGACTCAATAAAGGCATCAAGTGTGGGCGTCTTCCAATTTGCTCCTATTGTAAGTCTGGCTATGTGAAAAGTGAAGAAAAATACAACATATTATGGACCCAATTTTGAAAAATAGCAAGAACTAATTTACTTTCTTGCTAAGATTTGTCGATTTCGCATCCTTTCAGCCGGAGTAATAAGGCCTTGAAATTTGTGAAAACGTCTTGAATATTTTCAAATTTGCTCAGATCTAATAAGTTGAGCTCATTTTCAAGGATGTGACCACGCATCTTATCTTTCTTCCCAGCATAGTCCAAACCTTGTTTGGATTCTCCAGTGTAGTCAAAACCTCATTCAAAGTTTTGCATGCTTCAACACGAAACAACAATTCTGGAGACATGGATAAGCATAGGAGACCAAAGGCCTCATCCATGTGGTTGAAATATTTGGATTTTTCAATTGAAAAATTTGGTTCAACCTTCATTACGATGACTATTTGATATAAGCCTCTACTTCTAAGTTGAAGCGGAACCTTTGGCTTCCATTCATAATAGTTATATGGTGAGAGATTTGTAGAGGATGGAAATTCCATTCTTTTCAACAGCTCCAATCTTTAGTTACTGGAAAAAAAAGTTTATTCTCCTTCTTCCTAGCTCCCTTAAGCTCTAATACCAAGTAAAATTACAGTTGAACTTGCAGAATGAATGAAAGATCTAGCTAGAAAAGTAAGAAAAAATTGCAAATTGAAAATAGAGAAAAAGAACAAAAAATAGCATTCTATATTTATTGAACTAGAACAATGCATAAAGAATAGTTACAAAAAGCACCGCAAGAATAAAAATTGTGGTGATAAGGGATAGAGAAAAGCAAGCAAACTGCAGTTTTCTTTAGCTAGCTTATTGCAAGAAATAAAAAAAATGATTGTTGCTTTAGTTAGCTTATGCATGTCAATCATTTCTTGTTGTTAACAAAGAGAAATTGATGGAAACATGCATGTCAATCATCACCCATTCTCAATAGAGAGAAATTGATGAAAACTAACTTTTGTCTTAGTTAGCTTGTAGCATGAAGATCAACGTCCATTGTTAATAGAGAGAAACTAATGCTCATAGCAGAAATGTGGTGACTGGAATCTTTGCAAACCCCCTCCAAAACTGATTACCAAAATGTTCTCTAAGACTTCAGAATGAATATCAATTATCACCAATTTTGTTTGTGAAAGAGACTCACAAAATCGCTCTACTTGTTCAAGTAGAAGACCTGAATGACCTTCTCCACAAATCATCTAGGTTGGATGTGTTTCACCATCTTCTTCAAAAGGGTTTTCATCCTTCCAAATGTTGAGATGAACCAAGTTCAATCTCCAGACCCACATGGGTTTCGAAAAGAGAAATAGAATTATCCAACATAACCAAATGAGCTCTCATAACACTTTTCTTGCAAAACTCTCTAGAGGCTTCTAATTTAAAAGTCGCCTTTTAATTAAAACACCCTTTTAACTCTAAAAATGACCTTTTCATTAAAATAATCATATTTTGACATCCAAGGCCCTATTAAAAGAATCCATTATTTAAAGCATCTCATCTTGGTTTTGACAAGCTATAATACTAAGGGATTTTTTAAATATTTGAATTAATTTTTAGCAACCTTAGTAATTTAATTTAAATATAACCATTGATAAACTCATTTTTGTGGAACTATCAAAATACATCATAACTAAAAAATAATTGCACTAGAGTGAGCTCGATGAAGAATAAAGATGAACAAAGCCGACAAGATGACTTACTATAAATAGACATTCCCTCCAAGAATCTTGGATCCCATACTGAACGCCAAAAATAGAATCTAAGATCATCGTAGAACTCTTCAACACCCTTTAAACTCATTGATAACCTTAGATTATCCCTCTCAGCATGTAGACATAAACCCAAAAAACATCTCCAACCGTAGAGCAAGAGAATCCTAAAATGGAGACATTACAATCCACCCTTCCTAAAGATTGTTTATCCTCAAGCTATACTAATACACCCCTGCAATAATAGAGCTGATACAAACTGAAACCACGAGCAATCCAAAGGTACCAAGTTAACCTAGGAGATATGTAGTACCAATTACATGAAGCACTACCTTGCAAAGTACCAACATAAGAGACCTAAAAATCGTCTGTAAGAAGAGTAATCAAATACTGTGTAGACTCAATCAACTCCCCAAAAAAATGCTCCTCGAGAGAACCAAACTGATGTGCCAAAGGAGTAAACTCTATAAAGTTAACATTGGCTCTCTCATCCCAAATGGTAGTTGAACTACAAAATAGTATGATCCTAAGGTTCCAAGTTAGTATTTGAAAGGAACCATCATGTTGACATTGTGCCACTCTAATTATAACTATAAAGCCATCATTCCCAAACTACACTCTCCTATCCTGGACCCCCAAAGAGTAAACATCATCAAAGCCCATATTGAAATATCTAAAAGGATTGAAGTCAATACCATGGAATATATCCTTCCAAGGCAACTCAGAGAAGACCACATCAACAAACCCATTGCCATTCACAATCCTAAGCTACATAAAGAACACCCTACTCAATAATAAAAAATAAGCCTTGACATCACACCTTATGATGCCCCAAATATGAAGCAAGTCACTCACTACCATATCTCTAAAATTTGCCAACCAAGAAATGTCTTTTGTTGCAAAATGAAATCATAACATTAACACTTAACCTCCAAGTGTCAAAAGAAAGGTTTTGAACACAACAAAACACCCAATCCACTGCAATGATTAAGAAATCATCTAACATAATTCATATCATCTCCATGAAGTAACTACAATGAGTGTCAGTCACCAAAGTGGAAGCAATAAATGAATGGACTATGTTTAGAAAAACACTCACAACTAGTTGCCCCAGAGCCTACCCAAACTCAAAATCACTTTTTTCATCAAAAGATGTCACCATAACTAATGAAAAAATTTAAGGGCAGTGGTAATCAAACTGAAATCATACTGAAGACATAGGAGAGATGAGTATGAAGGCAGCAACAAAATCCTCTCCTAGGATCAAATCATCTCTGCCATTCAGCCTCAACCATGAACTACTCAATTGTTGGACTAAAGAAACCATCCAACTCATCTGTGAATTTGAATCCTCAGTTATGGGAAAGCTAATTGAAAAGTGGGAAGCGATACTAATACTGGAAGTTGGCCCACTACTCCAATCCTGAAATAACACCTCATGACTAAAAACTGCACCTAGGTCCAAAATCTTGTAATCAAATCCACTCTCATCACCAAAATTGGTTAGGTCTCTGTCATCCAACTTGAAAACTGGATTATCATTATTCAAATCAGCATCCAAGTCAAATAAAATATTATCATCAAACTAATGATTATACTCATCTCCAAACTCAGACCAATCCTCTTGTTGATCCAAATTCCTATTTTATGATTTTTTAGGACAATCAACAAGATCATACTCCTCCTGGATGAAGTCAAGCTCCTCAATTACCTACATGATTTATTTAGCCCTTTCTCTATTATTTTTTCCCAAAATTGTTTGGCCACAAAAATTTGATCTACTTTTAGTAATGTATTATGAGTGTTGCCCAATGAATCCCTGGTTGATTCAAGCTAAATGGAAAGCTCTTCAATCTTATCCCATAATTACTTAGATGTAGATATAGCCTTATTTGCAATATCAGAAGCCACATCTCTATGTTGATTTCGTATCTCCCACTATTCTCTTAATGTTTTGCAAATCAACAAGAGAAACAATTTGTTCACACTGATTTCTTGGTGTCTTTTGGATGAGATTTTCAGCAAGACTATTCATGTCATCCAACTTGATAATTTTTTCACTTCGTTTTCAATTGACACCATTAATTGTTTCTTCCACGTTTCCTCATTAATGTCAAAACCATGCAAGTTTAGTGATCTACTATTATATTGCATATGAAAATCAGAATTTCCTTTGTACCTTGCAATGGTGTCACCATGGTTGCCCAAGTCTTTTGTGCCTCTTCTTCAATGCTTGTCTCATCTTTGTCACTAGGCCTCCAATCCAAATTATCCCCAAGTAGAAACAATTAGGATTTGTCTTCGAGATCATGCCTATCAAAATCAATTCCCTCTAAGGCATCCTTTTCACATTCTGTATGCTCTAAGGTTGGGACAACAACTTGGTCAAAAGAAGATTCTTCGCAAACTAATTCTAGCATCATACTTTGGTCTCCAAATAATTGGATCCCATGGTCCTATTAGCTGATGTTTTCTTTTTGAAAGAGTATGCTCAATGTATACCTCCTAAGTTGTTGTTTCCCCAATCACCTATTTTTTCCCATTATCATTTTCAGGAGTAGACTGTGGTTCCACATCATCAAATTCACTAAAACTCTGCTCAAAATTAGTTGCATGTGCTGATAAATCAAAAAAATTATCAAGAAATGGATCAACAATAGTAATTTCATCCTTCATGCATTCATTTTTTTCTAAAATCAGAACATCATCATGATCAAAAAGGAATTCATCCTATAGGATTCCCATCATATTTAGGTGTAAACATACTCAGATCCCATGCATTGACAGGTTGGTTGCTTTGATCATTATGCTCCTCCTATGATGTTGTCTCATTGAATAAATTTTTCTCTGACACACCACCACTAAAGTCAACATAAGTCTCTTCCTCCATAGCCTTATTTTGAAAGTCCAAACCAAAACCACATAAGTCTTCATATTTGTAATCATCATTGTTTGTTGTTTGGAAAGCTTCACCTATTTCAGCTGCTTTGTAAACTTCATCCCTTTTTCCTTCACTAAGCCCATCATTTGAAGCTATGTGACTGAACTCAAATCTATCAAACTTAATACTAATGTCAACAACTGCATTGGATAGCTCAAGAGAAGCATTCAAGGCTGATATTATGTCCTTTTCCTCATACACAATCTCATCAATAGTAATTGTATGCATGGCTAAGAGGTCATCCTGGTTCTTTTCCATGTTTTTTTTGTGTGATAACTCCTAAGGAATTAGATCAGCATCAAGAGGGAAACTATACATTAGTAATTCTCCATCATGATTTGGTGCTAACACACCCATATCACCATTTAAGCAACATCCCTTTGATAAGGGGTTGAATCATCATCATTAGCTGATTTGAAGGCACCCCCATAATTTCCTTCAATGTGCTCTTCTTTTGAAGGAGCATTAGTAAACTCACCACACCCATCAACTTTACTAAAATCTTCTGTGAAGTCATTAGTCTTATAATCATCATTGGTTACATGCAAGTTTAAGGGATTGTTTTGGGGATCTGTCACACATCCCTCATATGTCAAGGTAGCCTTCCCATCCAAACATTTAGATTTTGCAACAATCCTTGAGTATTCCCTTTTAATGCCAGGATCCCTCATAAGTGTGGTCAATTATTGCATCAACTTAGATATAGACTTCTCTGTAATCATCTTACCCTTCCACCTCAATAACCATCGAACAAGAAAGGTAATGGACATGTAGGTGTTGTTCATCAACATGCAAAGAGATATGAAGCCTCTGAAACTCTATCATGCAACTGAGACTTTGCAACAAGTATTAGCTTAACCAACAAGTTGGAAAGATCATTTGCTCTGATACCACTGAAATTTCTTGTGTTGGGTTTGAACAATATTTTTCCTTAATCAATTTGACATATTTCATTTGTCAAATAAATGTAGCATAAATTGAATTGAGCATTGTTTAGATTATTTGAACATTCTAATGATGAAGTTATTTGTTGTCACACAAACTCTGCTCAACTAATTTCTTTATAGCAATAGCTTCAATCTTCAATGTAAATGTGACCATTGGCAAGTACCATATTTTATACTTTCATTCCCATTCATATGAATGTGATACAATATTAGGTAGTGACAAAGAAAGCTATAGTCAAGTATGTTCCAACTAAGCAAATATCCACTTACTAATTTGCACACAAAGATATTTCACTCTGAGAACTGGTAAATGCCAGATTATAATATAACAGAATTACAAGGGTGTTCACTGGCAATATTATGGTCTCTTTTGCAAGGATAGATGTAATATTGAGAATAAATTCATATTCAATGATAAATACCTAATCATTTGTAATAACTAGCTATAGTCATTATGTCATATGGATAGAATAATAATCATG
Organism: Sequoia sempervirens; assembly: GCA_007258455.2. NCBI lineage: Eukaryota > Viridiplantae > Streptophyta > Pinopsida > Cupressales > Cupressaceae > Sequoia > Sequoia sempervirens. The sequence continues at coordinate 559,431,392 of VDFB02105785.1, forward strand.
GACAACTTGTAGACAAATATCATTCTGGAATGTGCATAGAAGTAAACAAACTACACATATTTAATATTCTGATATGAGCATAGTTCAAACAACTATTATAATAATGTTCCTCAAACCTAGAGGCCCACGCTTGGCCTGAAGGTGTTATTAGCACATTGTAGAGTGAGGGAAATGGTGAATGTTTCCAATAATAACGCCTAGCATAAGTTCTAATACGAGCAACAATAACCTTAACATACGTAATGGAAGATGGACAATGACCAGCAATGAGTATTTTTCTCTTAGATAGTACCACAACCTTCAGAAAGTGTCCTCCATGCCTTATAGTAGAATTCTCATGCCTCACAATCTCTCCTTTATACCACACATGGTCTGGAAATGCAACATTAATGATCAGAGACCCTCACATCCTTTTTCAATTGCCAACACACACACACAAAAATTACTACTATCACAACTCCACACCCAAGTTGCAATTGTTTAGGAGCAGAAATAACAATACCCCAGTCTAAAACAAGTAATTCCTAGTCTAGGTTAATTTAAAAACCATGTTTCCCCTTGGGTGAATGAGTATGGCATCCTGCTTGCCAAGGAAGAAGTCATCCAGTTTAGATTAGCAAAATAGCTCATAATAAACCACACACCTAGACCTATTGTTGGTGTAGGTTTTTTAATATTTATTTTTCCTACACATTATTAAGCATACTTAGGTTATATGATACATGGTTTACATGAGGATGCATGGCGTAATCCATCACTTACATGTGTCGCTCTCACCCACACTTGGGTGGTTGATTCTCACACCCTCTTTTGGCCTTTTATGCCACCTCACAAAACCACTCTCTTGTCTCCTTCTGAGTAGGTTATGCCACCTATTTGGAATTTTCCAAGTAGGCATAACTCCCAACTAATTTGGTTATGTGGGAGTTATTACCCCTCTTGGAATTATATGACCATATTCTGCTATATATTTAGCACTCACCTCTCTCTCCTATCTAGTATTAATGAGTTCATATAAGCTCAGTCAGTTCAAGGGAGTGTTGATGCATATTGTATCATTTGGAGTGTGATAATATCATTATCTTGTTATTGCACCATATTCTAGCAATTCATCATCTTGCTTCTCTCATGTAGAAGGCTTATCTTGGTTTTGTAGGTGATCCAGGATGCTCAAGTTCATCAACAACTCTTACATGGTATCAAAGCTTTCATATCTACAAGCCCCTTCTTGATTTGGGAGGAATTCAACATTGAGCTTTTGTTGGGTGCATTTTCAATGAAAATGGACATCGCCATTGAGTCCAAAAGGCTTCAAAGATGAATTTTGATATAATTTAGCATTATATATTTCAACTCCCAAAAACTTATGACCATTTTTTAGGGCTTGAAGAATCTTGGCAAGAAAAAATATTTTGTACTGTCATCCTCCATCAAAAAATTTTGCCTATGTTTGCTAGGTAAAAACGATTTTTTTTTTCAAAAATTTTATATTATCAAAAAAACAAAATTTGTTATTTATAAAGTATTTTTTATTTTTATTTTAAATCAAAAGCAAAAAAAATTAAAATTAAAAAAAATGAAAATAAAAAAATATTAAAAAAGAGGAGTGTTTTTTGCATACCCTACGTACGCAGGGTACTGCAAACCCTGCGTAGTAGGGTACCTTCACCTTGCAAAGGAGCCACATGGCCATACGACCGTGGCCCCACACGCAACCTTCACAACTAACGAACAAAATCAGCGGGCTTTTTTGAAAACTGACATTTGATTAAAAACCGATGAAAGCAAATAAAATTCGTCAAAATTTCTTTCATAAGTCTTCAAATAAATCTGACGGGTCATTCAGAAGCAGCAGTGAATATTCCACTCATACGAAGATTCTGGCAACAACATATTCGCTAAATATTCTTCGTGACCAGGACGCTCGCGTTGACCGGCGATGTCCATTTGGATGTCAAAATTAATCAACTACAGTATTTGACAGGCATTTGACTGTCAATTTTAATCCCCTTGCTTGCTGATGTCAGTGCCCTTTTGAAAATTTTGGACCCCCTTTCATTTGCATTTTTGATTTCATAGTCAAACTTCAAAGGCCTCTAACTCAGTCATCCGGGCTCTCTTTTGTGAGTAATTTTTTTTATTTGGGGTAGAATTTCACAAGCTTGGCAGTGGTGGAATCAATTTTTTCTCAAGTGATCCAAATTTTCCAGAAAATCAGTTTTCTTGACAAATCTAAAGGACAACTCTCATTTTTGGAACTTTAAACGGCTATAACTTTCACATACGACCTCAAATCGAGGAGATTTTTTTTTTTGAAAGTTGATATTTTTTTTAGCACTACACATTGGTACTATTTTTAGGTTTTGATTCTGAGAAATTAAATTGTACTTTTAGTATTTGGGTCCAATTTTGGACATTGTAAAACTCTGGTAACAACTCCAAAATTGTAAACACACTAATTATAAAGTGCCACAATCATATTTTTCTAGGGAGGACTTAGGGGGGTGATCTTGTGGTGTTTTTTATTTCTTTCATTTCTTTTGTTGTGTGTTAGTACAATGGAGAAATCTCAAATTGAACTCCTAACTCCATATAATTATGAATCATGGAAAAAACCAGTATGAAATTATTTAAGAGAAAAAGGTTGCACATGTTATGTAAAAGAATCTATTCTTGAACCTATTGATGTTGATGCTAAGGGAAAATGGGAGATCAATCATGAGAGAGCTCTTGGTTACATTTGTTCACTAGTCTCTTTTGATTTACAATTTCATCTTGAATCATGCAATACACCTGAGGAGGCTTGGGAGACTCTTGACAACTTGTATGGTAAAACTGATAAGATTAGGGGTTATCGGATTTATAACGATTTGATGAATCTTGATCCAAAAATTTTTGACCACATCCAAGACTATATCTCCAAGATTAAGCAACTAAGAACATAGCTAAAGGATTGCAAGATTACTAAGGAGGATTTACAGTTGATTCTCAATGTGTTATCCAAGCTTGTTCTTGAGTATTCAGTGTTTGTTTCTAGCTTTCACACCAATAGGATTTCTATGGGAATTGCATATGTTGTGCCTACATTTGATGCATTTTCAGATCTTCTAATCCAAGAGGAAGCGAAATTGATTCAAATGGGTCTCATCAAGGTTTCTAAGTCACAAGCATTGGTGGCTAGTGAGCCTAAGGTATAAAAAGAATCAGGGCATCCTAATTAGAAACAAAAGAAGAAAAAGAACAAGCCATAGAAAGAATTTGAATCCTCTTCCTCAAAAAGGGAATCATCTAAAAAGGATAAGCCCACATGTGCATATTGCAAGAAATCTAGGCATGATGAACATCAATGTTATTTAAAACAAATTGATGCGTTGAAACATCTTTTAACAAAGAATAAGATCAGTTTACCTTCAACTGTGTCAAAGGATTCATCATCTTCTTCTAAACCAAATTCAGAGAAAAAAAAGGGGAAAGCACTTGTTGCAATTGCAGATTCTAGGTCAAAGAGACGGATCCTTGATTCTGGAGCTTCACATCATATGGCTTCATCACAGAGTATGTTCTCTTCATTTGAAACTTGTTTGTCACCAAATTAACATCCTGATGGCTAATAACACATATGTGTGTGTTTGTGGGAAAGGATATATTGACATAAATGAAGGATCATTCAATGATGTCCTTTGTGTTCCTTCATTGTCAACAAATATTCTTTCTATCTATCAGACCACACATGGTGGGGAAGGAAATATTGTTGAGTTCACACTAGATTTTGTGATTATTCAGGATTTGCATAGCAGAGATATTGTTGCAGTTGGGGAGGTAGATCATCAATATCGACTATACACCTCACATTTTTCCTCTGATGTTCCTTCGGCTGATGTACACACTCAAGCATCTAGTGTGAACATTATTGAGGAGATTCAGTATGGTCAAGTGAATCTTGCTATTATTTCAACTTAGGTTCAAGAGACATGTGTTGATACTCCATCACTTGTTATTTCTAATGATACTAGTATTGCTACATCCATGGCTTCTATTGATTTAGTGCAGCAGGACATTCATTTTCTTCCAAAAACAACCACTTGGGATGAGTACTTGACAGAAATTGCAGGTTTGTTTCGTGAGTCTTATCTTTCAGACTTGGAGGACACAATTGAGTGCCTACATCTTCTCTTTGATGAAGTTGTTTTGTCTTATTCAGATGTTGAGGGGGAACCTTTTGGCCCTCTTGTTCTTTACCCACATGATCATTCCTCATAGTTTGACATGATAGTGGCTACTATTGAGCAACATTTGGAGGAGACACCTTTGTCTCTCGAGGAGATATCTTTTTCTTCAAATTTTTTTCTACATCCATCTCCACTAGGTTCTAGATTGTCATCTTCTACAGTGTGGCCTAGAACACCTGATTTGATGGTGACAACTTTCAGCATTGACATGGGGACACCTGAGCAAAGTTCAAAGACATACATTTTCATCATTCTTCCTTCATATTCCTTTCAGGAATGGGAAGATATCTTGCATACATCCTTGGTTTTCTTTCTTTCTAAGGGGAGGAATATTGTTCAACGATCTTGGATCATCTCCAGCTTCTTGTGTCGAGCATTCACCAACAATGCAGGAGAATCTACATTGGGGGACTATATAGTTTGTCTTCTTCTCTCTTAGGGGGGATTTTTTTCCTACAATTTTTCTCTTTCTCATCTTTTGAGAGGTTTCATCATTGTACATGGGTACCTAACATGGCCTTGTAGTGGGGACCCATCTTTGCATTGTTTCATCTTTTCACCCATCTAAGCTATGCTTAAGGGGAGTGTTGGTGTAGGTTTTTTAATATTTATTTTTCCTGCACATTATTAAGCATACTTAGGTTATATGAAACATGGTTTATGTGAGGACATGTGGTGTAATCCATCGATTACATGTATTGTCACTCTCACCCACACTTGGGTGGTTGAGTCTCACACCCTCTTTTGGATTTTCATGCCACCTCACAAAACCACTCTCTTGTCTCCTTCTGAGTAGGTTATGCCACCTATTTGGCATTTTCCAAGTAGGCATAACTCCCACATAATTTTTTTATTTGGGAGTTATTACCCCTTTTGAAATTATATGCCCATAATTTTCTATATATTCAACACTCACCTCTCCCTCCTATCTAGTTTAGATGAGCTCATATTAGCTCATCCAGTTCAAGGGAGTGTGATAATATCATTATCTTGTTATTGCACCATATTCCAACAATTCATCATCTTGTCGCTCTCGTGTAGAAGGCTTATCTTGGTTTTGTGAGTGATCCTAGATGCTCGAGTTCATCAAAAACTCTTACACCTGTTACCTTCAATCATCAATGCAAATGCTTCTCAAACCCAATCGACCCATATAATCTAAAACAATAACTTTCTACGATATAAACTCAGAAGATGTAGAAATGTGGTGACTAGAATCTTTGCAAACCCCCTCCAAAATTGATTACTAAAATGTACTCTAAGACTTCAAAATGAATATTGATTATCACTAATTTTCTCTAAAAGAAACTCAAAAAATTTCTCTATTTTCCCAAGTAGAAGAACTAAATGACCTCCTCCATGAATCAGCTAGGGTGGATTCATTTCACCACCAAAACTGATCTTCTTCGAAAGGTTTTTTGTCCTTCCAAAGGTTGAGATGAATCAAGTTCAATCGAGTTTCGAAAAGAGAAATAGTATTATCTAACATAACCAAATGAGCTCTTATAACCTCCTTCTATACTTTTCCTGTCAAACCCTCTAAAGGCCTCTAATTTAAAATTCACTTTTTAATTAAAAAACCCTTTTAACTTTGAAAATGACCTTTTCATTAAAATAATCATATTTTGACATGCAAGGTCCCTTTATCCATGATTTAAAGCATCTCATCCATGTTCCGACGAGCTATAATACTAAGGGCCTTTTTAAATATTTTAATTATTGTTTAGCTCAACCTTAGTAATTTAATTAAAATATAACCATTAATACACTCATTTTTGCAAAACTGTCAAAATTCATGAGAATTGGAAACTATCTACAGTGGAACGATCCTACTGAGGAATAAAGATGAATGAAGTTGATTGAGTGACTTACTATAAATAGACACTCCCTCCAAGAATCTTGGAGCCCAAACCAAAAGAAATGAAATCTGAGAGCACCATTGAACTCTTCAACACCCTTTGAACTCACTGGTAACCTCAGATTATCCCTCTAATCATGCAGACACAAACCTAGAAGAAACATCTCCAATCGTAGAGCAAGAGAATCCTAAAATGGGGACATTACATTTTTTTAGCCAAGAAATAGTCAAAATGATCTCTAAAACATGTCTAAGGAATGGACACCAATTTTACTATAGAAAATTAAGGTGAAAAGTACAATGTAGGTAATTTTTGACCTTATAGACACTACAAATTGATGGGATTCTTGTGGAAAAATCATTTGGTGATAAAATATAAAAACAAAGCACTAATTCAATGGTGGATATTTTATCTAGAATACCTATTTCAAAACTAATTTTAGCTATGGCTATGGTGACAAAATTGAATCATTTTACAAAAGAGGCACATATAGAATAATATTCTAATAATGGAGACTTTGGGAATAATTTTAAAGAGCAACTGTAAGGTCCCCGATTAGGAACACCCTAAATTTCCTTGAAATCTTTAAGTTCCAATTGATAAATGAGTCAGCGAGTACTTTTCAACTAATTGAAATCTTGATTGAAGTCCTTCATTCCCAATCAATCTGGTCTTCACACTTAGAAGATACTTTTAGTGTAAATCAATCATTTAAGAAATCTATCATCTATACCAATTTTAAATTATCATAGTTTCTCATAATGCTTAATAATTGTTGCAAACATCATTATTGTATATATCTAATTCACACATCTACCCATACATACATATACATATACATATACACATACATATAGATATATACATATATATATACATACATATACATATCTAGTACTACAATTAAATATCCATGAATGGTAACACTAAAATGTTACCTATATAAACCCTATTAATAAGAAACTTACTATCAACAACTATATCTCATAAATAACATTAAAGATATTGTAATAGCATTTTATATAACCCATTATTTAATTGTCTAAGGATCCTATTATTACTTCATCCAAACAATAAAGATATTATAATTGTACTATCTATGGCCTCACCTTACATTTACTCACCATAAATAATAACATACTATCTATATTTACTTATTCGTTACTTATTGTGCTTCTATTTTAATATCATCTATAACTATATACTTATTGCTTTTATATTTACTTATTGCATGTTATCTTCATAAAAATGGAATTATCTACTATCTATCTTCTCATACTCATCTACACATTATTTATACTTATTACTTATTTACTATTGGAGGCAAGAATGACAAATATGCCAACCATGATAGATACTTACCTTTATTTTATTTATCTTCATTTTCAAATTTATATCTGCAACGTATATACTCTGCTAGTGAATTCTTTTCCTAAAATGCCTCCCCTTGTAATTCCAATACTTCTTCATTGATGCCTTCCTTCTTTCCATAGAATCTGATTTTATATCCCCCACTTGGAGAGGGGTGCAATTTCTTAGGGAAGGTCATATTCTTTAACTAGCATCCATACCTTTTCATAGGCATTGCTTCACTTTGGATTAGTTATATACGTTTATTTCCTCATGAATGGCTGCTTTTGTTATTTATCCATTATATTTTTAATTCTGCTTTTGTTATTTACCCATTATATTTTTAATTTGTGAGGATATTTATTTTCATATTATTTATTTCCATTTTGAAAATGATACTTAACAATTATAATTAGAGTAATAATATTTCAATTTGTCTTTTAATTGTAATTATTTTATTTATTATTATTTTTTAAGTTATTTGTATTCTAATATTTAGAATATAATAACAATAATTTATCAATATATTATTATTTAATTAATTGAATTATATATTATTATTATAATAATAATAATATTATATTCATCTCTAACTATTATAATTGTAATGTTATCAATGATAATTATAATCATAATGATATTTTAAATTGCCTTCTTCTAAATGAGTATTCTATCTAATGTGCATATTACTAACATGTTATTGTATATATAAAAATATAAATATATTAAGTGTATACAAGTTGGCTTTGCTAATTTTTTCTTTCCTCACTTGCGCATAGCAAAGTCCACTAGCATAAAATCATTTTAATTCCTCACTCTTATTCAACCAAAAATAAATTTTTTCACTCATTGCTCCTATGTGAGTTACAATTGATTTTAAGGATTCGACAATGCCTCTCCTATGAGGGTGGGTTGTAGCATGTTCATTTAATCTGGAAATCAATTCTTCAAGCTCTCTTTTGTTGTTTTCTATTTGATTTAAAATATTTTCTTAAGTTCCTATAGGATGCCTACAAATTGAGGGAGGGGTTTGATGTTCCTTGTTCAGGAGGGTCTTCATGAGGAGGTGATTGTGAATTATCAATATTTGGAGGTGGAGATTGATTTATTGGAAATTAAATCAAAGTTTAATTAAAAACCCTATTTCAATCTACAATTTAATTCAAATTTGAAACAAAAGCAATAGAAATACATACCTCTTTGACCTCTTTGACATCTTGGTGGCATCCTCGCGAAGAATCACAAGCTAAGAGTGCAAAAAATGACCTTTTGGTAAGTGTGGGTTGCAAAGGTAAAAAAAAGCCAAGCACAAGTCATGGGTTGCAGATTATGAGGGTTTAAACACATTTTTTTTCAATCTAAATTTTCTATTTGGCAAGCACCAAATTTGGCGCTTGCTAAATAGTCAAGCCATTTGGTGAGCACAAAAAACACTTTTTGGGGTTTTTTAAAAATGTGACACCTTTTTTGTGTCACAACTTGGTGCACTTACCCCTATATGAATATTGAATTGTATGGGAGATTTTGATTCACTTTCCTTGCTACTATAGGTTTGTGAGATTATAATCATCATCAAAGCCATCAAATATACTTCTTGCAATACAAATCCACTCCTCTTTTATCATTTGTTTGGGACCAACACTAGATTCAATAACTAAAAAATTTGGTGAATAGTTGGCCTTCATATTACTCTTGCATTGCACACCACAAGTGCCAACCTGAATATGATAGTTCAGGTTGCCATCTCAAGAGCAAGAAGAGTCAACTCACCATATTTGTTGCTATCAAGCTCAATAATTTCATCCCTTGATTTTCTGTTAGCACCTTGACCATCCTCCCATCCAACAAATTATTTTGTTTGACCATTAGTATTTCCTTTGGAAGTCATATTATTTGAATTTTTTTAAATCAATTTCATCCAGAAGCAATAATATTAATTGTTTATTTATAAATTGAGTAGAAATTATCATAATTGTGTGCTTGGGTTGTTATATATATGAATTTTTTTAAACGAGACATCACAAATGGTATCAAAACTAGATCTTGCCAACATGTGAAACAAAAGTTAACTCAAGGTTAAAAAAAATATATTTCATATAAGTGACAAAAGACACGAATATAGCAAATAGAGAAAGAAAAACTCCTTTGGGGATAGTTCTTTCAAATAAGTTAAAAAAAAAGCTTGATACAATGATAGGAATGATAGGTCAAATGCTCCACATGAAGCAAAATATTACAAATGCTCCCATAAATTTGAGCAATAGAACACAATGAATGTTTGTTGGATTTGATGATAGATCTCTACATCCCACTTTCAATTGTAGAGAAGAAAAAAAGTTTGAACCAAGGGTGTCATCAAAATAAACCAAACTCAAAATTTGCATCACATAATTGATGTAATAAATGAACACGAATCGAATTCTAATCCAGATTACTCTTAAAGGTTTGATTCTTTATTATTTATTATACTTAGAATTCTACTCAATGAATTCAAACTTATCTTTAGCAATGGCTAATAAGTTAACTTTCAATTTGCACTGAATTACAGTTGATTGGAATATCTTTCAAAAGACTCCAAAATTGTACACTAGTTATTGATAGCAATTGCAACTATCTAACACATGAAACTTCCATGCAATCTTTTTGTCAAATTGCCCCAGTCTGAATCAGTAGTTTTCGTCCTAATTAAATAATGAAATTTAGAGGGATTTCATTCTTTAATTCCAAACATTAAAGCATTTCCTCCTTAATTTAGATTGAACTGCAGTTTCATGATCAAAAGAAGTAATAATTAGATAATAAAAGGTGTTTCCCATTCATATTGTTTTTCCTTCTCCTTGCTTGATCTTCCTTATATACCTTTTTGGGAAACAGGGTGTTGTTTTCATCATCAAAGACCAACACCAAGATATGCCATAGCAAGAGATGGCAACACATTTAATGTGTAGCTTAAAAAAGAAATTCAGAAGAATTACATGTTCTTATACTCTTATACTTTTTGTGTGGTTTCTTCTATTTATCTACATATATTATCTATAAGAAGTTAAATACAATCTATGAGAAATTAAATTACACAGGGAGCTCATGTCGGATTATCTATACATTTCATCTGTAGATTAAACAGGAAATTCACTAAAATTATATTGAGCAAATAATTGAAGAAGATATTAGTTCTTGTACTTTTGTGTAGTTTCTATATGTTTATTTATATATATTATTTATAAGAAGTAATATACAATCTATGAGAAATTAAATTATACAGGAAGCTCATAACCACAGTGCAATCCTTGCAAATATAATGAGAAGTTGAGTACCTTAACTAAACAATAAGAATAAATTAATAAGATAAACAATGGCATATAAAATATATACATTTTTTAGACTGGTAAGATAATAATAAAATACCTTAACTGAACACAACCCTTATTTTTACTTTTGTTGAAGACTAGTGCCATCAGCATTACCATGAAGCCCTAAAACACAGAGTGTAGCAGCATAATAGGAATTTATTGAACAGTATGGTGAACCTGATTTGAAAAAAAAATTGAACGAATTAAATAGTTGATCAAATAATACAAAAAACCTCTAGCAATGATGAGCCAACCCAAATATTTCATCTTGCCCCATTAGGATGACAACAACAAAATTCTATAAACAGATTTGTCACAAACTTTCACTAACTGCAACAGAATGCATATGATTCAATTTGATAAAAGCATGGCAGGTTTGTCATGGTCATGAATTCCCTCCTACAGACTGCAACAGGAAACATCTGATCCATATGCATATGACTCAGGGAGATGGTATAACGCCTGAGATAAAGACTTTCATCCTGATCAAACCATATAGATTGGAAACATCTGATCCATATGCAAGAAGCAGCAGCGGAGTGTTCTCTGATTTATAATTCAGAAATTATTAAAAACCATTGATATAACCGTTTTGAGCTAACCATTGATTTATCCTCCTCTCAATCCTGGGGTAGACAAACGATATGCTTATTCATCTAGGCACAACATTTTAGGAACGAAAACACATCCTGGCAGATATAGCTTTAGTTCTGGGGAGGCCACAACATTATCAGCACATGAAGATCTTTGCAGTTTCCTGTTTTCTCTGAGAGCAGCTCTTTCCTGTCATAACGAAACAAAAGAAACTCTTTCAAATATGCAAAAATAGATCAAACGCAGGGACTTATTGTTTGCACATCCAATAAACTATTTGGCTATAAAGAGATGAATTACCGAGGTTCTGAACCGAAAAGGTTGCAATGGTGTTGTTGTTGAATTTCTGCCTTGGCTAGAAGAAGATGAAGTCTGGGACAACTTACAAACCTGTTGATGAGATGGGGGGCAAGATTGTCAGCATATTTCCCGATGTATCACTTACCATATTTTCAGTATGGGATGAAAAATCTTCCTCATTAAGTTTTGGCTGCTTGGATGATGACAAATTGTCCTTCTTTACACCAGATTTTGAACTTTTTGCAGCATCATTTTTATTGTTTCTCAATTGAAGTCCCCCTATTTCCGTTGGTCCTGACTTACTGCACTTATCAGGATCATCAATGATGTTATTTTTCATGACTTGTTGATCCTTGGAGCTACTTAGACTGGATCGTTGGTATGAACAGTTAATCTTGTCATCTTGATTCTGTTTGCCTTTCTCCTCATTGCCTATATTGCTATCATGTTTAAAGGCCATGTTGGACTGTTTGGCAGAATCTTTCTGACCTCCATACAATGCAAGTTTATTCACTTTAGAGCAAAACTCTGAAAGATGTGTCATGAAATCTTTCCTTAGGGTTTTACCAAAGAGGTAACCTGCTGAAAAAGTGTCTTTAGTTGCTGAACCAGATTTCAGAGATGAACTTTGATTATCACTTGTAGAAGTTTTGTTGGATGTTACTTTAGTGATCCGGGTAGGGCTTCTAACCCCTTTCTTCTCACTGCGTTCAGGAGTTTTTACTGGAGTAGTACTTTTATAAACTATTTGCTTTTTAGTCTTTTTCTTCTCGCTACGTGCACAATAAGGATTATCATTTTCAGCACCTGGAAGGTATTTCCCTGTTCTGGATGCATGTTTGTTTCTATCTGTAGGTGATGGCTTCTTTAAATTCCTTGATGCATTTTCCTTTGCCTTCAATTCGTACAAAGAAGTTTCTGAAGTCAACAGTGGACCCCTGGTTTTCATGCAATTCAGTGTACTAAACAAGTAAAGAAATAGGCTCAACTTCCCAACATATCAATTAATTGGATGATACAGAAAAGATAGAGAAAGATTTGAATGATCAATATGATAAAAGAAATACACACCTTGAAACCCTGTCCCTTAGTGGTGTATTGCTGGAAATGCTTGCCGCTGAAGTACACCTAAAAGATCTAGGCTGTTTTACCTGCTACTTGTTAGGATATTGTTAGTGAGTTAAGATGATACTGTAAAAAATCAATTCCAAATACAGGAATACTAACTCTGAATTGAAAAGCAAAATCAAAACCTTTGGCGACTCAAATAATGGAAAAGTGTCCTTAGTTGCTGAACCAGATTTCAGAGATGAACTTTGATTATCACTTGTAGAAGTTTTGTTGGATGTTAGTTTAGTGATCCGGGTAGGGCTTCTAACCCCTTTCTTCTCACTGCTTTCAGGGGTTTTAACTGGAGTAGTAGTATTATAAACTATTTGCTTTTTAGTCTTTTTCTTCTCGCTACATGCACGATTAGGTTTATCACTTTCAGCACCTGGAAGGTATTTCCCTGTTCTGGATGCATGTTTGTTTCTATCTGTAGGTGATGGCTTCTTTAAATTCCTTGATGAATTTTCCTTTGTCTTCAATTCGTACAAAGAAGTTTCTGAAGTCGACAGTGGACCCCTGGTTTTGTTGCAATTCAGTGTACTACACAAGTAGAGAAATAAGTTCGACTTCCCAACATATCAATTAATTGGATGATACAGAAAGATAGAGAAAGATTTGAATGATCAATATGATAAAAAAATACACACCTTGCAGTCCTGTCCCTTAGTGGTGTATTGCTGGAAATGCTTGCCACTGAAGTAGACCTAAAAGATCTGGGCTGTTTTACCTGCTACAGGTTAGGATCTTGTTAGCAAGTTAAGATGATACTGTTAAAAGTCAATTCCAAATACAGGAATACTAACTCTGAATTGAAAAGCAAAATCAAAACCTTTGGCGACTCAAATAATGGAGCATCCAACAAGCTGGCTGCAGTCCTCGGATGATTACAATCTGCAATACAAATTTTCATTCCCATCACACTCCATCATAAAATTCTTGAATCGCATACATAACTCTCCCAAAGCATAAGGCCATAGGAACAATCCAACAAAATCTTTTTGTGAACAAATCCTAGCATATAAAATCCTTCTGTTTATTTGAAACAATAAAAGCTAACAACACGTTGGCTCGAAGATCTTATTATTCAAGGCTATGTCTCAAAATTTGTACATATGCTCACCATCATTGTGTAGTGGCTATGCGCCACCATCGACACAAACCAACAGACACCATGTATGTTCAAATCCTATGAGAATGACTAGACACAACTTAACAGTATGGACCATTGTGAAGATTTCAATAACATCCTGGCTATGCAACTTACAACCCGTCTCAAATCTTTCGAGCACATATCAAACAATGACATCCAGAATTTCATTCAACTTACTGCAATGACTTTGTACCTTGCAAGGATAAGACTATTAGAACAATCACATCCAATTTCCAATCCTCGTTTGCTACCAGATAAACACATAATGCTTGTCCCAAACAAGTTCACCGAACTCTCAAAATGGCTATTCAACTTGCAGTATAAGATGTCAACATCATGCATCAATTGCGGAGATTTTAATACCCTTCAAGGCTATGCAATTCATAGACTATCTCAAATTTCAGACACAAAAACCCTGTGCAATGGCTATGCACCAACATCTGCATACACCATCGGAAGCTATTTATGCTCAAATCCTTTGACTAAACAAATGAAAAACTTAATATATTGAAGATTGAGATTTTCAAACAGATTATCATGTGTCCGAAATGTCCGATTCCAGTGGTTCATGTCTCCTTCGAGACCCTTCTTCAGAAAAATAAAAATGTGAAGATCTCAATAACCTACAAGGTTATGAAACTCACAACCCATCTGAACATTTTTTAGCACATACAAAACCCAACTCACTGCCATGACTTTCCACCTCGCATAGGATAAAACTCTGGGGCAGTATAGTGTAAGACTGCCAAACATGAAAAGGGCAATATAAGAAAATGGTGTTCATCTACGTAGCTTGTCTGGAATTGGTTCAACCGATAATTGTTTTAGCAGAATCAAGTCTAATTATGAATCACGCTTCTAGATCCCATCAGATAAATGATACCCTGCCTCTAAAATCTCAAACCATGTTTTTCATTGATGGACAGAGCTACCTCTTTCTTATGAACACATTGAAATATTCCCATCGGAACCAAAAAGTTAAGACGGTCATCAAATAACTTCATGATTTTCAACCAAATTGCAATCACAATGAAACCAATACATGCTTAAGAATACTATCTTGTTATCTGTTTCTTGATAATGGGTATGATTTGAAATATTGATTAAAAACACTACACGGTCAAATTCAGAAATATCATTACACAACAACATGGACTGTGGAAATCCAAGAATATTAAAGTTATGAGTCCTAGACCATGCAAGGCTATCCCATTTGACTTTTCATGCACAAAAGTTCAAATGCGTGGCTTAAAAACTAAAAAAACTCAAGACCTTTTATTAGATAGATTGAAAAACCATACCAGGCTTGCAGAACCAGGCATCATCATCCACAGGTTCCTCCAGTGCAAAGAAGTCAAACCATTTGGGTGCCCGAATATCTTCATAAAACTCATCCCTCACAAATCTGCTGTCAATGTTCTTCCAATCTATATTCAAAACATCCATTCTTACAAGCAAAACAAAACACCACCACCACAACAATAAGAACAAAAACATAAAAGGAAACAGTAAGTACTGTAAAAGCAATGTCAAATCTAACAAGAAATGACCCAGGAAACAGAGAAAAAGAATCCTCGACTCCTGGTGGAAGCTCTTTCAAGAAAATTCTGCGTGCCATTAAAGTATTTAAACTTCAACCAATCGGGTCGATTCTGAGTAAGTATCTCGCAACAGATTCAGTGTGAGCTGTACACTGTGATGCATAAATCTTATAAATGAATAAATCTTCCGTAAATAGGCTTAGCAATTGTTGGAATGACAGTAGGATCGAATACGAGGTCTATACTACAACGGTCAAAATCAATTGTAAGGGATTTTTGATAGTTGTTATGGTTGAAAGGCTGTTCTCTACAAATTTATCCATCTAATTTAATAAATAAGTAGTTATTCCCAAGTTCTCTTTGAATGATTCCAAATTGTAATTAATTTTCTTCATAGTTTATAATCTGCATTCTCTAATTAAGGATCTGAGAACACTCTATTGCAGTTATATCTGTTCATAAACTGGATGCACCTGTAGTATAGCGTAGAAGGAAAAATATTGCCTTACACTACTGAAATCTGTATCCAGCATTTGCTTATATATGCCTTAACCTTGTCAATGACAGTGAGGAATAAATGGAACGCATGGGTATAGTTAATAATGTTTTTTTTTAATATCACCTCTCCGAAGTAGATATAGGGTTTAATGCTAAGACTTGGGAATGAATTATGTAAGTCGCAGCAGTAGGAGAAATTAAGGGAGTAATCAGATTGGTTAACCATAATATACCATACCTAGCCATAAGAAGGATGAGATCATAATAGATCTAGATTTTCTAAGTATAAGAATCCTAACACTAGAATTATAGTTGTCTCACTGAATAGAAGGGAACCATCATTTAATTCAGTGTGTTGTCAAAATTGAGTTAAGATACAAACCATTGCAATCATATAGTATAGCATCTTCTAATATCTTATTACTAATCATTAAGATCATAATTAATTAAAGGTGTCAGATGCATTTATTATCTAGTCTGAGAACCAAGCTATTACAAGAATAAGAGATTATACCATAAGATAATAGAAATCGAAAGGTTAAGAATACCATTATTACAAATATTATGGAGTGTATATTTTTATATGATGATATGATGAGCATAGCATTGCGAATTGTCTCAAGTATGACTCAGAAATTGATTATGTTTATCCCAAGTTTGTAATGATGGATATACCTTTCAAGGTTCAAAAGGACATTAGGTGGTGAGGGTGAACATTTCATATTTCATGAACTAAGACTATTTTAAAAGTAATGGATTTCACTAGATGATGAAGGATATTAAGAGATTAAGAATGTATTATTATTATATGCATATTCTTGGATGTCAATCCAATGGATATAGTTTTGTCAACCATCCAAAGTTGACTTACATATTGACTTTTCTTATAGCAAGTTTATAACTTTTATGTCTTTTGAAGTTTAAATAATTTTGTATGACCTTATCGAGGCATGACACTTTCTACTAGAGATTGATGACAAATTAATAGGATCATGATGCTTGATCATATTAGTCAAATATCATTTGGAGCCATATTGAGGCTTCACATAATTGTCATATTGATGAATAAATACTGAGTATTATTACCCATATTATCAACAAATGAATCCTAAGTGAGATATTTATTCTACCGGATTATCATCATACATGAATGTTTAAGGGGTTTCTTACTAGTATAATATACCAGTTCAGGATATCTAGAACCAATACACTTGTGATATAAGATCACCAAATCATGTTCTAATCATAATTAAGACCCTATATTATAACTATTAATTGGGGATCGAATGTTGTTTAGTATCCTCGAAAGGTAAATGTAAGGGTTTGGGATGCTCACAATGAATTAGGATCAATATCAATGTGAGGTCAAGATGAGATATGGATGACCTTATTCGAAGTTTCTCAATATAGGTTTACTATATTGTGAGCTTAGTTAAATGTTGTTAAGGGTTAATAATTGAAGCAGATCCTTAATTAA
The DNA here is from genome assembly GCA_007258455.2 of Sequoia sempervirens. Taxonomy (NCBI): domain Eukaryota; kingdom Viridiplantae; phylum Streptophyta; class Pinopsida; order Cupressales; family Cupressaceae; genus Sequoia; species Sequoia sempervirens. The sequence continues at coordinate 559,448,850 of VDFB02105785.1, forward strand.
TCTTGTTCATGTGAACATGCGTGTAGGTCCTTTGAGAAACTTTGTAAGGAGAACTATGTGTGGCTTTGATCTATTTGGAAGTGGGTATGTAGGCAGTCCTTGGGAAAAGGATGCCCCTATGACCTCAAGTCCAAAGGGGGAGGGTTTAGGGGGATAACTCCAAGGGTTGGGGTTGTTCCTAATTGGTTTGACCTTCTCTCTTTAGTAGGCTTTGGTTTGAGGTTGAAATGGGTACCAAATGGGTATTAAATGGTTATGAAGGAATTAAGGAAACCTGATAACTTATAATTAATATATAATATTCTGTTGAATACTAATTTGAATGAAATAATGGATTTGACTACTTTCAAATCAATATTTGATTATATGTATATATTGGGTAAAGACCATCTTGTGTTGGTTTTGTGTAACTTTTATGTGTTTGTGAAATCCAACTCCATATCTAGAGGTTTCCAATAAAGGAGAGAATAAATTATAAATTAACCCATAGATATCCAACCCAAAATGATAGGCAGGTGAGGTAGACCATAGAGAGAAACTCAAATTATATATTTTTTTCTAAAAATGTTTAGGAAATGCCCATTGTCTAAGGATCACCCCTATTACTAGTCTAGATCACTTATGTTAGCTCAAGTCACCCTTGTTACTCGTGAAATCTCTTAAGCACCCAAATTTTCCCATATTTCCATATCAAATTACCTCTATTGGAAATAGATGATTATGGATAGTGCACAATCTAGCATTACACAATGGAGCTCTTGAAGGCTCCAAACTTGAATCTAAGGCTAACTATGGCATATTTAACATTCATACAACTTGAATAACCCTCAATACTATGTTTAAATAAATAAAAAAGATAGAAATAAGGTTACATGGCCTAAGGAAAATGTTGGGCTAGGTTGTTACAATCCTAAATCAAGTTAACACAAAATAAAATGTATCTACCCTGATCCAAGTGATATTTAGAATTAATTTTAACCAAGAAATTCCTATGTTCTCTAAGTTAAAATCACCAAGTCTACATTCACAAATTTTGTTAATTTATTTTAAGCCAAAAATATACAATTTAGATACCTTGTCCAATTGCTATTTAGAAATAAGTTGAACCAAGAATTCCTTGTGCTCTCTAAGTTCGATTCACCATATCTACATTCATAAATTCTAGTAATTTATTTAAAGATAAAAATATACTATTCATTAGTGTTTACCTATTTTACTTCCATGTAAAAATAACATATATGAGTGTTCTTAACTCCTACCAAGAATCAAATGTAAAATGTGAAATAATGATTCTAATCCATTATCACAATTTAATGTTTATAATATGACATATAATCCATAATTTTACTTGAATTTAAAATAAAACATATCTACACATCAATAATCAAGATGAGCACAACATATGATTCTATTTTGATTTATAATACCTTGTCAAATCAAATAAAAAGAATTAAAAAATTAAAATATGGTATCTACTTCCCAAATGTGGATGATTTACAATCATTTACAAAATTCATTCATGGATCTTATACAAAATAAACCATAAATTGAGAAAATTCCTTAATTATACATTTCATATAAAATCAATAATGAAGGTCTTACAACATCAAAATCATAAATAAACTTTGCATGCTCTCCAAACCATAACCATAAATCTAGATAACTCCAATGGTGATCAATGTGCCAACCAACCATTTGGGACCCTAAGACCACCCCTTTATACTTTGAGGTGATCAAATAGGTAATCATAATATTTTACATAATATAATATGGGGATGATACAATATCATGGCATCCATAACACATCTGTAGAGGAGGATATTTACTACCCTCAAGTCTCAAGACAAGCAAGAGTCTCCAAGGAGAAAATGGTCTTCAACTACCTCAAAGAATAATGCTCAAGTGATGGGATGGAACAATGAGAGTTCTAGAAATAGAAAGATCATGAAACAAAGGTTCTCTGGATAGACTGCAAACTTTTGGCCAAGGATGACAACGCAACACACAGACGACAACGTGGCACGTTGGCATCCCAGAGGCATGTTGGCGTCTTGTATGGACTAAAAACTGAGAATATCATAAAAAAATAGTAAAGTGTCTACTAACGGTTTTGTCTACTAGGAATTCTTGAAGTATGAAGATAATGGAGGATAAAATAACTAAAATAATGAAAACTAAATGAGAGATAACTTAAATAATATAAATGATAAGAATGAAGGGAGAGAAAGAAAGTGCTCACAATAGATCAAGCAATGAAGCCTCAAACAAAGTAATATCTCTATTACCTACACACATAAGACCAAGAGAAAATGTTGGGGTTGTTTAAGGGATTTCCTTTAGTCAAACCCTTGTTTTGGTGTTTCCACCTCCACGAACAACTAGATAGATAGATAGAGAAAATAAAAAGACAATGAAATAGATAAATAGATGAGATATACAATGCATAGACAAGGGATGTAAGGAATCCCAAGATGATCAAAGACACAAGATAAGTAGATATCACCTACAAGGCTTGAGAGAGCCACACAGAGAGAGTTGTGAGATCCAAGAGAGTAGTAGAGAGTGTTGAGAGAACTTGAGAATGTTGTAGCAAGAAAGAGAGTTGTGCAAGCTTGAGAGAAAGAGAGAAAGACAAGAAAATTTCCAAGAGAGGAGGAGATAATTCAAGAGAGAAGCCAAGAGAGATCAATAGAATTAAAAGGATAGATTTAAAAGAGAAAAGAGGAGGGAAAAGAAGGTTCTCGAATTGTTACAAAGTGCTTCAAGCTACTAACACCGAAAAAATAAGTTGACAAGTGGAAAAAAGATTAGAAACAACTAGTTGAACATCAAAATGTCGCAGGATGCTAGCGCAACGTGTGGATTTTTGTGTAGCACACTAGTGTCCAAAAAAATCATGCAACAAAATGGTGGGAACAAGGAAGACACAAGGTTTGACACAAAGATGGCGCACAAAGGTAGCTACTAAAAAGGGGTCCTAAGCATCATGAGGGGGGGAAAGGTTGATGCAAGGGTTGAAATGAGCCTACACAAGTACTAAGGGAGTGGACACTAAAGTGGATACAGAAATGTAGGTGAAATTGCAAGGGGTGCAATTTTGTGATACTACATTTTTCCCCCACTTTAGTGGACATATGAATTTACATGAATATGCATGCTAAAGGAAATCTACTAAACATAAATGACATCATGGTGCCAAAAGGATACTATAGAGGAAGTAGATAGCCCTTAGAACCAAGGACACATGCCCCTAGGGTGAAGACCTACAAAACAAATACATTAGACAAGAAAGATCTGCACAAGAAAAAAAAAGGTTAGAACATATAGATATTTAGGAATAAAAACATAGATAACACATACACAAAAGCACATAACAAACTAAAGGATTTGAGTCAACAAAGTGAAAGAGACCTCGATGTAGAAGGTTGTCTCAATACTATACGTCCTCCCCAAATTAAGAAATAACACATAAGAATTATTAAACAAAGAGAAGAATGTAAGGATTGATTGCTTCAAGAGAAGAATGCGTCCAAAAGATAGGGAAGAAACCAATGTCTAAGAGAAACAAAGAGAGAAAGAGAATTATATACTCAAGATGAAGAAGGCACATATCTTTGATCCGGTATATTAAAAAATATATTCTCAAGATGAAGAGGACACAGGTCTTCGATTCAGTATATACAATTGTAAAGCCAAGACAGGACATGAAGAGGACATGGGTCGTATTTCCTACAAAGTTGACTAAAAATTCACCACAAACATGTTTGTTGCAAATAAAGAAGTTAGGTGAAAAAGAAAAATATAATAAACACCATGAAAATTTTCATGAGACATAATAAGACTCAACTGGTCAGATATAAGATGGCATTGATAGGTGTGGATAGCATGGCTAGATTCAATACAACAAGCATGTAGGCCTATGGCTACTACAAATTGTGTTGCAAGAAAGTCATAGAAAAGATAGGTATAGTCAAACTGCCCCAAGCTAGATGCCAAGATATAAGACATGTCTAGTCAAGTTTTCCCCAAGATAGATGCCAAGGTATAAGACATCTAGACACCAAGACACAATCTATGTCAAATATTAGATATAAGATACAAATAAGACACCAAAGAATCCTTTTGAAATATTTTCAAAAAGGGGTTCTTTCATCAAGGAATCCTTCTCATAAGACATCAAGACATCAAGGAACCCTTTTGAAAGAACTTTCTTTAAGGAATCCTTTTACAAGAATTTACTCCTCGTTGAAAATTAAGCAGATATGAGAGCCCCCCCTTAGGATGATGTGTGCTACGCAAAGGATCACATGTCATTCTAAGGAGAAGAAAAAGACATAGAGACAAGAGGAGATCTTCAAGAAGGACACACACCTCCAGAACAAGTCACCTCAGCCACCAACATATAGGAGAGGATAACCTTGCTAGATACTATCATGTTTCTACCATAGAGAAATTATGGTTGCACACAATAATGTATGACCATGAATGGAAGTGAGCAGGAAAAGCTATGAATGCTACATGTATAGCAGGAAACAACATAATAGAAGGGTGTAAGAACCTCATGAGAAGACACTTAGAATGGACATGATAGAGGTAGACCTCTATATCACTTGCCATGCAAAGAAAAGATAGGAGTATTAACAGATGGAAGAGTGATGGCACCAGAATCAAGAAGTTGTTGTATTTTGTCCTTCAAGGATCAACATTCATTGGTGGAATGGCCAAGCACTTGATGATATACACATAAAGAATGTTTTTCTTTATCAGGCTTATGGAATTTCTTATGTATAGGAGGAGGAAGAGTAATCAAGTGGGATTTTAGAAGCCTCAAAAAAATATGCTCTTGCTCAAATAAAGAATGAGGAGAAAGAAGCAACCCTTTCTCTTGTGACGAAAAGTTGGACTGCTCACAAGAAGAAGACTTGAAGACAACGAACAATATAGGAGGGAATAGAGACGAGCGAGAAAGCTTGTAACCTAAACCCTTGTAAAAGAGCAAGGTGTTGGTTCCAAAGGGACCTTAACTCCTTATTCTATATGCCCAAGACTATTTCCTTTGTAGCCATGCCTAGAAGGCATATTAAATACGAACCCATAACGTGATTGCAACTCCTCAAAATTTGGAGGATCAAAATTTATGACATTATAATTAGTTATCGCCTAAGTCACCAGGTTTGAATTCAAATTTGAGTTCAACAACATTGAAATTCGAATGAAATTCGACAAGGGAAAATTTTGAAAAGTATAAAATTTGGATAAAATTTTCCTAATGTAATTTTTAAAAAAATTAAAATAAAACATTAATATATAGATTTATTTTAGGTTTTATTAATTATTAATATAAGTTTAATGAAGATAAAAACTAAAATAATAAAATATTTAATATTTCACATTTTATAAAATAATACAATATTAAAATATTTAATTTAAATCTAAGACCAAGTGAATAAGATAATAAAATATTAAAACCTAAAATAAATCTAATATTAATAAAATAATAAATAAAACCTAAATAAATAAAACGATACTACAAATTCAAAACAAAACAGTATAAAATTATATGGAATATGCAGCGACGCCTCCCTTTCGTGCTTGCAGTGAAAGAGGCTTGTCGGAGCTTGGGACACGATCTTTGCTTGCAGAGTGAGAGCCGACCACAATATTTTCTTGGAGATTGAAACCCGTGACGCTTAAAAATCAAAAAGAGATTTGCACAGTGCCGACCTTGAAGACCCGACCACGATTTTTGTTTGCAAAGTGTTGACCTTGAAGACCCGAAACTTCATAGAGATTTCGCCACCGATAGAGACTTGCGTACCTTAAAAATCAGAAAAAGATTTTGCCGCCGACAAAGACACGTTATTTGGTGGAAGAGGTGTTATTTATTAAAAAATCCATTTGAAATCGTAAAAAAAATGCATTTTGAAAATGCTTATTAATAAATTTTATACCGTACGAATTTAATCGAATTTCATGTTTTTTTTAGTGTGATGTCCCTGTCCCTTTTGAAACCCTAAATGCGAATTGTGAATTAATTGATTAAATATCCAATTAGTCTTGCTATTTATTTAACTATATGTTACTTTTGGAATATTTAATTAATTAATGTTTTGGGACTTTATAAAAAAGTTATTAATAAATATTTGCTCATTTTATAAAGTCTTGTGTAAAATAAATCGGTTATTTCAACAGAAGGTGGTGAAGTTTATTTTGGAGTGATCAAGGCATTTCTGGATTCATGATGGAGAAACGAATGTTTGAATAATTTTGGTATCTAGGAACGTAGCCTCTAAGAACCTCGAGCTCATGTTTAGACGAAAACCTGATCACGGGATGAATTCTTCTACAGTTTGCAACTTAAATTATTTATGGAGCCGAGTATTTAAGTTACAGTCGGATGGTGCAATGTCCTTAGTATCGGGCTCCCAGGTTATCCTCAATTAATTTATTCAAAACTCTTATGGGCGGATGGGGGAAAATATGATCCCGTATTTATAAGTTGTGAATCGCGCTCAGCATTTGCTCGCATTCTGTAATGGGACTCATTCACGGCTTGCAACTGCATAATGTGACAGATCTCTTGGCACTGGATTCACACAAAAACCACTGCGGATTTATTGACCATTACTTCTGCTACACCGAGCTTCTATTCTCATTGGACGCGGGTAACAGAGATCCTCATCTTCATATTTCTAAGTCATGATATCGGGCATCCATCAGCAATGGATTCTCACGGGTATGTTAAATAAGAATTTCTAGAGTCTTTCGACTTGATATTGTGAATTGTAGACGCATATGTGTTGAATGATGATCAAGTCCTGATGTATGCAAGCGTATGTAGCTTTTTTGACCTGAATGTATGCAAGCGTCTGTAGCTGTATTGACCACTTTATTTCTGTTACATGTGAGATGTGTTTAGTCAATAATAAAAACATGTTCCTATTATCTGCCTCTTAATTTGGAAGGTCTACTAGCAATTAATGTTTTCTTCTAAAACTAATGCTTAGAACTATAGAAATTCATATTAGAACTATGACTCTGCCCTGCATAATGTTGTACTGGACAAAAATACTTTGATCGGATTTATTAGGATACCACATTAGCATATTTTATTACCAGATATGAATAGCAAGTTTTCTACAACTGGCATTGGAATCTGGAAAGGAACATTACATTTAGAAATTCGATGAATTTTGAATTTCATGCTTAAAATTCATTGAATATGGTGACTTAGGTTATCGAATTATCCCATGATACAAAAGAGCAATCATCTTCGATAGCGGGTGTGAATGATATTATTAGGATGTCTAAATGGATTTGATCAACTATATATTCCCCAATGAAGGCTGTTGTAAAGTCTAAAGAGCCCTAATAATCACCAAGACATGCATTTTCTTGATAAGAGATAGAAGGAGTAGACTCAAGATTTATTGCTTCAAGAGGATCTTCTTTAGGGACATCACTCTCAAGAGTATCCTTTGTGATAGGTACTACTAGAGTAGACATCAACGCATTAGAAGATACTAAAGGGACAAGGATTTTAAGACTAGGTGCAAAAAAAGCCTGACTAATAGTTGTCATCTCACATAAGTGTACGACATCAGGGTCAGCCATGATTGTGACTACTTGAGTATTATGAATGAATTTGATGGATATATGCAACATACATGTGACTGCACCCATAGTGTGAATCCACAGTCTACCGAGAAGTAGATTATATTTTAATTTTTACATAACATATACAAGGGTAGGTGTGGTAATGGGTCCCAACCTCAAAGGCAAGATTATCATGCCTAGGGCTTGTTGACCATTATTATCAAATCCATGAATATAGAAAGAAGAAGCAACAATAGAAGTTGAACCAATTTTAATTTTAGGCAATAGATCAATACTACATATGTTGAGCATTGAACTAGTGTTAATGAGAGTACATCTAATGTCGATATTGTTAATGTTAATTATTATCATTAAGAGATTTGCAGGCTTGTGTACTTTCAAAGGCAGGAGCTCTTGTGAATAGAACACAATATTCAATGAATATGCACAGATATGATCTATCAATGCATTAACATATGTTGCCCAGGTGGAAGAAGGAAAGAGAATCATTTGTAAGGATTCCTAAAGCATGCTTGGGTAAACCGAAGCAATCTAAAACAAGTCCCAAAGTGAGATCTTGGTAGGAGTAACATGAAGTTGCTTGACAAGATCATACTCACTTGGTTGCTTAGTTGTAGGTCTAACTACTTGAGAAAGGCTTGGTGGAGAAGGTGATAAAGAAGTAGTTTGATCAATATTTTTTTTATTCCCTCTAGTATTATAAGTATGGGCTACCACTCTATAAGAGGATTTAAATGGAATTCCATGAATAAAAAAAATCCTTTTAGGAGAAGGACTAGCCAGAGTCACATAAATGATCGGTTTCTTAGGCCTTTGAGGGGTGGTAGAGACTATGATGATATTTATGAATACATCATGACTAATGAGATAATTATTTGAAAAAATATGCTCAACATCTATCTTTGGAGGATTTGATGTGATAGGAGATTCAATATTCACTAATGCATCATCTCTAGAAGAGAGTGCATTGGAATGAAGAGAAGGTAGAGTAACTTTAAGAAAAGTATCAATGATTGCATCTTCTTGCAATAAAATATCCTCTAAAACAAGAGGAATTTCATGAGAAGGATCAAAGATACTAAGTGGCATTGGTAAATTCAAATCACCATCACATGCATGAAACAGGACATCATTAACACTTTGAACAAAACTAGAAATCGAATTAATAAAAGAAGCTAGAAAATGCATATTGAAAATAATAAGCTAAATATAAGAAATAATAAATAAACAAGTTGATCAAAAGCCAGCGTATTATTTCTACTTTCACGACATGGAATGGGGTTCAAGGCAGTGTCCCAATTTTTTTTTGGAAAGATAAATATTGGATTTGTCCTTTTTTGGGGGGGGAGAAGGAACATTCATATCGGGTTCACCAAAATATAGGAGGAGAATTTCTACCCTCAAGTCTTGAGACAAGAAAGAGTCTTTAAGGAGAAAATGGTCCTCAACAACCTCAAGATTTAATGCTCAAGTGATGGGATAGATCAATGAGAGTTCCAAAAACAAAAAGAGGAGGACATGAAGGTTCTCAGGAAATGTCGGGTGAAAATTATGTAATCCCTTTAATATATTACAAAACTTGATTTCAGCCACAGCTGTGTGAGATACAATCTCTCCTCTCAGAAAGGGAAGGCACCCTTCTTATTGCTTATTGAAATGAAGTAAAACTAATTAAGTATTCACAATGATGTACACTATGATTAAGAGATGGGGGTGTGTCACATTCATAATTCTCTCTTTTTTCAAAGAATATGTTTTACAATGCTTCACAGTTTTAAGTTCTTGATTTAATATAACTTCAAACTAAAAACAAAGTAGTAATTCCAATATCCTTATCTTGTCAAAGCAAAGACTAAGAATACCAGCATAATAACAATAAATGATGAAACAAGAAAACTTATGAAGGCATAAAGTTGTTTCGTAGCTTTCACCAATGAATCCTTTGAGATATGTAACCAACATTGTATTAGAAGCAAAGTCTTCTAGATACTCCACGATAGATCCACAAACAACATGAATAAATACAAGCACAAAGTCTTGTAGAGAATTCACCAACAATATTCAATCAATATCATAAATTCTAATAAAAGAGTATAACATAAATTTTACACAGATTTACTCAAAGCCCTTTAGATCTCAATCACTAATCACTACCAATCTCAATCAAATCCAAAAGATAATTGATTCCAACACAAATTTTGGTATGCAACTCACTTATTTATTGATCAAAACAGATTCACAAAGATGAACACAAAGTTTCATGTATTTGCTTCTCAAAATGGGCAGCAAATCGTTGCAAAAGATAAAATATAAATATTAAAAAATAATCCTCTCATATTTATAAAAGAGAGGGAAGAGAAAATCTAGGAAAATTAGATGAGTGAATCTATGAAAGTTAGGTGAGAAAATTTAGGAAAATCTCACCTAACAAGTCAACTTATTCAAAAAAGTTGTCCATGTTTTTAGGAAAACATCTATGTTTTTACATGTAATTACATCTTGGAAAATGACATGTAAGATGTTGAGAACTATTTACAAAATGCATAAAACTATCTAACACTAGAGATGAAAAGAAGTCTTCATGGTTCATTGCATTGGGCGTTGAATTCTTCATATTTCTTCTTTGTCTCTAATACGAATTCCTCATCAAGACCAACTATATAATCTACAATGGCGTGAACTCTTGTGATTGATCTTCTTGTAGATGAGCAGATATTCTTGCATCTATCTAGATGCATCTTGAGATAGCCAAGAGAAAGCCAAATATCACATATGGTGTGCATGGAAGTATTTGAAAAATATTTTTCTTCCACCTGCTTCATGATAGCTTCGTTGAATATTTGAGTTATCTCACTAACCAGGAGGAAATTATGATCATCATCAAGGAGCTTACCCAGTAACTCCTCAATTCTATTTACTAGGATAACACGATGTCCTTCGAAATCTTCTTGTACTTGGCAGATGTCTTCAACAAGAGATTTGATCACTTTTATGCAGTGTTTAAGAGATTCTCTTACCTCCACATATTTCTCTTTGTCGAGAATTACCCCAACTTCCACCAACTTACTTAGCTTTGTCTCTTTCATCCGTGGAAAAAATAAGAGACATATTTCCATTTCTTTTTTCTCTTCAGAAATTATATTTTCTTCTTTGTCAAGCTCTAATTTTAACTTGGTTATCTAAGCAGTTTTATCATCTGCAACAGCTATGACCTGTGTTCCATGTTCTATCATTTCATCAATGAAATCATATAATAGGAAAGACTAATGATATTTCAACCAAGGACAACAATGCAGAACAAGGATGATAGTGCAACACACTAGCATCCTAGAGGCATGTTGATGTCTCGTATGGACCAAAAACTAAGAATATCACAAAAAATATCAAAGTTCCTACTAACAATCATGTCTGCTAGGAATTCTTAAAGTACAAAGATAATAGAGAATAACAAAACCAAAACAATGTAAACTATTTATGAGATAAATTAAAGAATTAGGTAAATGATAAGAATGAAGGGAGAGAAATAAAGTTCTCACAATAGGCCAAGCAATGAAGCCTCCAACAAAGTAATATCTCTAATACTTGCACGTAAGACAAAGAGAAAATGTTCGGGCTATTTAGGGGCTTGCCTTCAATAAAACCCCCATTTCGGTGTTTCTACCTCCATGGACAACCATATAGATAGGTTAGATAGGAAATTAAATTCCCATTGTACAATTTAATATGTTTTTTATTGTGTGTACAAGCTGGCATGTTGCAGTCAACACAACATATAATCCAATATTGGTGAAATTTGGAATAAAATGAATTCTTTGTAGCACCAAATGTCTTTACTTTGCCAATTTAATCTATTGCTAACACTTGTGTTCCTTCCAAGTATTTGATATAGGTGAGGAAACAATAAATAGATAAATAGACAAGATAGACAATGCATAGACAAGGGATGTGAGGAATCCCAAAATTCTCAAAGACACAAGACAAGAAGTAGATGTGAATCGAAGGAAATAGGTGTTCCACCTTTTGGGAGATGGAACTAGGGGTTAGAACCTATTTCACTCTCAATTCTTTAGGAAACCCTAAAGACTCAATTAAGGGAAGAATTAGGGGGTTTCCTTAGGTGTGATTAGATGGGTTTCACCATTAAAATGAAGCCTCAAAGGAGAAATGACAACTCTAAAGCACTAAACCCTAGAAAATTGAAAGCATTAAATCCAATGAACAAGTAGAAATCGAACATAAAGGAACCTAGTAAATTGATGGATTCCAAGCAAGGTCTACAACTCTATAATATTTCTTTTTGAAGTGTACTAGGGCTCATATGTCAGGTTGGGTGATTTAGTACTGCTATAGGAATCTAGGTAGAATCTAGAATCTTTTACTAGTAAATTAGGATCTACAGTAAACTAGAAAAAGGAGGAATACTAGGACTCATACGCCTAGAGGGGAAATTTAGTCCCAGTATTAGGGTTTGACTAAAAAATTTGTAACCTTGAGTGATTTTTTGTAGCTTTCATCTTGTCTGATCTCCAAGTATGAAAGTCTAAATTTTGACCTGTAGGTGAGTTTTTGTGAAGACGGCAACTTCTTGACAACTTTGACAACTTTGTCTTCAAAGGATCCCCAAGCTCCAATTCACCTAAATCTGCAATCAACATGAAGAGGAAAAAATGTTGTTTTGTTAGGGCATAGGGGTTTTCCTTGGTCAACCCTGTTTTGGTAATTAAACCTTTAAATGAAATAAAATAGCATGAAGGAATGATGAATGAACAAAGGTAATGTTGTAACTCACCAAACCCTTGAAAAAAAGGCTAAAAAGATTGTGCGAAATGGCTCCAATGGATGTGGATCTTGACTCTTGGTTGAATGCTTGAATGCTTTATCTTGAATGTTTGCTTGAATAATGACACCTACATCACAAATGTTAGCTCAAAAACACACATGATGCATGGATACTTTGACATGATGTTTGAATCTTGAATGTTTCTCCAAATGCTTGATAATTTTCTCTTGAATTCTCTTGATCCCATAAACTTTCCTTAGGAATGCTCTCTTGAAAATATTAGATGACTTGAAAACTCGCTAGGAGAAATTATGTGAAATAACCTTGTATTTATACTTTTTTATGCCAAATTTCCTAAAATTACAACACTACAAGCTAACATCAGATCTAGGATAATAAAATCTTGCCAAGAATTTGATTTAAAATATGTCCACATTAAAGTGGGACTCATATGCTAGTTGGGACGTATGAGTCCCATTATCTTAAACACGAGACACAAACTCCAAGAAAAGTCTTGTTTAGTGCAATATATAAAATAGGTCCTAAGACCTAGGTGGGACCCTTACACCCAAGGTGGCATATGAGTCCCAGATCACTAGATCTTGAACACATAACCTCAAACATTGAATAATGATTTTTCATTTATTCAAGGTCAGGATTATCCATAGAAAAATGCATTAAGGCTTGTGGATGCAAAATAGGAAAAAATAAGGCATAAAGAAGCCCAATTTTACCAAGGAGGCACTACTGTATTTGACTACAAATTCTAACGAATGTTTGGTGACATATTGACAAAATATTGTTGAATTATCGACACAACGCTATTTTAAATTTCCTCGCTAGAATTTTGTCGCTTTAATGACCAAATTTTATTCATCGAAACCACGACCTAGCATTGTCGGTCAATGTCACAAAAAATGTTGGCAGTGTCCATCACAAAATCGGCGTAACTTCGTCCATCTATTGATGACAAAAAACACAAAATGTTGCAAAGCACCCATTTGAAAGCATAAAAAAAACACCAAACATTTGTTTTTTTTTCTGATGAGGTGGAGTTTCCATTACAACGAAAACTACGTCGCATGTACAACAACCTCGTCACAATTTTTTGTGGTTCGCCAGGCTATGTTCGTAAAAATTGCAATAAAACCCTACAGTTTAAAAAAAAAATTATTCGTTCAAAAACTATATTGAAAAGTGCATTACCTTATTGAGCTTCTCTTTGTTTCGAGAATAGTTTAATATTCTCTACTTAACAAGGCCAACCACATGCATCATTTATCTGCCACCATAGTGAAAAGTTAGCAATTGCATTTGGTTTGTTAAACATGGCCCCTAGTACAACTATTAGAGTTGTTAAGAACCTTCAAGAATGTTCTGATTTCCACACTGCATCTAAATTCATCTCCAAGATTGTTGTGCATGGACTTCATTGGTATTATTTTAGTTCTTTCATTCTTCCCTAATGTCAAGCATGGGTAGTTTTTTCTATAAAAAAATATATATATCACATTGAATACTAGAAAAGAGAATTCAAGTTTAATGCAAATCATCCCATGGAGTTATTTTGTTAGATCTTATTCAAAGTCCATCTCATAAATAATTTTTCTTTTTAAGAGGTTAAAGGACAAGCCTTCTAATGGAAATAACAAATTTTTGAATTTTGGAGCATGTCTGAAAAGATATTATGCTCAAATGAAAAAATTTGTATTACTGTTGGTTCAAGCATTGAGGCAGTGGTATGCTTCTACTACAATGAAAAATTAGCAATTGCATTTGGTTTGTTAAACATGGCCCCTGGCACAACTGTTATAGTTGTTAAGAACCTTCAAGTATGTTATGATTGCCACACTGCATCTCAAAGGAGAAATTCAATACTTGGAGGGCTCAATATCATGATGCCCACACCTCATGCACTATAGGACATTCCTTTGGATCAGATTTTTTGTAGAACAGAGAAAAATATTCCTCAAATGCAAATGCATAATGCCTGAAGAGACCTAAATTTATTGATTTCTAATTCCAATTAAATGGCTAGAATACAACCCATAACTTAGGGAGTCAATCTCCTCAGTTTCCATGAACACTATGGGAAAAAATCAACTCTCAGCTACCATCTTCCCAAGCAGCAACTTGGCATCCAAATCATGGTCTGCCTTTGAAACTATACCCTTACAAGAAAACTCCTTGAACAATAAGAGTTAATCTTACTATGCCAAGTGTCCTTCAAAATTTTCCTATTCATTACTTGGATCCACCACCTTAATTTCCTAAACACAAGACAAGATTAACAATTGAGATGCTTTGGCTTTGATGATCAATGATATCAATGGATAGATGAACTACCAAGGTGGAAGGTGGACCAATCTACCAAAATCTACCAGATGATACCACATGGTTCTACAAAATCTAATTGATCATCCCTTATAACACACTCTAACCCCACTCAATTAATGGTCTAGATCAATTTTACATCAATATTAATGGTCAAGGGAGATCTTCTCTTCAATCCAAAATTACTTGAACATATTTGACTTTAAAAGCCAACCAAGATATGTCGTGTAAACTCATGTTTTTGCACTTGACTATATACCCTTTGATTCACCTTGAAGATCAACAACTTGAGAAAATCAGTAGACTACTAAATTGTTGAATGGTATGATTTATCAAAGTACCTACAGCCACCAAAGTTCATTAGATAACACCACATGGTTTCACCAAAACCATTTGATAAAACTGCTTGATATCTATAGGCTTTACTTAAACATTAATCAACATTGACAGTGTTGATCAACTTGCCCCAAAGATTAGTGATTATGGCCAATTGGTGGATGGATAAAGTGTTGAGTGGTTTTATTCACCAAAGTGCAAAAATTGTTGAAATCCACTAGTTCATGCCACATGGACATATCATATATGCACCTAGCCTCCTACTTTCCATCAATGGCCACAATTTTCTCTTCTCAATATTGACACCTCCAATAGATGGTTGAGGAGATTGGTAGCTTGATCTACTAATATGCTACAATACACTATATTGTGCCAAGTAGCCACAATGTCCATTGTCAAACAAGGACCTTAACACATACTTGTTGCACCTCTATCTCAATAAGGATCATACACCTCAACATCCCTTTGAAAAAGGCTCCATGTTGGAGATGCCCATGCTAGCAATAGAGACCTTTTTGGAAAATCAATATATGGAAGGCCACAGTATGATTCCAATGGAGAAGGAATAATATTAACAGGTCATAGTGAGCTGCAATATTATCTGTCCCTTATGAATCAACAATTACCAATTGAGAGCCAGTTTATCTCAAAATTAGCAGATCATTTAAATGCATAAATTTTCCTAGGTATAGTTCAAAATGTAAGGGAGGCATGCACATGGTTGGGATACACTTATCTTTACATTCACATGCTACGAAACCCAGTTCTATATGGTATGTCTGCTAATGCTTTACAGAAAGACAATACCTTAGAAGAGAGAAGGGAAGACTCGGTAAGCATAGTTGTGATTTTCAATTTAGTACATAGTAATTTTACTATGGTATTGTTAGAAAAGTATGACCCTTGCATTTTACTTTAATGGTTCTTGTTAGTGCTTCTGATAATTGAACTCTTTATGTTAACAAATACATTCAACTGCAACTATCTTGGACAAAAGTAATTTGGTGAAATATGATTGGAAAAGTGGATATTTCTAGGTTAATGATCTAGGACGAATAGCTTGTTATTACTACATCACTCATGGGACAATGGCTACTTATAATGAGCACTTGAATCCAACAATGGGTGATATTGAGCTATGTCGATTGTTTTCATTGAGTGAAGAGTTTAAATATGTGACAATAAGAGAAGAAGAGAATATGGAAAAACAATATTCATATTTTTTTGGTGTTTTAATTTCTAACTCTTTATCATGGGGGAACAAGATAGGAGAGAAAGAAAAATATATTCATAATATTACATTATTGGAACCATAAATCTATTTTTTATATTATTATATTACATTAATTAGCCTTTCATTCATTTGAGCAGGCTCCTATTAGTGATTTGAGAATGCAAATTGATTAATTATTTCAATATTCACAAGCAGGTGTTGTATTGTTGTGTGCTAGTGGAAGAGGTTTGTGAGATAGTCTTTATCCATCTTGAGGTTTTAGGTTCTAAAACATGGATGAATTTGTAAACTGAATTGTAAATTCACTTTTACAAAATATTTCAAAAAATTTAGTATAGGAAAATAATTGGAATTACAAAAAGAACAATTGTACGAGAGTAGACAAAATGTTGCTTTTGTTTCAGAGGTAGTTTTCAATACAATGCTAGCAATATAGAGAGGACCTATAATAAGATCAATACAATAACAGTAGAAGGGGGGTATTAAAAATAAATCACATGTGTCTATATCCATGTCCATGCAACTCTTATTGAAACTAGTGCATTGTTATTTATTGTTACACGTACAAGTCATGTATTGTTATTCTTCCAAAACTTCTCAGACATCCAAACAACTACTTATATACATGAAACTCCTTTCTTGGGCCTTCCTAGATATATTCAAGAACATAAGGCTTGGATACAACAATATATGTAGTACATACTCATGTATTGAATAGAGTTCTCTTCCTAGTTTGTATGTTCAAGAATTTTAGGAATAATGAATAAATATAACATAGTATAAAGAATGATTGTTAATGATGGTTTTTTTAACTTACACGCCCCTTTTCACCCTCTATTCATTGTAAACTATGCATAACTTGAAGATATTAAAAAAACTATAGCCCACATTGACATTGTATGCCACATTAATCCAACCATATGAGAAAAGATAAGTGATCTAGCCTCTTGAATGAATGTAAGTAGAGAAATTTTTGCATACCTACAAATGGTACAAAATTTCATGGTTATGGAAGCCTCCCATCAACAAAAAGATCCAAATATTTGTGTATCTCTCTCAATCAAGCCTCTAAACCCTTCAAAGCTGCCAATTTTTCCACTAACCTGTTATGCACAAAAGTCAAATTTTAGAGTTATGTCACCACTAAAAACAAAAGAAATGGGGCTTTGAAACCAAATCCACATGCAAACAATGTGGTATTCATACAAAGCCATATGAACAAACTAAACTCATAACATTGGAATGGAAACAACTTCAAATTATGATGCAGAGCATGGATTCACTTTACTCAACTAGAGGCACATTTCATAGTAATGGGTTCTTCATCTAAAACATTTGTACGAGGTTCAAATAGTAAAGAGATTGATGAAAGATAGAGGAATTAAAAAGATACTTGGATGTAGTTGGATTGAAGGCCGTAAACTGGTACATTTTTTTTGTGTAGGAGACATATCACATCCACAAACATGGAAAAACTATGCAAAGTAGGAGAAATTGGCTTGGAAAATGAAGGCATTAGGGTATAAAGAATCATTTTTTTGCCACCATAGTGAAAATTTAGCACTTTCTTTCAGCTTTGCACATTGGTTTGATGCTTCAAATGATGCATTTATTATATTGAAAAGTGTATTACCTTATTGAGCTTCTATTTTTTTTTAGAATAGTTTAATATTCTCTACTTAACAGGGCCAACCACATGACAGTGGAAGCTCATTTGGCCCCTCCCCCCCTCACATCACTCTCAATTCCCCATACCTGATCATATAACATTAATCATTCATTCATCCATTAATAATAGATAACATTCATTCATTAACATATAACATTCATTCATTAACATATAACATTCATTCTTTCAATTTTTACATATCATAAAAAATATGGTTGTCAAAAATATCAGTTTTTAACATTCATTAACATATTATCAAAAATATGGTTGTCATAATATGATTACAGTCACTTTTTTTTGTTTCTTTTTTGCAACTAAAAAAAGAAGTGGAGTATCATTTTCTAAATCATTTTTCCCCCCTTTAGTTGTTCTTCTCTCTACTCATGATCTTAATGTATTCCTAGTCGTGTACTCACGACATGGCGGCTACTACAAGGGCGAGTCTGCTGCAATTACAAAGAAATGTTAAATTGATATGTTTTATTATTATTGTTACAAGTATTTTATTAATTAAAAGAACATTAGAGTGGTGCTCTTTACTTGATGGGGCCACATCATGTTCCTGATCTTGTCTTATAGCCTCATGCTCAACATGTTGAACACCCTCTAAATCTTGATCTAGAGTTGAAACACGAAAGGTTACATTAATTAATACACCAATTAAAATTAAATATGTTTAAAAGAACATTAGAGTGGTCCTCTTTACCTGATGGGGCCACATCATATTCTTGATCTTGTCTAGCCTAATCATGCTCAACATGTTGGTCATGCTCTACATGCTCTAAATTTGAAACACGAAAGGTTACATTAATTAATAAACCAATTGCAATCAAATATGTTTAATTTTATTAATCCATATTGCGTTTTGTATAGCACATGAATACATCCAGTATCGGGATGCACACCATGACCTTCATCTGCAGGTTGTGCTCCACCCTCACCAAGTTGCATTCCAATGTCATGTGTAGTATTATCATTGCTTTCCTATTTAAAACAAATTGGCACATAATTACTTTATGGTGAAAATTAATATTGAATAGATTGCACAAGTATTCAATTTTAAATAAACTTCATTGAGTTTATTTACCTACGTGTCGGATGCAGTGGGAGCTTGTGTTTTCCCAGTCAAGAGTCTTAGGCATTCAGCCATGGCTCCATAGCCTTGTTGGAAGGAAATATTTAGGTCCTCTTATTTGGGAACTCTATTGAATTCAGAGCACTGCACTTTTGCATAAGATCATGAATTTTGCTTCTATGGTGTGATAAAACCAAAATTGTTTGCAATTTATTATTTGGATGTAATATTTCATTTATTAATACTTACAATTCATGCGACTAATTTCATATAAACACTAGAGCCAAGTTTGTGTTTCCCGTGTTTTTCTATTCTTACTTTTGCTTCCTTCGATGTGTCAGGCAACCTATGAAAAGTTTGAAATACGTTAGATTATGTAAAAAGAAAGAGTTATCAATATATAATTACATTGTTGATAGTATCACATACCTTCCTTGGCCCGGTGGTGTCTTTCCTTTTTTTTTCATCCTTCTCCTTTCCATCCTACACCAGGTCCTTCCACTCCCTCTCTGGAATCCTGGGGGGATGCTCATAATTTTTTTTCTTCTCTAAATGTGACCTATATTGGTCTCTCACATACTTTAGATATGTACTAGCTTTCTTAAGGACCTTGGTTCGGTTGAATGTGTTATTACCAAACAACACAACTAAACGATTAATGAGATCATCTTTTAAATATTAATTTTTGGGCATTCCACCATGTACATATGGTGGTTCCAAAGATCTCCAATGTAATATCATTTAGATGTTTATGAAAAACATCATTTCCTGCAAAATGATCATGGGATCATTAGTCTAAAAAGAGTGATCAATAAGTAAATTTCAATTAGATTATATATAATAATAATTAAATCATTTTAAAGTACCTAGGACCTTCTCTATCTTTATGGGAATGAAATCCTTGGTCACCACAAATGTGACTGATAGTGTTCCCATACTAGTAATACGGGAATATCCAGAAAATGCTGCTAAAACATCAATAGTACTAGTGGCCTCTACATCCCTAGGTACATGTCCTGATGCATGTTCTGGCATTTGTTCGCTGCCAGAGGGTGCACTACCCGATGTCTGCATGCTATGTGTTGTTGACATTTTAGTTGAAAATATAGGAAGGGATGATGGGGTCAGATGATGTGATGTATGCGCAAGAAGATCAATATAAACACTTGTACCAACCCCTACTCCTCGGGTAGCACCTGCAGTACTATGATCATGTCTAGCAACATCATGAGGATGCAAAAATTCCTATAAAAACAACACATATGTTAGTTCATGACATAAAAGAGTACAAAATATAAAACCATGAATGAATTTATGTTATAATTAAAGATCTCATGATAGCTTACTTGCAAGTTTCATGCTCTCTCCGTCAATATTTTATCCCTGTCTCTTATCTTATCTGTTTGAGGCACTATGGATAACAACTAAAAGATTTCTTCATTGAATTTTTTTTGGGTTTTCCTTATCATATCTAGAGGGTTTGTAGAATATGGGATGTCATCGTCACATAATAGTGACTACACCTCCCTATGGATGGTCTGCTCTACTACTAATGCCTTTCCCTGATTAGCCGACAGCGACAAGAATATTAAAAACATTATCAAAATTAACCCAATAAACTTATGAAAAAAACATAATAATAAAACATTTTGCTCGTATCTAATTTTTACAATTATAGTGAGGTAAACCTGTTGGGTAGAAGCACTTGAAGATGCATCGTGATTTGTGCTCTAGGCCGGAGCCTTCCCCATACGATCAATGTCCCACTGTGACAAAAATTAAATATAAAAAAAATTACCGAAATGAAACCAAGACTTATGAAAAAAAACATAATAATAAAATGGTATATTGGAGTCATTAATTGGAGGTTGGGTAAAATGGTATATAGTATGTACCACCCCCATAGTAACTATTTTTGTATCTATGTGATTCAAATTGTAATCAATTAGTAACTCTTCCCCTACAGTTATTGATTGTATCACACATATGAATACACGGTTTCCCTCGCACACCTCGAATATGCAATTGGGTTGCTTATTTTTTGACCCAACTATTTATAAACCCTATAATATTCCCTGATGCTTTTGGCCTTCCATCAATGTACATAGCCACTCCTTTATTTTGATCCTTATCTTTTAGTTGTATATAATTTGCTGACAGTGCATACCTACGCATACTTCATGTATATCGAACCAGCTGCATCCAATATTTGTAACTATAATAGAGTCTGACATACTCCATCAATTTCATAAATTTTTTCGTAACATACCTTTATGTCATCCATGCAAAATAGGCCCAAACTATGTAATGACAATGGTGCTATGTGATATATCCTCTCATTGACATAAAAATCAGTGTTTATTGGAGGGAGTTCCTTGGGTACCCATTGTTTCCGTAGATGTTTGTACCTCAAGGGAACCTCAATGTCGCCTATGCTGTCATCATCATAAGAACATGACCCCCCTTTAGCAAGAAAAAATTCCATGCGTTTACAAAATTTTCTTCTAATCTTTTGACCTCTAGTTGATCTCCCTCTTTTAGACCTACTACATGTCTTGCTTTCCTCTTCTCTTCCTGAATTTCCCTCACTCGAGGAAGATAGATCTAATAAATACCTATTTGGTGGTACCTACTCATAAGGATGTTGGATGAATTTATTTCATGGTGATATGATCCCAAGGTGACATTATGATTAATCTATCATTTCATCGCTAGAATTTGATAGGTTATAAGGTAATCAAGTCTTGATAGTTTGCAACTTATTGTTACTACCATCCAAATGTGTCCAACACAAATCAAATCAATGTATGAAGGAGACTTTACCTTGCAATTAATGACTTTAAAATGTCATTATTTTACAACCTAATACAAACATGGAGTCTAGGAGATGTAGTTCACAGTAGTTGAGGCTATGGAAGCCTAAAAACCCTAGGCTTAGTGATGAATTTTCCTACATGAACAATGGCAATGTTCCAAGGATTTTTACATGACAATTGAGGGGAAAAGGTAATGAATGATAGTCATTAATAGTCTCACAGTCTTAATCGAAGTTATTTGATTTACTAGACTTCTACTTAATGTTTTAACTCCCAAACTTTGTAACAAGTGTTAAATGTGACTATGGTCCACCAGTTACACAACCAAGGCCTCAAATGTATTCTCTAATTGTAATCAAAGGACTTTTTCTCTTCATTCAAGTAAATAAACTTGAAGGGAAACACCACCAAGTGGTTTATTGGACACCTACATGACTAAAAATAGCAGCAAATTTACATTTAATGCAAATTTAATGCAAAATTCCATTAAATTTTTTTGTAGTGTGCAAAAGAATGGTTTCACCATACATAATATTTTGGTTTAAGTTGTCTTGAAAAATATGAATTAGAACACTAATAGACATAATTCAAGTGCACATGTGAGGTGGTTCAGTTGTCCACTGATAAACTCCATATGTCTAGGTGGTTAATGGGGAGGGAGTGTGTACTAGGCTTGGTTAAGTCATCATAAGTTTATGCTTTGGCAATAAAAATTGTTTAAGTCATCTTAAATCTTCCTATGTCTAATTGCTAGGAGACTTTTGGTATGTTTAAAGGTAGGATGAGTAGTTGCATCAATGTTCTAGCTCTCTATCACAAGGTTTCAACATCTTCAAATAGTCAAAGTTAGTGCTCATAGTCATTTGAAACAACAAAATTTTGATTATGTATGATGGTAGGATTTGATAACTTAAAATAATTGGTTACCCAACAAACTTAAAGTTAAAAGAATTTTTTTCAGTTTAAGGGGTTAGCACTTTCTTTCATTTTTTCTTATTGGTTTGATGCTTCAAAGGATGCATTTCTTATCTCATTTCTATCATATTGTATTCCCATACCATTGCAAAGAAAAAAGGTTAAACATTTAGCAATTTGTCATTCTTAGCTTTGAAGTTGTTGACCTTGCATACTTGTTTTGTTGAGTCACAAGTTTGCATGATAAGAAAGGAAGAATGAAATTTTAAATTTTAAATGTTGCTAAGACCCTATCTTTGATTTTCTCCACTTTTTTTCCCAAGCAACCATATTATCTTTTTGTGAATGGGGGTCAATAATATGTTCTACAATCAATGGAAGACGACTCCATGTGATACAGGCATAGCTCATTGGGGAGTCTCTGGTGTAGGAGCACCTACACCTTATGTTCACAACTGGAGAATTATAGGTTGATCATAGAAGTGTCTACGGAGGTTTGCAAAGTTGTTTGATGTTTTAATAAGGTCTAAAAGACCATTTATTTTTTCATTGATCCATATTGTAAACAAGATCAAATATGTGAAGAAATTGTCAATGATGGTCAAATATTGTCAAAGTAGGTAGAATAGGTTTTCTTTTAGGGAGTCATGTATTTAGGGTGGATAAGGTCTAACAAGACCATTTTCAATGTGTTTAGGGTGCTAGGAAGTCATCTAGTTGATAATGTAAAAAGTTGCAATTGTTGACATTAAAAGTTCATGTCAAAATTGTAACTTTGCAAAATAATGGGATGTTAAGTGTTTTTAAGTCAATTATGGAAGTTGGTTGAAGGTAGTTGGGGTCTGATATGATTTAAAAATCATTCCAATGCTTGAGAAAAGGTTACTGGAGGAGTTGATACCAAAATTTCATATCAAATACCATGTTCTTGAAGCAATTTTCTATGTTTTTACTATTTTTTTGAAGTTCTTTTGTGTTGTACAGATCAATACAAGCTTGAAATCCTTTGAGATCATTGGTGTAGATAAATATATGTGTTCCCTTTCATTTTCATTTGTTTTGAAGTCTAAATCACTGTTTTGTGGGAGAAAACAATCAAATACAGGGACTGCCCTATTTTGCCTATGTAAGGGTTTGAGAGCTAAAAACAAATGAGATCCACCAATCCACCCACTATATTGGAACTATAACTTAGTGGATTGGTGTGAAACATATTAGGATAGAGGTTCATTTCATTTAGGGGTTTGTTGAAGCAAGAAACTTGGCATTGAAGTGATGCCTTAGGGCTAATAGGGGAAATTTTCTTGTGAATTCGTGGCTGTTAAGTCAGGGTTTGTCAATTTGATGGATGAAATAGTATGAATGAAGGTTGTTTGTCCTATTTAAATATGATTTTAATGTGTTGAATATAGTATTTGAGTTAGGGAGGTTGGGTATATGGTGTTTCTCTAAAACCCTAGTGTATTGAGGGAAAATGGAGGGTTTTGTAGAACAATGAAAAAAGGGGCATGGCTTAGCCCAAAAATGGTGAAATCTGATGTTTTGTGTCATAAAAAATCTTTGTCAATAGGTTTTGGAATAGAACCAAGCGGTTGGAAAGGCCTTCCTTTGTAAAACAAGGGTAATTTTGTAGCCTTTTTGGTAGGACAAACTAATGAAACACATGAATGTTGTAAAATAACCTTATGGAATTGGTTGGGAAAGTTTTTAGAGACTTGTGTTAGTGCTTATCCATGATTTGGTGGCTTGTGTATAGCCTCATTCAATAATTTCATCAAAGGATGTGATTTGAGGCCTAGTAGCCTAGCGAGGGTATTGTGTTGAAAATAGACACTTTGTTTGTATTTGAATCAAATTGACGTTGGATATTTAGTCACACCCATGGGTCTACATCAGTCTTGAAAATTTAAATTGTGTTGGTGTCTTGGCTTGGGTGCATTACATATATATAAAAAAAATCCAATAATGAGGCTAAAACTATTGCTTCCTAGTAGGGATTAATAAGAATGAAGGATAAGGGTTATTTTAATGTTGAGATTGAACATAGGGCTAAAATTTGATTATACTAATCTTGAAAGGTAATTTTTTCTCACCTTGGAGGATCAAAAACATGATGGATGATTGCATAAGTATGATTAGGGGTTTCTCTAAAACCAAAATTAACCATATCTTTAGAGGCAAATCGGTTGTTAATGTTGTCTCTAATGAAGGGTTGCATTGTAATGAACAAAACTATTGGCTTTATTTTTTCTATGTTGAAAAAATGGGAACAAGAAAAGGTTTTCCTTTTCAATTTGAACAAATATGGACTCAATATCCCGATTTGGCTAATAAAATAGCTAAATGATGGTACATAAAAATGGAAGGATCGACTATGTTCCAAATTGTTGAGAAGCTAAACAATGTCAAGCTTAATGTTAGAAGATGGAATAAGAATTCACTTGGTAACATTTTTTTAAATAAATCTGAATTTATGGCTCAACTAAACACCTCATAAAAGGAAATCCACATTCTAGGAATGAGTTAAGAGATGATAGTGAAAGAAAAATGTCTTTTATGTGAGCTCCAATCATTAATTGCTAAAAAAAAAATTGGGGGAAAAGATCGAGAATGATTTGGTTAAAGGTTGGGGGTAGGAATACTAAATTTTTGTATATGAGGCCTCTAAAACATAGTGCATCTAAAAAATTGAAAGATATTTGGTTGGATGGTAACCGAATCTCTAATGAAGCCTATATAAGGGACAAAGCAATACAAAATTTCAATAATCTCTTCACTAAAAAAAATGTTTTTGGTCCTATGAATTATAATGTTATCCTAAAGCTTATCCCTGCAATTGTTGATGAGCAAGATAATATGGAGTTGATGAAGCCTATAATGGAGGAAGAAGTGAATTTTTTTTTTCTCTTTTTAAGGAAGTAAGGCCCCCAACCCTAACAAGTTCCCTCACTACTTTCAAGTGCATTGGGATATTGTTGTTGATGACATGGTAGTTGCAACTAGGGAATTCTTTAGGAGTGGAAGATTACTAAAGGAGTTGAACACTAACTTTTTGGTTCTTGTCCCAAAAAAGGCTAGGATTGTCTCCTCTATATTCCAACCAATCAACCATTGTAACTTGATGTATAATTTTTTTGGAAAAATCATTTCCTTAAAACTGCAACAAATTCTCCCAAAGTTTATCTCTCCATAGCATAGTAGTTTTTTCCATGGTAGGAAGATTCTTGACTGTATCATTACCATTCATGAAGTTCTCCATTCTATGGAACTCGATAAAAAGGGAAGGTTTCTTTTAAAGTTAGATTTGATGAAGGCTTACAACCATGTTTCATGGGAGTTTCTCAATAAAGTTCTAGAAATTTTTTGAGTTTGGAAAAAAGTTCCTAAAAATTGTTACGGTTCCAATCCTTCTACCTTGGGATGCAACTCTTTAATGGGCCAATCCCAAATACTTTTTTGAATAGCCTATTGGATTGATTCCAACACAAAATTGCATGATGGAAAATATCTATCTTAAGTCAAGCTAACAAGCTTCAACTTATTAAGGCTACTCTTCAAAATCTCCTAGCATATAATACAAGATTGTTGCATATGCCTATGAAAATTATCGACAATGTGGCAAATAATGATATTGGTCAAAAGTGGAAGATAAAAAAGTGTATTTCTATGTTGGCTTTGGAGTTTGTTTCTAAACCAAAGAATAAGAGAGGGTTGGGGTTAAGGCTGATCAATGATTTTAATCTAGCTATTAATGCTAAAACTACACAGAGAGCTCCTTAATAAAGAGAAGAAGTGGACAACTATTACCTCTAAGAAATACTTGGAAGGGAGGAATGGAGATATTTTATCAAGCAATGATATACCCCACAACTCTACTATTTTTCATTATGGTAGATTCTCCTAGTCGTCAAATCACAACAAATGTATGACAAGATCTTTGGAAAGGCATGAAAATTGTAGGTTAAAGAGAATGGGGGTGCCAATGTATGACAAGATCTTTGGAAAGGCATGAAAATTTTAGGTTAAAGATAATGGGGGTGTCAATATAAAATATATAAATCACTTATAGTACTCATTGTCCCTTGTTAGTCAATTTTCCCTTTCTGAGTGCCCTCAACATTGTCTCGGTGCACTAAGCTATGCCATGCTCCTGTGCACACAGGGCCAAAAATCAAAATAGCATGTGCAATTCAAATTAATATTTAAGTTTGATTTGTATGTTTTATTTTAAAACTAGAATGGTAGAGATAGGATATAATAATACCATTGGTTGAAAAGTCATTGTAAGAACCTTAAATTCATACCTTAAACCTACAAGATAAACCTTATAATCAAAACATAAATCTAACACTTAAAACTAAAAACTATTGTATTTTGTGATAAAAACAACCTTGTTTGACCTTAGTAAAGATGACTTATCTACTTGTTACATGATTAGGGCATAGTATTTGATGGGACCTACAATAAAACCCTTATGAATACAATGGGGGGTTTGTAGAAAGAGAAGACTATGTATGTGGTATTTCTAAAGTGGTACTTGGTTCAATTATGTGATGGTCAAGTAACACAAATCAATGCAAGATGATATCATTGGATGAGTATTAGTTGGCTAGTATATTATTACTAGATCAATCAAGAGAAAATTGATAGCTAAGTACTTGAATTTTATTTTATTGACACTTGATAAATGCAAGATTATAGAGGTATTATGTTTCTCAATTGAAGTAAAGAAAGTGGTTGACATGGAAGTAAAATATTTTAGAAACTCATAAATGATACATATATAGATATATCTTCTTTATATTATCCTTGTAATTAGTTATGTATCTTCAAATATAAAAAATTAAAAGGAATCCAATGTGTATCATCTAATAATAACTTATAGAAAATATCAAAAAGATCAATAATAAAAATATATATATTAACTAAGAAGCCATGCAAGCATACAATAGTATATGTTGGTAAAACTATAATATATACAAGAAATCAATATATGCATATAATGTCACATGTTAGTAATACAAAATACATGTACAAGAAAGCTATATAGGAACATAAAAAAGTCATAATATAATCAGTCCTCTCAACTAGGATGGAAGAGTTGATGGCCTTTTGATTATTGAGTAGATAGAGAGACAAATGATTATTTTTTATTTTGAACCTACTAACTTGAACTCCTCTCTAACTTTTTGGAGCTCCACATAATATAATAAAAATATATAAATTAATATAGAAAAAATTAATTATACAATGATATATAAGGGAATAATCACTTACCACCATTTGATAATTAGGAACAATATATGAAAGAGATGAAGAATAAGGAAACTTGTATTATTAGGAAGAATGAGATGCCTTTATATAGCATGATGTCATGTTTGAGTCTCAAAACCCTCCCATATTGTCAATACATGCGTCTAGGCTAACCATGTCAAGTTTCACTCCATACGAGTTCAAATTGAAAAAAAATCAATGTTGGCCCCATTCACATACTATGTGGGATCAACGTGAGGAAACACTATTTTTTTGGGAATGAAATAACCAAAGATATGATCAAATAATATCTAATCATAAATAGTCGTAGAGTAATTAGGATTTGATCATATGGAAATTTCTAGGAGAGTTGCAATAGTTGTAACATCATGAATTAACAACATTAAAAAGTACATCCTGAATTAATTATGTAATGGCATAAAAATTAAAAATTTCATGAATTAATTATGTAACCATATAAGTCAAATATAATTCTATCAATAAATCAATATCAAAAAGATAATATAATCGCATAACTCATACATTTCAATGGCATTGATCTTCTTCTTCATCCAACTCTTTGTCTCTATCGTCCAATCCAGATTTGACATTGTAAGGATTGGTCATATCATCATCATCGTCATTGATATCAGTTTGATAATGTCATCATCCACATGGATATCATCTTTATGAACATTAACTCCTACATCATCATGATCTAGTTCCTCTTCTTCGACATCTTCACCAGGCACATCATCAACTAACTGTTGATCCTAATCATCATCTACATCATCTTCTAGTTCTTCGGTATCTTCTTCTTCCACCACATGATACTTTATTGGCCTTCCTCTTGGATCATGTCTAACAACAAATGACTAACCCGGTTTACCTAGAACCTCTAAGTAAAATACGTGCTCACATTGGCTTGGAAGAACATAGGGCTCATTTCCAACTCGCTCGATTGACCTTGTATTAACCATGGTAAATCCATTATCATGTTCAATAAAAATTCTCTCAGGATCATTTTCATTCAATCGTAGCCTATACCATTGGATGACAAACATAACTAATTTGAAGGACTTAAATTCACTCTCAATTATATCATCCAAAATCCCATAGTATCAATTTTTTGATACTTTTGGATGTATGTCTCTTGTAGATGAAACATTAGTCACCTGAAAGACTGCAATTATCCCAGAATCACAAGTTTTCTTTGTCTCATCCAACTTTTTGATTCAAAATTTATGACCATTGCACCACATAGCCTTGTAGTGTTTCACCTTCAATATGTCAAACATGTAAAAATTATTGCATCATCAGTTGATACACATATTTATTCTCAGTCGAATGTATGCATAGAAAAAAAACTCAACATATATATACATCAATATAATTGAAAATAATTAAATAATATGGGTGATTAATATATTTATACATACCTGGGGTTGGGGCCCTAGCTCGGTTGGCTAAATCTTTCCTGTTGCAGGAGGTTGGTCACGAGGTCTAGTCTCCCCCAACCCCGTGGTATCGGAGGGCATGTCACGCCAGCGCTGCCAGTCACATTAAAAAGTTTACTAGGCGCACTGTAGTTTATAGGGGGTCGTGCTACCTGATTCCTACAGTCTAATAACAAATATATATATATTTATACATACCTATTTATCTCTTAAACCATATGCTAAATCAATTTCCCTTGGTGCAACATTGGATTCTCCATTACAATGAACTTCTTTAACCAATGAAGCCACACCTTCCCATGTTAATGTGCAAATGGATTGTTGGCATAATTCAATCCATACCGTCATCCAATCAAGATTGTTTGTGACATAAAAATGTAGTGCATCCCAATCTCAACCAACTATATACAAAAAAAAAATTCACAAACAACGTATAATTAGTTAATTACCACGGTATATGACTTATTTTCTAGAGTAATACAATACTAGACTTTTCTATTAGTGTGTGGAATATTCTTTCATTTGGACTAGTTCTCTGTTTTTTCTTTTCAAGCAATTGAAGGCAATGTAAAATGTATTCTAATTAATCTCCATGACCATCTTATAATTACCTTTCACTTTCCTCAATCTACCTTTCCCTATCTAGTACTCCCCTTCGAATTTTTTAATGGAGTTGGGATCCCAAATGCGATCTACATGGATCTTTGTTGCAAACTTAGGAAGATATTTATTAATGTACACCATGGTCTAGTATATACCATATATCCCTCCACCATAGAACCCTCAAGATGTGTTCTTTGTCTAACCAAAGCCTTCAAAAATTTCAAGTGCCTCTCAACCATCCACATTGACCTTGTGTGTACAGGTTTACACAATTCAATCTCCTCAACTTGGTGTATGAGGTAGCATTCTTGTGCATTGAATTTTTCTCCTCCAATAATTTATATCTTCTTTATGGATTTCTTTAGATGATAGCCATCTACAAGTGATTCAAGGCACAAATATATTAACAAGATGTAATAAAAATATATAAATATATTACATAACATGTAAAACAAATGGAAAATATAAGATCTATATAACGAATTGAACAAATATCACTACTTACCTCATGTATTTTCCAAGATCATATATAACTTGCTTGACATTGTTTTCAAAGTTGTCTGGGAGAGATAGAGGTAGAACGTACTCCAACAATTATAAAATGAGCTTTTAATTATTTTTCCAAAACTAGTAAACATAATACACTGAAAAGTACATGCAATATACAAATATATATAAAATATACTAGAATAATTACCTTAATGAAGATATGCCAATCATGCATTTTCATCCCTAACCCAAATTCACCTTTCTTTGTTATGATATTGTTTATGTTCGCAACAAATCCTATGGGAAATCAAATTTTTCGTATGACTTCTTTTATAGCATTGCTTTCATGCTTCATTAATAACCAAGGAAGGGTGCTTATATTAATTTGGTCTCCATTGCTATTTAATTGAATGACATTTTTCATTGCATGATTGGCTTCCTGAATGTCACTACAAATTTTGACAATTTTTTCTTTTTCATGCCCTCCATCCAATATTTTCTATAACATTTATGTTATATTCTTTCTGATATGCATTGTATCAAACAAATGCACAATTTTTAGCTACTCATAGTAGAGAACCCTACTAAATTATTTGGGATAACTTTTCAGTCCTTGTGGAAGCTGACCATTAATGCCTTGACAACCTTCATGAAGCATATAAGTTAAAAAAATTAACAACGACAATCATTGTCAATTGCAGCATGAGTAAACAAAACACAATATAAAAATATAAATTCCAAACATATCACATATGATAGATAAATAATTTGATAGGCGAGGTGTCATTCTTCGTGGTTTTGATGTAGTCTCTTCTTTCCCATTGAAAAGATGTTTTTCAGTAGTTCGATACTTATGATTTATGTGGAGGAAGTGCTATACTCATCAAACACCTGCTTTCCTAAACTTGTTGAATGATGAGATTTCATCTTTGGACCACAAATTGGACATGCAAATTTTCCCTTTGTTTGAAGACTTGCAAGATCATATATAATTGGATTAAATACGACAATTTTTATAATTGTATATAATGAATAGATTATTTTAAAAACATCCATGATATCTACTTCATAAAATTAAATATCGTTAAAGTGCAGTCAAACGTTATAACATACCACAAAAATGTGTTAGCCCTAGGGCATCATGAATTTCCATACAAGCATTGCATGGAATTCAAATTGTCTGTCTCCTATTGGTCTAGAGACATCATACATAGTGACGCCATTCCATAACTTTAGAAACTTGTCAATAAGAGGCTCGATATATACATTCATATCTTTAACTTGGTACTTACCTAGTTGAATGAACATAAATATTACATAATTATTATAACCATTTTACTGTAATATATATATATATATATATATATTATTGTACATGACTATTAAATGAAAAAAATATAAGTCATTATGCAACAAATAAGACAAATGAGATACTACTACGTTAAAGATAATTGATGTAAAAAAATACCTGGAACAATCATTGCCAACATTATGTGCTCCCTCTTTATTGACATCCATGGAGGAATGTTATTGTTGATAACAAAAATAAGCCAGACCGAGTAAATATATCTCAACTCTTTGAATGGATTGATACCATTTGCTGCCAATGAAAGCCTAAGATTATGAGGTTCTTCTTTAAAGTGTGGCCATTTTTCCTCCATGTCCCTAAATGCATAACCATCCACAGGAATTCGAAGAATGTCATCTCCACTTCTATTCCATGCATGGTAATCCATAAATTGTTTTAAGCTTTCGCACCTAAATAATTGTTGCATATGTGGAATAATGGGAATATAACAAAGAACCTTGTGAGGCACCTTTTTTGTTAGTTGATATGTTCGATATCTACTAATATGAAATTCCATGCATTTTGTTACAAATTCATGTTGTTTATGATATATAATATGATCATTACGACATGCATCTATTGCTTGATACTACATTCCAATATCTTTCATAATGGTAGATAAATCTTAGTATGAGCGAGGTAAAATATTTGATGGTGGTAACAAAAATTCACCTATCAATCTACAACAAAAAATAATTTGTTAATATAAAGAATATTAATGGTACATATTTCATCCTTTATTTACTAGTGATGAACTAACAACAAAAAAAAATGAAAAAAGATGACATATATGACATACCTTAACATCTGTGAGATTGCTATGTTGGATAAACCATTCATAACCTTCAAGTTCACTAGCAACAATACAACAGATAAAAGAGTTGTTTGGGAGCCTTCATAAAGGGGCTTGTATGCCTTCTCAAGTACAGGTAAATCATGAACATCATCAAATTCATCTTGATCATTATGGTCAGCTACGCCACTAAATGTGTCATGGATCAATGTATTTGTACCATCATCTTCAACTATGTTTTTTGGTGCATGATCATCTTTTTCCATAGAATCATTAACTTCATCTTTGATATTCATAGATCCATGTTCCTCTGCTTGCAAAAGCACATTCTTCGGGCCATGATAATCCATATCATGTGCCCTAGGGTGCCCCACCTTTATAATAATGATCAACACAAATAAACCAAGATCATGATCAAGTGATTTTTTATATATAAAAAAAATGTTAAAATGATATAAACATTTACAAATTCAATCAATATAAAGACATATAATGAACAACTTACCAATGGATGATAATCATACCCCCCTTCAACATGACCATGCTACCTACAATGTTTCTCAACTGTTGTGATTAAAAATCTTCTCATATTTAAGCACTTGCAATTATTACAAGGACAATAACATTTCCCATCATCCTTTCTTTTCAATCTAGCCCACAATCTAGCAAGTGTCTCTTCATTTTGTTCTACACTAATATTATATAACATGATTTTTCTTTACCAAGCTTGAATATTTAGATCTTCAAAAAATATCAAACTCACACTCCAATAATTTTTAAACATAGACAGGTAACAAAATCTAATAATTTTAATATTTTGCACCCAAAAAATTTGGCCTATAACCTCCACAAATTGTCACAAGTATAGCAAATTCGCAAGTATAGCATTAAAACACTGTCACAAGTATAGATAAATTTTCAAACTCACTTTTATTTATTAAAATTTATGCTTGACGTTCACCAAAAAAGCGACGAAAATCACAGAGCATCACAATTTCAGCGAACGTCAGGCACAAATCTTTAAAAAAATTGAAAATTTCACATTAAATACATAGGTACCTGACGATTCATCTATACATCTTTTGTCAGAAATTTTTATCGTATTTTGCATTTAAATGAGTTAGTGAGGGCCCAAACAAGTGTGAAATATAAAGGGATACATTTTTTTACACTACATTTAGCCCCCACTTTAGTGAGAGGAGGAACTTGCTTCAAACTCACACTAAAGTAGATAAATTTGCATCAAGAGGGGTCCAAGTTTGCCAATGCTAGTAAGATAGGATGACAATGATCAAGAGGTATGATAAGCCCCTAGGATCAAGATCCTATGGAAAACCAACATAGGCAGAAAATAACACATATGAATGATGTATGAAGCAACAAAAAGATACAAGCATACACTACCAAAGACATAAAGAAGAAGAAAAAAGGAAAAAGGAAGGGTGGATCAAGCCTTACCATTTTTCCAACACGATGTGGATAAGATATAAGATATTGTCCAAAAAAATTTACAAGTGGAACATGATGTTCAATATGCAAACCAAACACATTCTCACAAGGGCTAGTGGAACCTCAAGCCATCCACTAGGTGAGCCCCCAGAAAGGTGAGACACATACACACATGACCGGTATGCACTCACACACACAAACAAGTGACTATGGGAAAGTCACACCTAAGTTTGGATCCCATACACTAAACATACCAAAGCTATACCTCCTGATAACTTTGATAAGGTGCCACACAACATGAATAGTAGAATTCATGAGGCAAAGAAAACTTTGTATGCTAACACTCATGAACAAACAGGATGGCTCCACAGGAAATCAAAGTGTATTATACAAGGTGGGCATATAATAGTTATTGTAAATGCAAAAGTAGTGTAAGGTGCATTCAAATGGGTTTTTTTTAGTTCATGTAAGGTCTTAACTTAGGGAACATCGTGCCTAATGTCTCAAAGAGAGGACCAATTGAAGAATATAAGATTCACAACTTAGGGGATGTAGTGTGTTGCATCAAGCCACTAAGAGGAATATAATATGCTAAGAGAGAAAATGCTTTTGAAGGACATCACACCTAATGCCACCACAAAGAGAAAGATGCATAGCATCAAGTAAGAAGACCACACAATGAAACATGAGTTGTAAAATGCAAAAGAATAATACCAATGTATGCCCCCACTTTAAAGGAATTGCTAAACACTATGTTGTGAGCAATTACTTTAAAGTAGCAAATGATAAATGCTAACAATAAAGAGGACATGAGAGCTTATTCAAAAATCCCTATGCCAATTCATATGTTTCCAAATGAAGTTGTGTCATGAAAAGGGGTTGCCCCTAAAATGAAACCCCAAAATCACATAAGGGATCCACGGATTCGAGGTCAATATGTCTTTGCTACAATATTTTTAGAGAGCTTAGAAATGTCATCATTCCCCAAATACTCATGGAATAGGAAAAATGACACATAGAGAGCGAAAACAAAGAAAATATTTTGGGTCAACATGGAAAAGACCTCAATCTCTTGACTCCTTGCATTATCCCCAAAAGGAAAACACAAGAAAAAAGATAAATATTTTACAACATACAAAAGAATGTAGATGCAAATAAAGGAATGTCACAAAGAGAGAGAGATACATCAAACATAACCATACGGGGAGATCCCATTACACACATGCAATCACACACATAACATGAAAAAATAAAACAAAGACAAGACTAGTAAGGCACATGTGAGTCAACCTATTACCAGGTCGTATGCATCCCAATCTTGTTCATTGTATACAGAAGGTGGAAAACTAGCCAAAGAGACAACAACGAGTTTCAAACTAGGGGAAGCACCAAGTTCAACACTCTTCTTAGGATAATTGTCATTTAAGTTCATATAAGAGGAAAACAATGAATTCAATTCATTATGCACTTATTCATCAATCTTAGCAATCTCATCATCATGGTCTAAATTAATCA
Organism: Sequoia sempervirens; assembly: GCA_007258455.2. Classification (NCBI taxonomy): domain Eukaryota; kingdom Viridiplantae; phylum Streptophyta; class Pinopsida; order Cupressales; family Cupressaceae; genus Sequoia; species Sequoia sempervirens. Next base: position 559,484,533 of record VDFB02105785.1, read on the forward strand.
CAACAAGAGGTTGAATGATAATGTCCAAAGAAGGTGCTAGTCCCAATTGCAGTTGTGATATAGGACCTTTTTGTTGTGGAAAAGAGGGAGACTCATCATAATTTTGGATGTTGATTTTGTTTATTGTTCTCTTTGTTTAACCTTTGAGCAATAGCACAACGTCTACACCTACACTCTTTAGCATTTATGTTTCTCTTTGTATTATTTTCAAGTTGTGTTTGTGTAGGGGTGGGTTTATCAACCATAAGTTTCTTTTATTCCCTAAGATGAGGAATGAAAGGAACCATAGGATGTTGTTCAACCACTTTCTCTTTATCTTTTTAGACCTTTTTAATTTTAGGAGGCAGGATGGGATTGTTTTGGTTGTCTCTTGGTCATTTGTAGGAGATAAGTAAAGTATTTTTCTTGGTTTGGTCTTGGCTATTTGGAAGGGTTTTTGGTTCAATCATGGTTTCATCAAGTATAGGAGGCTCAATCATGGGTTGAGGCATGTTCGGAAGGGATAGTTATGATATGTGTTTTTCCTTAAAAAATTTATAGGATTTGAAAAATAAATCTTCATGAGGTTTAATAGGTTCAATAGGTTCGAGCCAAAAGAAATCCAATGAGAAATTCCCATGGGAAGACATAGGATTAAAGCCACTATGGTGCACAATAAAAATCTCATTGTCAAAGGGAAAATTTAAACATTTATGCACAACCAACAGGATGGCTTCCATGGAGTGTAGCCATGGATAACCAAGCTTCACAGGGAATTGATCTGACATCAGGATGATGGAGAATGAGACATCCAATTGTTATAGTCCAACTTTTAAAGGAAGGATGATCGAAACAATCCTAGGGAAAGCAAAACCATTATGCATTTTTATCCATGCTTTCGGTTTATCATAAGTATCTTGGCAGATTTCATGCACTAGTAAGAATTCTTCAGTGATTACATTCTCTCCACAGACAAGATCAATTAATATCCCATTGGGCTTGTTATTGATTTGACCGACTATGTAAAGAGGACCATCAGGTTCCTTTCTGATTATATCTTTCGATGAGAAAGCAATATCAAGAGGCATTTTGGTTTGGCCCTTACAAGATTGAATTTTGATCAATCCAACCATATTATCCATAGGACTTTGTTCATTAGTATCCATGTTGTCATCATTCATGTCAACATTCATCACATCATTCTTCTTAGTTTCACTAGCTTTGACAAATGAAATATTATGTTTTGGCATTGGGTTGGTAAATATTTATAGGTTTTGGTTGGGAGGGGCAATGAACTTATTACCATGATCATTCACACCACCAATTTGAATACAATTAGAATCAATGAGGTCTTGCACCATGTGTTTAAGACACTTACAATGTTTTGTATCGTGTCCATTTTGATGGTGAAAATGAAAAAAGGAATTTGATCTAAATTTCAAAGGTAATGGCTTATTAGGATCGACAATTTTAATGGGAGTTATGGAAATCAAGTTCTTTTCTAGAAGTTGTAACATGGTATTATGGAGGGTACTGGGTAAGGGAGTAAATTGTCTAGTCAGATCACCAAATGTAAAAGGATTTATCTTCTTTATAGAAGCCACTTGGGTATCAACATGTTGAGCTGGTTGAGGGGGATTTAGTTGAAGAAATCCTTTATTCTATTTTCTAAAAGGTTGGTAATTTTTTTGATTTGTGGATTTGGAATTTTTAGGACAGCTAGAGGTGGGTTTTGTTTCACGACTACTAACCGAGTTTTGATAATCACGAAGGGCGGTACACAAGTGTATGAAGGAAGGAAATTTCATCATGCCAAGCTTATCTCTCATCTTAGTTTGTAAGTTCGCAATGAAAATTCATTGAAGGTAAGGATCGAGAATCTTTATGTCAATTTTGGAATAAAGCAATTAGTAGCGTGAAATGAAGTCAATAACCTTTTCATCATCCTTTTGCTTACATCTCATCAAATTAGATAATGTCATAGGAATCATGTGCACTTGTAAATGGTTGATAAAGGCCTCAACAAGTTCATTGAATGAACAAATTGAGTTATTTAGTAATGAGGAAACCATTCTAAAGGGGTATCTTTCAAGGATCTAGGGAAAAGCTTAGCCAAGAGCTTATCTTTAAGGATGAAATCACTACATAAGGCGGTGTAAGTAGAAACATGGTTAGAAGGATCTCCTTTCCTTCCATATTTCTCAAACCTAGGATTCTCTATACCTTGTGGTATCGACGTCCTTAATATCTCCATGGATAAGGGATTGCTTTTGACATAATATGAACGTTGGCCATTTTGATTTTGGTTTATGGTGGAATTGTGTTATTGAAGGGATGAAACATTTTGCAAGAGTTGATTAAGGATGGCATCATTGGTTGTGTTTTGGGATGGAGGTGAATATGGTGGAGGTGTATATGTGTTTGAGGGGAAAGTGAATGGAACACTTATGGGAGGTAAAGTGGTAGGAGATATGATCTGAGATGCCACAAAGGTACAAGGATTGCTAGTGTAAATACCCAAGGTAGGAATGACATTACTAGTAGGTTGCATCGTTGTGGTAACTTGAGGGTTGGTGTAGGTAGGAATAGAGGAAATGGTTATAAGAGGAGGAATTTGGGATCCTCCTTGATTTTTAGCATTGTTTGAAGTTTGAGCACAACTAGTTGTTAAGGTAAGATGTTTGCCAAAAATTTGAGCTAAGTTATGTGCAATCTCTATTCATTTTTCACTTTCAATCATGCAATGTATGTTATCTATGGTAGGAATATCAATGTTGGAAATGTTTTCAATACTCACTAGGTTTTGTAGGTTTTCCAATTCTTCGTGGATTTGGATTATATTTCCTTGAGGGACACTAGCAACCATTGTTTCAACACTTGTCACACTACTTGAAGGTAAAGAGTTGTAAGGGGTATGGTCCATACCTAGTGTACTAGTGTCAACACTACGAGTGAAAGAGATAGATAACCCAAGATCCATGACAATTGTGTTATTGTGGGATGACGTGAGTCTCGAACTATGTCTCACTATAGTATTAGCAATAGGACACCAAGTTGTAAAGCTCATGCAAAGTACAAACAATGAATGTAAGATAAATGCAGTGAACACAAGATAAATTATATGCTTTAATTCCAATTATTATGTTTACAAATGCACTCAAAATGAAACCAAATTAAGCTAGATCTAATGAAATGAATGAAACAAGAACTCAACAAACTAAAACAAAGATCTGATAACAACAAATAGAAGCACAAAAATGAAGGTTTTCATGCTATAAAATGCAAATGCAAACCTGATATGAGACTAAATCACCCAAATGGGAAAATGAGTCCTAGTTATGGTTTTGGAAGGTTCAAATTCTAAAAACTAGACAACACAAAATTCCCAAAAATCTAGAAAAATAACCTATACATGGACTAAATCGCCCAGATGGGCGAATGAGTCCTAGATTAGGGTTCTTAAACCAAATTCAACAAATTCTTAGTTGATGTTAAGTTTTATATATTGTATTATCAAATGACTATTTGAAAGTACAACTTTCCAATTAATTTGAATGATGCAAGATACAAAAATGCAACATATATGCACTTTTTCCCTAAAAGCAATTCAACTAATGTAAATCTAATGCAAAGTTAATGTAATCTAGATATAGGACTTACAATTTTCTCCAAATCAGAAATAAAGGTTCCAAAGCGTAGAGTATAACTAATATGTTGTGCACTTGGTGAAATTACACAATTTAGGGGTGTACCTAGTTGAACAATCCACTTGACATTGCAAGCCTACATTAAATTATCAAGCAAGGTTTGTAAACTTACGATTGGTTTGCATTGTATGTGCACCATGAGAAACTTATAATCTATCATCATTGTGTGAAAGAATAACTAAAATTCAATAACTTAAACAAAACATAGTTAATGTTGAAAAGAAACCTTTTTGCACAGTAGTTGTTGCGGGTGCTTTCAACAGTGGCTGTAAGTGACTAAAAATAATAAACTAAATTTTCTCCTTCTATATTATCTTCCATCTTTTGCTTGATTACATACTCAAATATATAGGCTAAAGAGAATCTAATAGGTGTCCCATCATTCCTTCAAACAAGGAAGATGATTATTCTTCAAATGACACAAATACAATGACTAGACAATAGAGTCCTATTACAACTTTTCATCTGGTTGATTGGGAAAGAGTTTGTTTGAAATATTTTATGATCAAACTAATTTTTTGGAGATTTTTTGATGTGTATAAATATTTTTAAATCCATATCCAACTTATTTTCAAGTTAAAACTTAGAGTATAATAAATGGTGGACGTAAGACCAAATCTTTGGCTTCTCAGTCACCACTTTTTACTTAGTCAACTTATGTCATTAACATCTTTATTATTACGTATCTCTTAAAATTATTTTTGGGTTTTGTGCTCCTCCTCTTCAGATTTCCAAATATTTTTGAAAATCTAAATTTCATTAATAAATGAGGTAGATATTCCTATTTTACTAAAACTGCCTTTTTGACTTTTTCTACACTTTTCCAGCAACAACTACATGTTGACAACTGTCAACTTGTTTCTCTTCTTTTCAGCTGCATGAATGAATCATTCCTTCCATAACTGTAATAATTAATCCCACTCATACTAGGATATGAAATTAAGATTGACTTATTCATTCTAACTGAAAAGGAAGAAGAAATGTTCAGCTCCACAACTTCCTACACTTTAGGCAGCTTGAACTCCATTGGTCCCCTATTTCGTTGCTTTGGTTCTTGCTACAAATGCTCTATTCTTGCTACCATGTGCTAAGCTAGAGAGCAGTTAGCACACACAACGTACAAATACTTGACATTTAATAATTATCATTCATCATGATATATCATCGTAATTTAGCATCAACTAACTAAAACATGCAAATGTTTATAAATCATCATTAATCATAGTTAATGCTTCAGGGATTCAACATAAAGTTCATAGATATCTTAGGAATGATATTATAACAGCATGAACATGGATTAAAGCATAAGGAATGGTGAAATAAATAGGACAAATAATAAGCTCATCATTCCCCCCAACTGAAGTTATGCTTGTCCTCAAGTAGGAGATGGACATTGGTTAGACATGAAAGCTACCAACATGAAATCCAATGACTTTATCTTGCCTTCTTTTTCTTCAAGATAGAAAAATTGATGTATGGATGTCTCTCCATGTTCTCTTAACATCTTTTCTCCTTAATTCATTCTTGAGATAACATGAATAACATCTGCTATAGCTGCCCCTAAATATTTTTATCTTTTGTCACTTTAGGCAATATTGGCAAAGGGAAATCAATAGAACAATATGTCAATTGAAGCAAACATAGTCATGAATGTAGGAGGTAGGTATGACAATATACAAGCCAGGTCATCCTCCTATGGTCTAGGACAACAATACAAGACATGCACATTTCCCTGCTAGCTGAAAGGTCATTTGTCCTCAAAAGCCAATGTATGGATGCAGGTGGCAAAATAAATCAGTTATGAAGCATGTAGTTAGAAAAGTGATAATTGATGAACATATTGTAATTCATAGGTAGTTAATTAACTAAAAATGATAAATATTACTAATAAATGAGAATCATAAATGTAAGTACCTGCTATGATGTAGTGAAAAGCTATAAACTTGGTGAATAGCTGAAAGTATGGGTTCCTGAATAGTTGAATGTATAGGTTCCTCTAAGAGTGGCTTCATATTTATCATCGATAGCTATTGTAGGTTTCTTGGTTGTTCATTGTAGAAAATTTCTATCCATCCAATGACTTCCAATGTAACTTTATATTCAATCCATTACCATTAAATAAAATTTAATTAGATCAATTGAACATCACCAATTGAATAGACATTCTTGATCCCATGAAGACCCAACCACCTAATGGAAAAAAATTTATTTGACAAACATGAATCACAACCTTGAAAGAAAAATGAATTTGGAATATGACCAAACAACCAACTATGAATACCTTTGAAACAATCATCTAAATAAAAAGAAATGGGGAAACAAACTACACCAAACAACACCCAACTAACTATACTTCAATATTTGGAGAAGAAGACATCTAAGACATTGTGTAACAACACTTATTGAATGAAAAACCTATCTTAACCTACACTAACCAAAAAAATTAAACTTGATCAAACAAAACCATTGACTGGTTCTATGAAATAGTTTCCTTTCCTTAGAAACTTACAATGCTTCACATGTGACCAATCAAAAAAGGTGCAACATAAGTAGAAACTTAATAAACAGCTGCAATAATTTTTGACATACATAAACAAACTCACTTACTACTTCATTTTGACAATACATGCTTTTGTTTTAAAGGGAATAAGTAATTCGAGACCATTCTTTTTTAACTGCAACTATGTATTTAGCTGCATCTTCAATTGTAACTTCATGCTTGAATGCAAGCATGACTTGTGATGCTTTTGTGACCTCCATTTCAGCTAGATGTCTGATAGGACATCCATTTCAAAGAACAAATTTTGAACCCTCCTTATTGGTTTCATGTTGATGGGTTGCTTCTTTTGATAGAAGCATAGAAATTTTTGTAGGATTCTCATGTTGCTCATTTTTTTCTTTACAAAATATATTGGTGAAATTAAACAATTCACGGGTGTACCTAGCTAAACAATCCACTTGACATTGTAAGCCTACATTAAATTATCAACCAAGATTTGTAAACTTATGATGGGTTCGCATTGTATGTGCACCATGATAAACTTCTAATCTATCATCATTGTGTGAAAGAATAACTAAAATTCAATAACTTAAGCAAAACACATTTAATGTTGAAAAGAAACCTTTCTATACAGTAGTTGTTGCAGGTGCCTTCAGCAGTGGTTGTAAATGACTAAAAATAATAAACTAAATTCTCTCCTATATTATCTTCCATCTTTCACTTGATTACATACTCAAATATATAGGATAAAAAGTATCTAATAGGTGTCTCATCATTCCTTCAAACAAGGAAATGGATTATTCTTTGAATGACACAAATACAATGACTAGTCAATAGAGTCCTATTATAAAATTTCATCTGGCTAATTATAAAAGAGTTTTCTTGAACTCTTTTATGATCAAACTAATTTGTTTGAGATTTTTTGATGTGTATAAATATTTGGCATTCCATATCCAACTTCTTTTCAAGTTAAAACTCAAAGTATAATAAATGGTGGAGGTTGGACTAAATCTCTGCCTTCTCAGTTGCCACTTTTTACTCAGACAACTTTTGTCATTAATAGATCCTTTATTATTATTTATATCTTCAAACACTTTTTGGGTTTCATGCTCCTCCTTTTCAAATTTCCAAATCTTTTTGAAAATCTAAATTTCATTAAGAAATGAGGGAGATATGTATGTTGTACTAAAACTTCCTTTTTGACTTTTTCTACACTTTTCTAGCAACAACTACATGTTGACAACTGTCAACTTGATTCTCTTCTTTTCAATTGCATGAACAACACATTCCTTCCATAACTATAATCATTAATCCCACTCATACTATGATATGAAATTAAGATTGAATTATTCATTCTAACTGAAAAGGAAGAAGAAACATTTAGCTCCACAACTTCCTACACTTTAGGCGGCTTGAACTCCATTGATCCCCCATTCCACTGCTTTGGTTCTTGCTACAAATGCTCCATTCTTGTTACCATGTCCTGAGTTGTAGAGAGGTTAATCCACACAACATACAAATACTTTAAATTTAATAATTATCATTCATCATAATATATCATCATAATTTAACATCAACTAACTAAAACATACAAATGTTTATAAATCATCATTCATCATAGTTAATGCTTCAGGGAATCAAGGTAAAGTTCATAAATATCTTAGGAATGATATTATAACATCATGAACATGGATTAAATCATAAGGAATGGTGAAATAAATAGGAAAAATAATAAGCTTGTCACAAAGTTCAGGTTCACCAAAATGAACCCAAGGAAATAGGGTTCCACCTTTTGGGAGATGGAACTAGGGGTTAGGACCTATTTCACTCTCAATTTGTTAGGAAACCCTAAAGACTCAAATAAGTGACTCAATTGAGGGAAGGATTAGGGGGTTTCCTTAGGTGTGATTAAACTAGGGTTCACCATTAAAATGAAGCTTCAAAGGAGAAATGCAAACTCTAATGCACTAAACCCTAGAAACTTGAAAGCATTAAATCCAATGAACAAACAAAAATAAAATAGAAAGGAACATGGTAAACTGATTGAATCCAAGCAAGGTATACAACTCTAAAGTTCTACTTTTTGAAGTGTACTGGAACTCATATGTCGAATTGGGAAATTTAGTCCTACTATAGGAATATGGGTAGAAACTAGAATCTTTTGCTAGTAAACCAAGATCTACAAAAAACTAAAAAAAGGAGGAATATTGAGACTCATACACCTAGAAGGATGATTTAGTCCCAATATTAGGGTTTGAATGAAACTTTTGTAACCTCGAGTGATCTTCTATAGCTTTTTTCTTTTGTAATCTACAAGTATGAAAGTTTGAATTCTGGCATGTAGGCGAGTTTCTGTGAAGATGACAACTTCTCGACAACTTTGACAACTTTGTCTTCAAAGGATCTTCAAGCTCCAATTCACCTAAATTTTCAATCACACATGAAGAGGGAAAAAGGAATGATGAATGAATAGATGCAATATTGCAACTCACCAAACCCTTGAAACAAAGGCTACAAACTTGTGTGAAATGGCTCCAATGGATGTGGATCTTGACTCTTGATTGAATGCTTGAATGCTTTATCTTGAATGCTTGCTTGAATCATGAAACCTACATCACAAATGTAAGCTCAAAAATATACATGATGCATGGATATTTGGCATGATGCTTGAATCTTAAATGTTGCTCCAAATGCTTGATAATTTGTTGTTGAATGCTCTTGATCTCATAAAATTACCTTAGGAATGTTCTCTTGAAAATCTTAGATGACTTGAAAACTTGCTAGGAGAAATTATGTGAAATAACTTTGTATTTATACTTTTTATGTCAAATTTCCTGAAATTACAACACTACAAGCTAGCATCAGATATAGGATAATAAAATCCCACCAAGAAATTGATTTAAAATTGGTCATGGTTAAAGCAAAACTCATACGCTAGTTGGGGTGTATGAGTCCCAATATCTTAAACACGAGACACAAACTCCAAGAAGTGTCTTGTTCAGTGCAATATCTAAAATCAGGTCCCGAGACCTAGGTGGGACCCATACACTGAATGTGGCGTATGAGTCCCAAATCACTAGATCTAGAACACATAACCTCAAACATTGAATAATGATTTGTCATTTATTAAATGTCAATATTATCCATAAAAAAATGCATTAAGGCTTTTGTATGCAAAATAGGACCAATTAAGGCATAAAGAAGCCCAATTTTAGTAGGGAGGGCCCAAAAAAGTGTGAAAATGTAAAAGGATACATTTTCCTACACTACAAGATGTAGTATAGAAAAATGTATCATTTTTACATTTTCACACTTATGATGTATGATGTTGTATGATTGAGTATCTTTGTCATTGTTGCATACATATGTCTTGAATGTCTACTTTAGTGTGATTTTGACATGGAGTCATCCTCTCACTAAAGTGGGGGCTAAATGTAGTGTAGAAAAATGCATATGTTTTACATTTTAACACTTAATTAGGAATTAATATTAAAATGAACTTAATTATGCCTTAATTTAGTGTTGTAATATATATTTTAAATATTCACATTAAGTTTAGGTCCCTATTAATTAAAATGGTCTTAATTGTACCTTATTTTTAGTGTTGTAAAGTGTACCCCTTTACACTTTCACACTTATTTAGGGCTCGCTTAATTAATTGAGCTTGGTTTTCCTTAATTGGACCCTTTAATTCAAATCCAATCCTAATTAATTGCATTTTCCAAAGAGGAAATATGGCATTCATTAATGCCTTAACATAACACTTCTCATTGAGCAATGTGTGTCCTAGGTGAATGACCTAGGACCCATTTTCCCATAGGAAAATGGGTCCTCACTTAGACTTAGGACAAAAATTTAAATTATATTTTTGGCGGTATTTTAACATATTCAAATCCATATTCACATGTCGGCTTGTGTTATTTGAATTTCAGGAAATTAATGTTACATACCTATAAATATAAGATCATTTCACTATGTTTCACCTAGAATATTTTCATGAGATCAAGTTATAGTCTACAAGAGTATTTAAAGAGAATTTCAAGGAATTCAAGAGAAGATTTATTGAAGAATTATTACAAGAATCAAGATCCAATTTTCATGTCAAAGTCTTCTTGCATCATGCATATATTTGGAGCTAATCTGATGATGTAGGTTTCATGATCCATTCAAGCATTCAAGGCATTTTTTAAATCAAGTTTCAAGATCAAGATCCACATCCATTGAATTTATTTCATGCAAGTTACAGATCTACATTCCAAGGTTCATCCAAGGGTTTGGTGAGTTGTGACATTGATTTGTTCATTCATCATTCCTTTCATGTTATTTTATTTCATTTCAAGGTTTAATTATCAAAATAAGGTTTGACCAAGGGAAACCTTTATTCACCCCAAAAAAAATATTTTTCCCCTCTCTTTGTGTTGTAGATTTGAAGGTTGAAGAAAATTTGAAGATCTCAAAAGTTGCAAAATTATAAAGTTGTCAAAATTGTCACCTTTGTTGTCATCTCACGGAAACTCAATTCCTAAATTTATTTCTGATTTTCCAACAGTGAAAATAAAAAATCTAGAACTACAGACACAGGAGTAGGGAACCCATAAATAGATTTTGGAGATCCCTACCTAGGACCCATTTTCCATAGGACAAATGATTCCTTAGGCAGCTTTTGAAAACACCATTTTGTGAGAGGTACACAACATTTATCCCTTCCAGATCTGCCAGAAGGTTTGTAGGTTCCATTAGTTTTATGCTTAATCTACTAAATCCAAGTTATAGGTTGCATTTTGGAGTGATTTTCTATTTTTAATCTTTCTCCCCAAATTTTTGTTTGGCCTACACCCGTCCTAACATAAAAAGGGAAATTGCAAGATTCCACAAAGAATTCACTCACCTAAGGGTTGAAAGTGGATTTTAGCTTAAGGGATCTCATTTACTGAATGAAATAGTAGAATAGGTAGGTTCATTGTTGAAAGTGGATTTTAGCTTGAGGGATCTCATTTACTGAATGAAATAGTAGAATAGGTAAGTTCATTCACCCCATTTTTCCATTTCTATTTATAGTAAGTTTGGTGAAACACTCCAAATTTAGCATAAAACTCTATGTTTTTGAACCCTAATCCATTTTTCTTCATTTTATTTTGGTGAACCCAAGTATTTGAACATTCTAATTTCTAATTTGGAGTGCATTCAAACCCTAGATCTAATATTTTCATTAATTCATTGCTTTTAGGGTTTCTAAATTTGGCATAAAGTTGCATTGCATTTTAGGTGTAAACTTTCATTTTGTATAGTACTTGCATGTTATAATATGTTCAATCATTCTCATTTAAAAATCAAGTCAAAATTGCATTTCAAAAAGTGTCATATAGTTCATAATTTTTTATTAATTTTACTTGCATTAGGACATCAAAATCTAGAAAATTTTGTTACATTAGTACCAATCTGAGACATGGAACAAAGAACACATATAATCAATTAGAAATTGGATTTTTCATTTTGTTAAAACCATATGCAGGGACCCATTCTACCTTGGGTGAATGATTCCTTCAAGGCCTACAAAAACCAACTTTTCTAAGCTCTTTTGTGGTTTTCTACACTTCCTAGGCCTACTAGTAACCTAGAGTATCAGTCTAAAAGTTTTAAGAATTTTTTTTTTATGCATCTAGGTCTAAACATCCATTTAGTGTTAGTCATTTTTAAATCATTCAAAAATCATTGCAGGAGCAGAAAACATCATATCTAAAAAAAATTACATTCTTGACACTTTTCATAAGCTGGATAAAAGTACTTTTCACTTTTCGATACACAATGTTTACATTCTTGAAGGTTTGCAAAAGTTGGATAAAAGTACTTTTCATTTTTGGATATACATTGTTTACATTCTTGAAGTTTTGCATAAGTTGGATAAAAGTGATTTTCACTTTTGGATATACAATGTTTACATTCTTCAAGCTTTGCATAAGTTTGATAAAGGTACTTTTCACTTTTGAATACACAATATTTATATTCTTGAAGCATTGCATAAGATGGATAATTCCTTTTCATTTTTGGGCACACAATGTTAGTATCTTACCTTTCTAAGCATTCCAAGAAAAATTTTATCTCTCCCACTTATGAAATTTTTTTGGTAAAAGAGAATACAATAGTGGACAATAATGACAATCAAATTTGGTCTTGTCCCAATATCTCTCCTATTTGTGAAGAAGATATTTTGGTGTCAGAAGATCCAATCAATGAGAGTTATGAAAATCCTATTTGTTTCTCTTCACATACCTCTCTTACTTGGGAGGATATTGTTGGATACAAAGATGAGACAATTGACACATCCCCTAATATCACTTTGACTATTTGAGAGAATGATTTGATACAAGAGAATGCCATCATTGATAAACAAAAAAATTCAACCATTGATGACTCCCCTATTTGGGATGAAGTTATTTTAGAAGAACCAACCATTGAATTTCATGAACATCTAGTTTGTTTCTCTCCTAAAAACTCTCCAACTAGGGAAGATGCCATGGTGCAAGAAAATGACAACATTGATACATGTCTTTCAAAAAATAGTAATGTGGCTTCATTAAATGAAGATGATGAGCATAAGGATAAGTATTTTGAGGTTATGAACATTAGATCTCCCCCGAGTCCTCTAATTCTTAAAACTCCTACAAGTCCTTTAATTATTGGACCTCCTAAGCCTCAACTTATCCTCTACCCACCCTCACAACAACCACAAGTTCAAAATAAACATGTGCTTATCCTTGAACCACCTAAAAAGAAACCATTACCTCCAAGAGCTATCTTGAACTTTACAAGGCAACTTGATAGTGACAATGTTTCACAACAACTAAGTTACAATACCATTGCTCACACATATAATACAAGGAACAACAAGCAACCACAAACAACTCCCACTTCATTACCATTGCCTCAACCTATTTTTCTTAGTGCTCCTAATTTTCCTTTACATAGTGGAAAGGAGTATGATCTTGTTGAACCACTTAAGAATACCCTTGCTAAGATATCCTTATGGGATCTTATTCAAGCTTCACCTAGTTATCATAGTATGCTTCAAAATACATTGCAGCAAGTTGTGGTTCCCTCCTAATGTGCAACTGAATGACATAGCATCCCTAATTCAAGGAACGAGTTTAAAAATTATTTTTCACCAAAGCAGTTACTCTCCTTGGAAGTTCAAAAAACAATATGATGCTTTCATTATCATAGCCATTATTAATAGGAAAGGAATAAAGAGAACCCTTGTTGACAATGGTTCTACCCTTAACGTGTGTAGTGTAAACCTTTTGGATAATATTGGAGTAATCAAAATCCAAATACAATTAGACTCTTTATCTATTTGTGGATTTTATCATGCAGGGAAACAACTGTTGGGTGTGATCACATTATCTATTATAGTTGGGAAGGTCACATTACAAACTCTTATCCATGTCATTCCTCAAGAACTTTCATATTACCTTCTTTTAGGTAGACTATGGATTCATAAAATGCAAGTAGTACCTTCAAATCTTCATTGTATAATGAAGTGTGTCTACAATAACAAATTATATACAATAAAAGTTGATCTCGAGCCTTACAATGTTTTACAACTTGAAAAAGACAAGGAAAATCCTTTGAAAACTTTGACACCAACTACACAAGTGGAACCCGTGCAAGGGAATGAGAAAGAAAAGCATATTGAGGAAGTTACAAAGCTATTGGAAGATGATTGGGGTTCCTTGGATTTCACACTTACATTCATGGGTGAATACTGTAAGGAAACTTGCAGCCATTGTATGACAATTTCCACATAACCCAAAAGAGATAACAGTGCAAGTAAGTGATCAAAATCCACATGCAAGAGAATAGACAACATACCCATCAAAGATGACACAAGATATACCCTGGGAAAACCCTCAAGAGGGAAAAACCCAGCCTCCAAAAGCATCCATACTCCATCTTATTAATCAGCCATGAAGCAAATACAAGAGTTACAGTGAACACTTCTAAAGCATCAATCCCTCCAATGCATTCCCATGTGTCCAAGCATGAATCCACACATCCCATTCCATGTTTCACAAATTCACTCTCAGGAAGACTCAATAATGACAACCAAAACCACTCAGCGAACCTAAACCACTACACGTGTTTGCTTTTATAGACACAAACTCACACATAATACAACTTGTGGTAAGGTGAAACCATGTACCACAAAATCATGTGAATACAAAACCACTAACCCCTTATTTAATATTGGGTACTAAGACATCACATTATTTAATATTTCCCCAATATTAAATTATTATCACATGTCTCCCACACAAATAATAATAATAATACAATGTTACATTACAACATCAAGTGGGCCCCAAATAATTACCTAGTCTGATTAACAACACTACCAAGGTGTATCACAACTAAATATTTATTTAATTACTGTTAAAATAAATATTCAAACAGCTCCCTTCGGGTTTTTTCCATCAATTTTTTATCTCCCGCTGTGTGCATCTCTTCTTCGCAACTTCAGGTAGCAGCTTCCTTTTCGGGTCCTAAGGAGCTGCGCTGGGCATCCACGTGTCTCGTTTGTGGAGGTTTTTATTTCTTTTTCCCTTGAGGTCTCTTCGGGTCGTGAAAGCCTTCGACGGAGGCCGTCACTTCTAAAAAGATTGTTAGAGGGACCCACATCTTGCTACGTGGTGGCGTATCACAGGTTTTTCATGTAGGAATGAAATAAGCAGCCGCGGGCTGTGAAATGATTCTGCAGGCCTTCTTTTATTTTTTTTGGGCCCCACCTCCTGCTAGGTGGCGACCATTCATAGCTTTTTCAATACGGAAAGTAGGTGAGCAACCACGGGTTGCGAAACGCTGCCACGCATCTTTTGCACCCGGATGATGCGACTTTCTCTTCACTGCAACAAGAACCTCAGCCCATTGGGCACGTGTTCCTCCTTCGCAATCTCTCAGCAGCAATGAGAGAAGTTTTCATTCGGGCAGTGACAGGCTACCATGTGCCTTACAACTGATCCTTGAAGCGGGTGATAGGTTGGCTAAGGGATATTATGCTATTGGGTGCCGCTCGTCTGGGTCGTTTGAAGCGGTGGATAACACTTGTCGCCTCAGGCTTGGCTGGGACCACTACCATCATTGCAAAGGGTGCGCCTGCAACTGGATGACCAGATGTTGTGTTCTAACTCATTGCCATTATAACGGCATTGAGGAATCTTTTGATTCTAGCATCATTACAGGGGATTGGGAAATCTTTTCTGTTATAGCTCTCCAAGGCAGTGGGAATTGTCTCCCTTGCTATATATACTCTCTCAGCAATGAGAGAAGGGTCCAAGAAATTTTAGAAAAAAGGATACTGGTTTTAGTAAGAGACACCAGGCCTCTTTTGCATGTTTATTTGCAAGAAACTTTCAGACTGTGCCCGCTGTTCAGCCTTTCTATTTTTCATGTTTTGATTAAACTGTAAAGTGTGCTTTTTATTATCTTAAGCATTTCATTTGACAAGACTTCTATATATTGAATACAAGCTTGCTTATCTAAATCATGTCTAAATGACTCTTCTTAGTAGTAAGGATGTATGCAATACTATTTTATGTCAATAAATGAACTATTCATACTATAGTTTTAAGTCTCTAACGTTTTGGAACATGACAACACCATTCAGTTCCCTAAGTTTATGATTTATCGTGCCCATCAGCAAATTTTGGCACATCGCCTTAGATTAGATTTTGCTTTATTATATCTATTTCCTTTTCCCTTTCCCAAAAAACAACATTATAGAAGAAGTCGGCTTCTATAAAATCTAGAGGTCACTCAGTTTGGCACAAAAGGGTCCCCCTTGAACTGAGTTTCCCATAAGGCACTGTTACCTCATCAATTTTTGGTGTCAACAATTTGTCCTTTTTCTGGCACGCCTGGTGGGACCTAAACTAATGAAATTTCCTTATAGAGGGGTGTATGAGCCATCGGCCTGTAACTAGATCCCAGACTCCAAATAACCCAGGTTTACTAATACCTCCGCTAGGGACAGTCTAGGCCGCAAATCAGCTAGTAACTATTCCATTCCCACCACCCTTTCCTCTCACCATGTTGCCGGCCGTGAACAGAAACTATGTAGCGTGGGATGCTGAAGTCCCCTGGTAGCTCCGGTAGCGCCCGTTGTTTGGGGCGTTATCCCGGTTTTGACCCTGAAAGCTCTTCCCAAATTTTTCAGAGACAACACAAAAACACCAGCAGAATATTTGCAAGATGTAGCGGATGTATGTCTGGTACACGATATTACAGCGTAGAATGTAGCCCTAAGGCTCCTCGCTGCGTCCTTCAAAGGCAAGGCTCTAGATTGGTACTGAACACTGACTCTGAATTCAATTCGCACTTGGGATGACCTCGGAGATCCATTCTATGAAAGGTTCTCAAATGATGGAGATCGCTCTTCATTATATTATTAGCTATCCATCATAAGACGAGTGCCCTAGGAGGTTCTGACAGATTTCAATGCCCGATTTCACTCAAATTGGTAGAGGATTCATGTGACTATCCGCCTGACTCCAGAACTAGCATTCATATTTTATCTGAAGTCCATTAATCCTGACATTTCTATGATGATTAAGTCTTTGGGAGGAGCCACTCTACCAAATTTTTATGCTACCACTATCAAAGTTGAGAATCATTTGATAGATTGTGGAAAGTTTCCTCCTTGACCTATTATCCCAATATTTCCTGAAATATCAAACCCAGCACAAGAGGTTGCATTGACTAGTGTGGCAACAACTCCCCAGTTGATCTACTCCTATGCGGCCACTCCTGAAAGCTTGGCTTCTACATCGGGTTCTTCCAAGGATGAAATAAGCGACCTCAAAGAGATGTTGTGAACTATGGCAAATGACATAACAACTCTTAAGCAGAACCAAGCAACTCCTCCATGGCCCGCATATCAAAACTATCAAGGTGGGCAGTCTACTTATCAGCAAAATCAATATCAGAGTGCGCATCGCACTAATCCACCAGCACCGACTACCAACCAAATGTTCCCAGTGCTTACACCGCTCACAAGTGCGTCGCCAAACTCAAGTAGAGAATTAACCGCGGGACAAAACAATCTTATTGATGACATCAATCCATGGTGTTTTCCCTACAATGATGCACATATGCCCCAAAATTGTCCACGTGGCAACTTACAACAGAAGGTAGCAGAGCAACGTAGTCAAGGTACTACAACAGAAAATGAAGAATACCTATGTACCTCGACAATGGAGAATGCGGTCCTTACCACGCAAATGCAAGGAATGTCTTTAGAGCAAGAGTCTGATATTGCTCCTGATCATGCACTCTTCTCCTAGATGGAAGATGAGGAAAAGGTGTTTTCCAATGACACATCTGTAGCTGAAACACCGCAGGTGCAATCTGACTATAACACACGCTCAAAGAGGAGATTCACCGGTGAGCCTGTTGTTTCACTTTCGGACATCCCGCAATGCAAAGGCATGTCTGATCAAATTCCTGGCGCTTCGACCGTCTCTTCACCTTCTCAACCATGGAAGGAGATTATTATAACAAAAGAAAAGGAGCAGAAATCTCCGAGCTCGTCGCCTTTTAATGTGGTGGAGCAATTAAAGAAATCATCCGCTAATGTGTCTTTATGGGACATTCTAGCTATCCCAGAACAGAAAACTATGCTACAGAAGGTGCTTCAGCAAGAGATCCGCTCAGCACCAACAGAGCCGTATGCCAGTATAGAGGTGGTTTATCAAATGCCAATAGCTAAGGTTCTTGCAAACAAAGCGAAGGAATCCCATGCGGAAGGCGGAGGTAGGCCAAAACCTCAACCCTTCTTCTTGACTCTCATTATAGGGTAAAAACTATTACACAACTCCATGATTGACTCTGGCGCTAGTACAACGATTATGCCAAAACTGATAGCCGAAGCCTTGGGACTCAGCTACAAACCTATGAAGAAATGGGTAATGCAGTTGGATGGAAATAAGGTTGATACCGTGGGTGTCATCAAAGCACTTTTGTTAACATTATTTTCCTGCCCAAGTATCATGGTCCCGCAAGATACGGTGATCATAGATGTTCCTCCTATGTTCGGTCTCTGTCTATCCCGAGAATTTACTTCAAAGGTGGGCGGATATTTGTCTTTAGATTGGTCACATCTAATACTTAGGACCAAGCATGGTGCAAAGATGAAGATAGAAATGGAGGCTCTAAATTCTGAAAATATGGCGGATGAGGCCCTGATCAATTTTGAGGCCGCACATACCTCTATCACCAAGCAGGACATGTATAGTGTCGAACTGCTAGAGGAAGAGAGGGTAAGTGGAGACCGGAATGATAAGGAAGATGCTTTGTTAAGTGAACACATAAACAATGATCCTTTCGGGAATTATCATGCTACCGGATTGGGCACATATGTGATTTATGATGAAGACCAGGTTCTCCGAAGGTTGCCAAAGACTCTGACGATAACCAAGCAAATGAGCTGTAGACATTGTATTTTGACAGAGCAAGAAGCAAAGTTGGAGCTGGAGCAAAGGTATGTCTAATCTCCCCACAAAATGAAAAGTTTTTGAGGTCTTTCTGATTCCAATTCTCCTGTTCAAACAATGAAGCTGAATATGAAGGGTTAGTCCAAGGCCTAAGCCTAGCAGAATGAATGGGTATTAAGCAATTGATTATGTTCAGAGATTCTGAACTGGTAGTTAATCAGGTCTGGGGAATCTCCGTAGTGAAGAATGTCTGAATGAGATCATATCGGCATCGAATCTGGGACCTGATTGAAGGATTTGAAGCTTTCAACATCCTGACCGTCCCCCAAATGCAGAATAGCGACGCAGATTGCATGGCGGTGATCGGTGCTCAGTTTGATCCTGTCTCTGACTTGCTTTAGAACAAATATTCAGTACGAGTGCTTGTTCAACCAACGATTCCTGATAATGATCAAAGTTGGCAAGTCTTTGAGAGTGATGATCACATCACCTCGTTTAAACAACACTCGGGAGAATTCACTGATCAACTTCAACCAAAGATCGCCGAGGCCTATGAAGGACAAATTATGCAACTCAGGTTAAATAAACTTCCAAAAGGGTTAGTTACTCTCGAGAATTTTTTCGATTGTAATGACGCCCGAAATGATAAGAAAAATTTTGTGGCAGATAAAAGTGATTATGAAAACCTTCGGGTCTCCGACGGCAGGAATCTCCGGGTCGAAAAAGATGTCCCACAGTGAGATAGAGAAAGGCTTATTAGTTTTTGCAAAAAATATGGAGTAGTGGCCTGGTCCTACGATGATCTGGAGGGTTACGATCCTGGCATCATTCAGCACACTATTGAACTAACAGAAGGTGCAAAACCAGTCCAATAGAAACAGAGGCCAGTCAACCCTAAAGTTGAGGCCCTAATGGCACAAGAGCTAACCAAGCTCATTGATTCACGTATTGTCTTCCCAATTAAACATAGTACTTGGTTATCAAATTTGGTACTAGTCAGAAAGAAGAATGGAAATATCTGCTTATGCATGGACTTCCAAGACCTGAACAGAGCATCTCTGAAGGATCACTATCCATTGCCTTCTATGGAGTCAATCCTCCAAACTGTCGCAGGATCGGAAATGTTCTCTGCTGGATGGCTTCTCTGGCTATAACTAGATTCGAGTTAAAAAAGAAGATCAACACAAGACTACTTTCACCACCAAGTGGGGAATATTTGCATATGTTAAAATGCCCTTTGGTTTATCCAATGCAGGGGCAACTTTCCAGCGAGCTATGGACATCGCATTCAGTGAACTGATCAATAAGTTTATTCTAATCTATTTGGATGACCTTACTGTGTTCTCTAAATCTAAAGATGATCATTTTGATCATTTGGAATTAGTTTTTCAAAAATGCCAAGAGTTTGGGGTTTCCTTAAATCCAAAGAAGTGTGTATTCGGAGTACCATAGGGTAAGCTATTAGGGCATGTTGTGTCTAAAGAAGGTATTTCAATTGACCCCGAACGAGTAAAGGCTATTAAGGAGCTTCCCCTTCTGGTAAATAAGAAAGGTGTCCAGTCTTTTCTCGGCAAAGTAAATTTTGTAAGAAAATTTATTTCTGATTTTGCGAGAATGATTAGGCTGATCACCCTAATGCTAAAAAAGGATCAAGCTTTCAAGTGGACAACAGAAGCTCGAGAGGCTTTTGAAAAGGTTAATGAAGCGATCTCCACAGCCCCGGTGTTGATTAATCCATATCAATGCAAATATTTTATAATGTATGCATTCAGTAGCAAGTCTAGTATCGCTACTGTCCTAACTCAAAAAGATGGCAAAGGAAAGGGAGAGCATCCAGTGGCGTTCTATTCTTGAACCCTAAAAGAATATGAGGCAAATTATAACTTCGTCGAAAGACAGGCCTTTGCAATAGTAAAGGGACTTAAAAAATTCTGCCATCTAATTTCCCACAACAAAGTTCTAGTATATGTCGCACATTCTAGTGTGCGGGAATATATCATGGAAGGAGAGATCACAGAAAAAATGGCTAATTGGATTACCAAGATCCTGGAGTACAACATCCAAGTCAAGCCTACTAAGACTGTTAAAGGTAGAGGACTGTGTGAGTATATGGCACAAAATAAGGAGGTACCTACCAAGGAGGAACATCCAGAACTAGTCCTAATAAATGAATCAGGATCGGAAGACGATTGGATGACAAATAGAATGAACTTCATGCAAACCGGAAGGTATCCGCCAAACCTCTCATCTCAAAAAAGAACGTATTAATGGCTTCAGAATTATGGATATACATTGATAGAAGGAATCCTTTTCAAAAGAAATTTCAATGGTGTGCTCCTGCAATGTGTTACTTTAGGGGACGCACAGAGGATCCTCGATGCATTTCACAATAGCGATGAAGGTGGACATTTCTCTGCCAAAACTACCGCTATCAAGGTCCTGCAAGCTAGATATTACTGGCCTACACTTTTCAGTGACTCCTACTCTCTGGTAAGGGCTTGTAAAAAATGTCAGTTCTTCTCTGACAGAAGGAAGAATTCAGCGATGCCCCTCAAACCTATCATGGCGGATGAACCATTTGCACAATGGGGCTTGGACTTCATCGGAATGATCAACCTGGTTTCTAGTGCCGGACACAAGTGGATTCTAAAAGCTACAGACTACTTCACAAGGTGGGCGGAAGCTGTTCCCCTTAAGGGTGTGACAAAAATAGAGATTGTAGACTTCCTCGAAGCACTGGTGACGAGGTTCGGCCCTCCGAAGACAATCATTTCGGACAACACCAAAATATTTCTAGGTACAAAGGTATGTCACTTCGTATTAAAGAATGGCATATTCCTTAAAACATCACCAAACTATTATCTACAGGGAAATGGCCTAGTCGAGTCCACAAATAAAAGCTTAGTCCAACTCCTTAAAAAGGTTGGCTCAGAGCACCAGAGGGAATGGCATAAAAATCTCTGAAAAGCACTCTAGGAAAATCACATAACTCCTAAGCAAGTCCTTAAGACTTCGCTTTATGAGGTGGTATATGGGAAGGAGGCACTGTTACCTATCTCCATGGAGATCCCAACAATACAATTATTGAAATCCCTTGAGATAGAACAAAATGGAGCCATGGAGGTTCGGCTCACCGAACTGTTGGAAGTACAAGAAAAAAGGAAAAATTCTCTAATAGCAATGACAAGCCATCAACAGGTGGTCAAATGATGGTTTGACAAGAAAGCTTCTGACCAAGGTCTGAAAAGTGGAGACTTAGTGCTAAAATATGACAGCAGGGCTGCGAAGCCAGGTCAGCACGGTAAATTTGATAGCCTATGGAAAGGACCCTTCAAAATCATTCGCTGCAGGCAACACAACGCTTTTGAGCTGAAAAATATGGAACAAGAACCGTTAGGAATCCTGGTCAATGGGATTCATCTTAAGTTGTTCCATTAAGCATTAAGCTCTACCTTGTACATATGTAAATAGTGCTTTCATTTCCTTTCATGTGTTTGGCCTGTTCTTTTTCTAGAATCAGTTGTCTTTCTACGCATTTGCTCATTTTCGTTGGCAGGTAACACACCGGAGTTGCTATTACACAAAATACACTCATACATGGAGAAATGGTATACAAAATTTGCAAACCCAGAAAATTTTAAACACAGAAGCAAAAAAGAGCATGGATTTTTCCTTGAAACGAGAAGTATATATTTATATATATGTTCTTTCGTTACAAAATGGCTGGAGGGCCGATTTCCAAAATATACAAGTATCAAGGTATATTATATATGATAGCCTTTTATCAGGCTTATATAAGCAGGAGAGTTACATTTTGAGCAGAAAGGCAAAGGGGTTATCTATCCAAAGGCATGACTAGCAGCAATCGACGCATTCACTATAGCGTCCACTTCATCCTCATCCACGGGTTCCTCAGCGGCACTGGCAGCATCATTTGACGCAACCATTGTTGGTGGTGGAAACACCAGGTTCCTAAAGTCAGTGTACTAGTCTATGTCGTAAAAAGGTATTACGTTGTAGCTTCGAAACAGGAAGTGTAGGGCCTGGGTAACCCTCTGCTGGTGTTGGTCATGGGTCTGCAGATGAAATCCGTTGAGAAATGGTAGCCAAACGATGATAGCTTCTTCTTCGATAAAGCGACGCAGGTCGCTGGCTATTGGCAGGCCTATCCCATATGCAGCATGTGCAACGACCTCACCAAGCCCATTCAAGTATTTCTTCAGAAAGATTTCTTTAACCAGCTTCAGGATAAGTGGTCAGGGAATGCAAATGTCTATCATAGACGCTACAAAGTGTGAGCATATGTCGATATTCACCCTATACTTATCCTCATATTCTATGCAATTATTTCCTAGGACCCACTTAATGGCTACCAGAACCAGCGAATGCTTGTTCTTCGTCATCCTTTTCAGCCTCCTAGTGGAAATCTCACCTAGAAACACCGTCTATGATTTAAATGAGGTTAGGCAAATTAGGGTATCCATTTTTCCTGACACTGTCCCTGGACTTCTGAGTTAATGCCAGAATTGTGCACTACCTAACCTATGAAAAGACTTGTTTAACACTCTGCTACTAACCTATCACTTCTCAAATGCTAAGTTTGTTTTCCTCACTATCGACTGACCTATTTATAGAAAAATTGACAAGACACATGTCAATCCGCCTCTAAAAAATATGATATTATGCTAGCTACTGTCTTGAAAGCCGAGTCTGCGTCTGTTCACATTTTTGGGCTGGTACATCCATGATAGCATGGCTAAAGGCATGTTTAATTAAATAAAGTTGATTAATTAGCTTTAAAAAGGTGGCGCTTGTTGGTGAGGGGACGTGTGGCCATATGCTATTGTGTCATCTCTCAAGCGCGTCCCAGAGCCCAAGGTGATACTCATATCTTTTGAGGCGATGATCATTTGCTTGGCATAATCATTTCGGCCAGGATATTAATTACCAGCGCATGCTAACGCAAAGTTAGAAGGCCAGTTGCAAGCTCAATTTCCAAGGAGATCAAGGCATATCACACGATCTCATAAATGTAATAATGAAATCTGGCCGCCTCAGAATAGCAATCAATTCATCTTGCACGAGTTGTAGGATTAACGGTACATGCCGAATTAAATGCAAAAGGTTGGCTTTCGCCTACCACCTTGGGAAAAGTTGTTATTATTGCATGAAAAGGCTTAATAGTACAAAGTCTTTTTACAAACGCAAGGGAAGTGAAGAGTTGTTTTATGTCCGTCTATCTAGAGCAAGCATATTCGCAGGCCAGGAGCTTACAAATTCTGCAAAGAAAGAAAAATATTAGAATCTTCAGCTCAGCCGATGCAAGAGGAGATTAGCCAGGAACTATTCACGGCTATTCGTTCTTCGGTTGAGGTGTACGTATACGAGGATGTGGCATATGCCACACCTGGTATACCCGTAAAGACAAGAAGAGCCCACACGGAAGAGTTGGATAGACCCAAGGAATGGAGTAACCAGAAAAAGGTTAAAGAGGAATGGAACAATATCTATGACCCAAAGCTTGCGAAGAACCATAAATCCCTCAGAGAGGTGGCTTGTGCAAGATTATCAGCAACAAAGGCGGACCAATCCACGGCATGTAGAGTCTGGTATAGTGGTCTGCCACAATATATGGTCCCATTGGTGCATTATTATCCAGAGGTGGTCAACGTAGCTTTTTAGCACTATAATCCAGATACCCACTACAGTGAAGGTCACAATTTAAAGGTTCATATCAGCCCAAAAGCCATCTAGCACATGTTATGTATCTCGAACCCAAGTAGGAGGAAGGAGACTATCGATCCTTTTCGCCCAAACAAGGGGGAGAAAATATGGAGGAAAATAAAATCCGGCTCAGATTTCTTGTTAGAAGAGACTAATAAGAAAGGTATCGCATCCGCTAAAGCACCAAGTATCTCATTATCGCGTGGTTCATTCCGCGATGATCTCCAGGACGCCATGTCCATGCTGGAATTTGTTTGCGGCTGAGACTCTGATGAGAAGATCAAGGCTTTTCAGCTGGGCCCTGCAATACAGTTTCGCAAGTAGCATGAACTCTTCTGGTATGATTTTGCTGAGTTCATGGTTGAAGAAATAATACATCAAATGGAGAATTATTAGGTGGAAAAGAAGTTTAGATTTCTTTCCTACCTGGTCCACATGTTCCTGCATCAGAATCCAGATTTATTTGCCCGTTTTGTTTCGCTATCAATTTTTTATGAACAGAATAAAAGAAAGCTGGTGTCTACATGGACACCTTTCCTTTCCACAACATATGACTATTATGCATTCGCAGACTATTTCATAGCCCCAGTCTTGAATGATTTAATCAGAGAAGGTGATATCGTTCGGCTCACCTAGGAGCAGACCAGATTTATGCAAGGCTACACCCTTGCTTGTGACTGGTTCAGAGGCAGGGATTTTACAATCCTCCGAATGCAGGGCTTTACTGACAAACCTTTCCTACTTCCGACCTGCGTCACCGATAAAGTGCTTGCACTGAAATTTTTTTGGCAAGTGTGTGTCATTGATTTCACTTTCTGTAGCAATGGAAGTGTCAAGAGGAAGGGATTCTTCACTTGTCTGAAGAGTTTCAAGTCGGTAACGCTAGTTAAAAATAATCGCACAAGTTGTTAAAAGAGAAGCTGACACATTTAGGGTTGGTACTGATAAATGATAAGTGGGAGTACAACCCTTTCAATGACTTACCAGAGCCACATATGAAAGTTACCCATGTTCCCCGACCATACTGGGAAAAACAGCTTAATCCGCGGACAGATAGAGAGGAAGATTTTGTGGAATTAGCACAAATCCCTACGCCGGACACTAGGGGCCCATGGCACAAGTTCTACTTTCCTGTGGCCATGGCCAGGGACAATTTTTTGATGGAGCGCAACATGTACAACAAGTTAAAGAAGGGTGAGGAATGGAATGATGAAAAAATAAGAGCTTTCTAGAAATATCGCTAGGAAACAGCACAATTGGATGCTCCTTATAATCAGCTGAAGGACGACCAGGAATTTGACATATGGTGGAATGAAGGCCACCCTAGCCCGATCTCTAGTGTTGACAGGAGTGAAGAGGGAGAGGGATCCGAGGAGCATGAAGAAGAAGCAGTGGTATCATCCTCTTCAGCACAAGGGGGCAACGTCTCCGGGCATGACGCCTATGTGGCCACTAATGTATGTTTTAATATATCAAGCGGCTCGCACACACGCACTTGGGCTGTCAAACCAGCCAGACTAACACCTCATCAGAAGGATCCGACTGCCAAAGTTAGTGAATGTCCGCCGGTGAAAAGGCAGCACACAGAAAGTGTTATGGGAGGGGTTTTGCAAAAACCCGTCGGAGGAGAAGTGCCCACTGCTAGCCAAGTACTGGAGTTTGCGGGCGAGTCACGAACGATCTTGGAACCACCACCGACCAGTCAACAGGTATATTTCGTTCCTTCCTCTCTTGCATCTCATTCCTTCATATCCGCCCCTGCTCCATTAGCAACTCCTGCCATAAGTTTGAGCCCTCTACCTTCTACTTCTGATCCAGCTCATTTGGTTAGATTTGCCCAGTTTTCACAGGCCCAACCATTTATAATTACTCCTTCGAGTATGCTTACACCTACCACTGCCGCTCAGACCTTCCTCACCTCACTTTCAGAAAATGTTCCCCCAATCGGCCCCCATTCTTTTTTCGCTATGATTACTGATCCTCTTCCATTGCAACAAGCTGACATCTAGTCAGTAGCTTCCCTTCCCAGGCCAATGAGTCTTACGACTGAATCACCGATTCAGCCGCTACAGATATCTAGCCTCGCTGATAGTTCTCAGGCGAAGCTATGGAACGTGCCACACTTTTCCCCACAAACAATCACTCTCCAAAAGAAGCAAGTGCATGCGCCTATGAAAGTTACCTATCCCTATACCCTGCCTTCTAGTGTTCCTTTTGCAGGTGGGCTAGTTTCATCACCAGCCGAATTCATAGCGCAGATAGATTGTGGGAAAGAGGCACGCGCAAATAGAATGAGGCGACGCAAGGCAAAGGATGACAATGCTCCCACCGAGCCAAGAGTACAAGCTTCGTATGATGAGGTCCGGCAAGAATTAAAGTTCGCAACCATGTACCCAAGGATAAGCAAGCCTCAAGGAGAAATGCAACCCAAAGACTATGAGATCTATGCTATCAGACTTGACATGAAGGTAGCCAGGCCACAAGATAAGGTCGAAATCATGGAGGAGACACAACGAGTGGTCACTTCTGACTTCCTCAAAACTGGCCGCCAGTTAAAGAAGAAGGATGAGCAGCTCAAGGCAGCCAAGGAGAGGGTGAGCTTTCTAGAGACAAATGAGGAATCCTTAGAGGCAAATATCGCTCGAATGACTGAAAGGGCGTTGACAACAAAGAAGGAGAGGAACAAGCTTCAGGGCAAAATTGTGAAAACCCAGGTTCCTAACCCAGGTTTAGTAAAAGAGTTGCAAAGCCAGAACTAGGTGGTCTGACAGAGCCTACATTCAAAAGAGGAAGAGCTTGAACGCATCTACCTTGAGTATAGTCAGGGGATGGCACAAAAGGGAGAGGAGTTGTAGCGCCTACAAGAGCAGTATGAGCAAAAGATATAGGAGAAAGAGACCGATTTTAAAAGCCTGAAGGCTAAGATAGAAGAGGAACTCTGAGAGACAAAGGCTTCCCTGGAGGAGCAATCAGCGAACCACTCCCGAGCCAAATAGAATTGGAATAAAGAAATGAACAGCTATACGGAGCAATTGATGTCTGAGAAAAAGAAGAAGGAAGAATTAGCCGAGGCCCTCATTTCAAGGGACGCAGAGATTTCTTCGCTTAAAGCCTCTCTGTCGCCTGCCCCTACCCAACCTAATGTCATTTCGCTGGTTAGACAATTGTACATTTCTCACTGGGAGAAAGTCAAGACCTTTTGCCTAACACTGCAACCTACCCTCTGATTTATCACCAAGGCATCAAGGCTAAATCAAGAGGCCAATGACACAATGGAGCAGTTCCACGTTTCATCCTGGAGAAGGTTCCTGAGGCAAGGGACTCTCTCAACAAGTTATACTCAGTCTCGGATGAAATCCTGGCCAGGGCGAATATCTGAGATCAGGACATTGCTGCTCAAACAACAAATAAATTCATTCATTGTCACTCCATCTTCCAGCGCACTAAGGCAGTGGCGGATTTTCTAGGAAAGGCACTGGATGGCATTCGGGAAAGTTTCTCCGAGCTAGGCAAGCTGGGGCTACCATCCCCATTCCTCGAGGATGGTTCCATTGTGACAACCACATAGATTATGGAGGTTATTGAGCAGAAGGAAAATGACTCAGAGGCATTCAGGGAGTTCGGTAATTCCTCAACGACAGCCAACATTGAAGTGATCATTCATCCACTCTCTCAGCTGCTTTTCCATATTCAAGCAGGCACCGGCTTACCTGAGGTGTTGCCTCACAAGGAAGCTATTGATCTCTGCGGGGCACAAGAAAATTTGCGTAGCATGGCAAAGCCATCCGAAAGTGAATGGTCGCCCTTGCAAGCTACTCTTTCCAAACTCTGACTCCATTCGCCCTATAAATAAAGCTCTGGTCTGCAGAATCAGAGAGTTTTTGGGTTCTCTGTTCCTTATCCAAAAAGCCCCTGATAGTCGCCAAAAGCTGTTAAAATAAATATTCAAACAGCTCCCTTCGGGTTTTTTCCATCAAGTTTTTATCTCCCACTATGTGCATCTCTTCTTCGCAACTTCAAGTAGCGGCTTCCTTTTCGGGTCCTGAGGAGCTGCATTGGGCATCCACATGTCTCATTTGTGAAGGTTTTTATTTCTTTTTTCCTTGAGGTCTCTTCGGGTCGTGAAAGCCTTCGACGGAGGTCGTCGCTTCTAAAAAGATTGTCAGAGGGACCCACGTCTTGCTACGTGGTGACGTATCGCAGGTTTTTCATGTGGGAATGAAAAAAGTAGTTGCAGGCTGTGAAATGATTCTACAGGCCTTCTTTTATTTTTGGCGGGCCCCACCTCCTGCTAGGTGGCGACCATTCACAGCTTTTTCAATACGACAGGTAGGTGAGCAACCGCGGGCTACGAAACGCTGCCACACATCTTTTGCACCTGGATGATGCAGCTTTCTCTCCACTGCAACAAGAACCTCAGCTCATTGGGCACATGTTGCTCCTTCGCAATCTCTCGGCAGCAATGAGAAAAGTTTTCATTCGGGCAGCGACAGGCTGCCACGTGCCTTACAACTGATCCTTGAAGCGGGCGATACGTTGGCTGAGGGAGATTATGCTATTGGGTGCCGCTCGTCTGGGTCGTTTGAAGCAGTGGATAACACTTGTTGCCTCAGGCTTGGTTGGGACCACTACCATCATTACAAAGGGTGCGCCTGCAACTGGATGACCAGATGTTGTGTTCTAACTCATTGCCATTATAACGGCATTAAGGAATCTTTTGATTCTAGCATCATTACAGGGGATTGGGAAATCTTTTCTGTTATAGCTCTCCAAGGCGGTGGGAATTGTCTCCCCGGCTATATATACTCTCTCAGCAATGAGAGAAGGGTCCAAGAAATTTTAGAAAAAAGGATATTGGTTTTAGCAAGAGACACCAGGCCTCTTTTGCTTGTTTATTCACAAGAAACTTTTAGACTGTGCCCAATGTTCGACCTTTCTGTTTTTCATATTTTCATTAAACTGTAAACTGTGCTTTTTATTGTCTTAAGTATTTCATTTGACAAGACTTCTATATATTGAATACAAGCTTGCTTATCTAAATTATGTCTAAATGACTCTTCTTAGTAGTAAGGATGTATGCAATACTATTTTATGTCAATAAATGAAATGTTCATGCTATAGTTTTAAGTCTTCGACGTTTTGGAACATGACAACACCATTCAGGCCCCTAAGTCTATGATTTATCATGCCCATCAGCAAAGTTTTGCGCATCGCCTTAGATTAGATTTTGCTTCATTATATCTGTTTCTTTTTCCCTTTCCCAAAAAACAACATTATAGAAAAAGTCAGCTTCTTTAAAATCTGGAGGTCACTCAGTTTGGCGCAAAAGGGTCCCCCTTGAACTGAGTTTCCCATAAGGCACTGTTACCTCGTCAATTTTTGGCGTCAACAATTACAATAATATAATAAATCAATTTATACAATGGTGTACAACACCATATCCCAACATTCTCCCACTTGTTGTATACATTGCATAAGGGATTAATATATGAAATACATCATTATAGCCATCCATGAAACCACATGAATCTCCAACATGCTCTCATGCTCCATCAAGATACCTACAATAAGAAAAAAGTGACCACCATCTCAAGCAAGAACTCATCTCATCCTCCAACATGCCACCTATGGAAGAAAGGAACATGTCAAGGTGAAGATACACCAATCCATTAGCAAAAGCATCAAATCCAAGTGATAAAAAAGGCTCTAACCAAGTTGCTATCAACTGAAAAATCCACACGATTGGAAATAGCAACCACAAAACATGCTAATACATCCAACCATCCATACCTCCAAGGTATCAATACATCAATAAACTCATGCCAATAACATATGCAACCTGTAAATTGCAACCAAGCTCCATGTATAAAACCTATCAATGAAGAACATATATATCTAGGAACACCCACTACATAGGCAATGTCAAAGCATATCAATTCTACCAATCAACACTATACATCAAGGTGTGATAAGTAAATGAAAGCATGAAGTACCATGAACAATATCAATGATCCACATATACAACCTAAGAGTTGCACAATCTCTCACAACATGTTGCCACCATTCTCCCAAAAGCATGAGCATCGAAGGAGAAACCATGAAGAGAGAAACATATAAACCATAATGTCCTCCTACCAACACCTCAAAATTGTAATGATGTGTCAAGTATGATATCCTAAAGAACCCCAAATGAAAATCCTTAACAACATCCATAACACCCAATCTCATAGATCAAGTACAACATATGAATCAATGTAATAATGCCAACATGGATGTAAGCCTTAATCAAGAAGATAAAACTCAAAGGTAACCATCCCCATAAATGAAAATAATCCCATAAACCATCTCCTAACAATCTTCATCAAAGAATGATATCATAAACTCAAATTCACAAGGAGATAACCATGCCATAACATCCCTAAAAAAGAATCCTCCAAAACTAGCTATACATAGCTCAAGATCCATATCTCTGAAAGATAAAGCATATAAACTCATGTTAAACCATCCTCAAATGAGTATCCATAATCAACCACCATGAATCAACTCAATCCCCTGAGAAATCAAAGCATGAAACATAACACATCTGAAAGATGTAATGAGAAAATACCTCTCAAATCATACGTTTCCAAGTAGACCAAGAGTGGGGAATGAGAATGATCCTTTAAGATAGCCAAGTCATCATGAATCATTCCAAGAACAATCTCCTTTATCAGTCCATAAAGAACTCACATCCATATCCAGGTGAAAGTCCCTAAATCTTCCTATTGAAACCTCTAAAGAGTAACCATCTCAAGAAAATGTCTCTAAGCAAAAGAGAATTGCAACCATCACCTAAGTCTCCAAGTATCCATGAATACCTCTAACCAATCAATCCATGCCAAACTCAAAATGTAACATAGCACTATCTTGAAGTAATTAATCAAGTGATCAATGTACCCAATACAAAGAGAACCACACATGATCAATTTCAAAGCTCCAATCATGAATCAAGAACATAAACACGACAATCATGATCTAACCATCTCCTCCTAAGACATCACATGCACCATAACATACATATAAACATCTTAGTCTTAAGAGAACATGTACCATGCCAAACTCTAAGTGCACATCAAGAGTAAACCATGACATAATAACCAACACTCTAAACCAAGAAAACATATCTCCAATCATATGAAGATAACCACACCAATGATGCATCCACATCACTACCAACAACTTCCATTGAACCGTGGTATGAGCTATACATGGAATCATGACAACCATCCTCTCCATGAAGATCATCTAGGTCTACACACACTAAACTAAAATATCAATAACATACAAGTGAAACCAAGTTCTCCAAGCCAAGAAGATATCTATAATTGCCAACAAACCATCAAAAACATATCCATCACCATCAAACCATCACTATCAAAAGCTCCCACTGAAAGTGTATAACAAATGAATGTAACAAGATATCATGACATTGTGATAAAAATATCCTAATGAAGATCAACCAAAGATTTCCCTCATACAATCAAATAACTCAAATGAAACATGAGATCCTCAATAAGAAAGCAAAGTAAACCATGATCCTCATACCAAGAAGATTTACCGCCACAACATGAATCAAGATCCAATCCAACACCACCAAAAATGCACTTGCATAAACCATCATGACATACCAATGTATCTAATTCACAAGAAACATCCATAACACCATGATCACCACCAAATGTACCAACAACTCAACCCAACCATGTCCACATATTTGCATATCATAGTCAACTAAATAGGTCTCATATCATGACTGTACCTGGTAATACCATCTCACCTCCTCAAAATGACAACACCAACAAACCAAGTGACTAAGCCAAGCCACCCAAACTAAAAATGCATTAACATTGAAATATCTATGGGCATAGACAACCCATGTCCAAGTCATAGGTGCAACAAGTAAGTATAGACCGCCTACACTGCTACACAACTTGTAGATACAACAATGAAGCATAAAAATCCAACCAAACTGATAACCATGTCAAAAGTAAAATAATTTGAGATGTACAAATGAGCATACAATGAAACCAACATCAAATATCCTAGATCTAACAATCCTTAAGCTTATAGTATCACCATAGTCAAAGAAACCAATAAATATCTTAGGATAGAATATCAGCAAATAAATCATGTCAAAATAACTCCAAACCCAATCCACTATGTAGTGCTTTGAACAAGATTTTTTTCGACTAATAAAAGTCCAAAAACCAACTCCCTATGCACTCAATATCACCTCTCGAAGCTCAAAAGGAACACTTGACTTCCACCAAGAAAAATACTATCAAAATTGCAAAATCTAGAAAAATATCTAGCACCACAATGTAGAGCTTTGATTCACCTTTACGAGTCCAAAACTTTGAAAAATAGAGCATCTGGGTGAAAGTTATACCCCTTAGAAGAAAAAAGCACAATTTCACTATACAAGGGCAAAAAGCACCACCCCTCTTGGTGCTCTTCGATGGTGGGATGATGGCTCCACCCGAGTGGTGCCCCCCTTGGTGGCAAACCCAACCCATTTATTAAATTCATTTTGCAGATTTTATTTTAATGGCAATGAAAATTTAATAATTTTTTTGCTTTTAAATCCCAAAAGGATTGGTGTTACACCCAAACCTGCCCCACCGGCGATCAACTCGTCGACAGGGCTGCCGACGATACCATAAGGTACTACCTGCAGCCTATTCACACGGGCTTATGCAGGTAGGGGGTACAGGGGTGGCCCTTCCTCCTTTAAAAATATTATATATATTTTTTAAAAAAAAAACTTTTTTATTCAAGTCTTTTCAAGCCAATAAATTATTTTTTTATTTTTTTTCCTTTTATTTTATGAATTTCTAATTTTTGAATTTTTTATTTTGCAGGTAAAAGAAAGATGGTATTTTTTAATTATTTTTTTCAATTTTATTTTTTATTTTTTTGCATACAATAATGTCGACCTTATAACAGCAAAAGGGGATTTTACAAAAACAAAAATTGCATTTTTTTCCAATAACCAAAATAGGGAAAATTATATATCAAAATTCATCTCTCGGCCAACCTAAGTCCAACCATGAGGTCCATTTTGTCCCAAGAGGTCATTTATAAAATTTCCTCCATAAAACCCCCTTTTGAATGCACAACCAAGAAACCCTATTTTTCCCTAATTTTTTCATACCTCAAATCTACAAACAACCCATTATAATAGCAAACCCAAAACCCTTAGATCTACAATAAAAAACTTGAAAAACCCTTATATATTTCCATGCCTTACATTCTCTCATGCATTTCATAGATTCAAACTTAACCAACATTTTTCTCAACCTAGGGTTATAACAAAAAATATCCAACCATGAAAGCTCTGATACCATGTGTAAGGAAACTTGAAGCCATTGTATAACAATTTCCACATAACCCAAAAGAGATAACAATGCAAATAAGTGATCAGAATCCACATGCAAGAGAATAGACAACATACCCATCAAAGATGACACAAGATATACCCAAGGAAAACCATCAAGAGGGAAAATCTCAGCCTCCATACTCCATCATATTAATCAGCCATGAAGCAAATACAAGAGTTACAATGAACATTTTTGAAGCATCAAGCCCTCCAATGCATTCCCATGTGTCCAAGCATGAATCCACACATCCCATGTCATGCTTCACAAATGCACTCTCAAAAAGACTCAATAATGACAGTCAAAACCACTTAGCCAACCTAAACCACTACACATGTGTTTTCTTTTATAGACACAAGCTCACACATAATACAACTAGCACTTGGTAAGGTGAAACCATGTATCACAAAATCATGTGTATACAAAACCACAAACCCCTTATTTAATATTGGGTACTAAGACATCACATTATTTAATATTTCCCCAATACTAAATTATGATCACATGTCTCCCACACAAATAATAATAATACAATGTTACAATACAATATCAAGTGGACCCCAAATAATTACCTAGTGTGATTAACAACATCACCAAGGTGTATCACAACTAAATAATTATTTAATTACAATAATATAATAAATCAATTTATATGCAATAGTGTACAACACCATATCCCAACAAATACAAGATCACAACAAAAGAGTCTAAAAAGGGAAAAGAAAAAGTAGTAATGTCAACACAAAATTTAGAAGAACCATCGAAAGCATCCACTTCAACCACTTTAAGAGAAGAAACAAATTACACAACAAACTTTGATGAAGTTGATTATGAACAACCACTGAATCCAAAAGAAATGAACAAGCTTTATGGAAGAAGTTATGAAATTTTGAAATGAATTGGTTATAATGGAAAAGGATGTGGTGCTAGAGAACAAGGTATTTGTGTCCCTATAGAGCCTAATACACAAGAAACCACTAATGGTCTTGGTTATTTTCCTTCAAAAGAAACAAAAGCATCAAAAAATTCTTCACTCAATATCAACACTCTTACAAAAGATTCTTCCAAGACAACTTTAACTTTGGTGCTTCTTGAACTGATAGATACTATGTGTGGGAATATCTCATTAGATAGGCATCAAGTTGATACTTTGTCTACTCAATAACATTAGTTGCTGCTCCTTGTCATGTGGTAGTTTTAGTATCATAGTATATTCACTACCATGCATGAGGACATAAATTTGGTTTTATGCAATCATATTTTGTTTTTGTAAGGAGAAACATATCATCATACCATTTTCAGCTCACCTATTACCCTTGGGGGGCAAAGGGTTACATAGCCTTGTCCTAGTTTTAGCACTTGATGTTGCCCCTTTGGCTAGTTATCCGCCTTTTGTATATACTGATCAAGATTGGGATGTAGATGAACTGCTATAGGTTGACTTGCATGTGCCTTACTAGTCTTGTTTTTATTTTATTTTGCATGTTCTTTGCGTGATTGCATGTGTGTAATGTGATTCCCCATATTATTTTGTTTGATGTATCTCTCTTCATGTGCATTCCTCTATTTGTATCTACATTCTTCAATATGTCATAAATACTTACCTTTGCTTTTGTCTTGTGTTTTTCTTTTAGCAATGATGCACTTGGTGTTGAGCATTTAGGTCTCTTTCATGTTGACCCAAAAGATTTTTCTTTTTTCTCTCTCTCTCTCTATGTGTCATTCTTCTTGTTCTATGAGTATTTGGGGAATAATGATGTTTCTGAACTCTATAACAACATTGTAGCAAAGATATACTTACCCTGAATCCATAGATCCCTTTTTTTTTTAGCGGCAACCCCTTCCTCTCCCTTTTCATGATGTAGCTTCATTTAGGAACATATGACTTGGCATTAGGGCTTTCCAAATAAGCTCTCATGTCTTCTTCATTGGCTACTTTAAATCAAATTTCTCACAAAAATGGTGTTAGCAATTTCTTTAAAGTGGGGGCATACATTGACATCCTCATGTTTCATTGTTTGATTTTCTTTCTTTTGGTGATGCCTCCTTTTCTTGGTGGTGTTATTGGGTATCATGTCCTCTAAGAGTGTGATATTTCTTAGCATATGACTTTCCTCTGAGTGGTGATGTTGTGTGTTGTATTCCCTAATTTGCGATTCTTTTATCCTAGACTTGTCCTCTCTTGGAGACATTACGCACAATGTGCCCTAAGAAGAGACCTTACATGAATTAAGAAAGATCCCTTAGAACAAATCTTACTTGCTTTTTTGTTCATGAGTGTTTAGCATAATACAACTTGTTAACCATGTGAAGCTCAAACCTCTCTTCAATCCCACCAAGCATAACACACTTTGCTTGCCACTGGAGCCGTGCCCTTCTTCATAGGTGCTTAGCATAATGTAGCTTGTTAGGCCTTATCGAGCCCGAAGCCAAAGTTTTTTGGTGCCATATCAAATTTATTAGAGGGATAGCTTTGGTATCGTTAATATAGTGAAACCTTGTAGACCTAGCATGAATTTCTCACTAAGCCACTTTCCTAGGGGCTCACCTAGTGAATGGCCTGAGGTTCCATTAGCCCAGAGTGAGCATGTGCATTGTTTGCATAGTGGTCATCGAGTTCTTCTCGTGAACATTCTTGGAAAAACAACCAAGAAGTGTTCCACATCACATTGGACAGACGAATCTTGATCTACCTCCCTTTTCTTTTAGGTCTTTGATATTGTATGATTGAGTATCTTTTTCATTGTTGCATACATGTGTCTTGAATGTCTACTTTAGTGTGATTTTGACATGGGGTCATCCTCTCACTAAAATGGGGGCTAAATGTAGTGTAGAAAAATGTGTCCTTTTTACATTTTAACACTTAATTAGGAATTAATATTAAAATGAACTTAATTATGCCTTAATTTAGTGTTGTAATATATATTTTACATATTCACATTAAGTTTAGGGCCTATTAATTAAAATGGACTTAATTGTGCCTTATTTTTAGTGTTTTAAAGTGTGCCCATTTACACTTTCACACTTATTTAGGGCTCCCTTAATTCAAATCCAATCTAATTAATTATATTTTTTGAAGAGGAAACCTGACATTCATTAATAACTTAACATAATACTTCTCCTTGAGAAATGTGTGTCCTAGGTGAGTGACCTAGGACCTAAATTCAAATTATGTTCAGTATTTTAAAATATTTAAATCCATATTCACATGTCTACTTGTGTTATTTCAATTTTGGGAAATTAATGTTACATGCCTATAAATATAGGGTCATTTCACTATGTTTCACCTAGAATATTTTCATGAAATCAAGTTATATTCCACAAGAGTATTTCAAGAGAATTTCAAGGCATTCAAGAGAAAATTTATTGAAGAACTATTGCAGCAATCAAGATCCAATTGTCATTTCAAAGTCTTCTTGCATCATGCATGTTTTTGGAGCTAATGTGATGATGTAGGTTCCATGACCCATTCAAGAATTTGAGGCATTGTTTCAAATCAAGTTTCAAGATCAAGATCCACATCCATTGAAGCCATTTAATGCAAGTTGCAAATCTACATTCCAAGGTTCATCCAAGGGTTTGGTGAGTTGTGACATTGATTTGTTCATTCATCATTCCTTTTATGCTATTTTATTTCATTTCAAGGTTTAATTACCAAAATGGGGTTTGACCAAGGAAACCCCCCATTCACCCAAAAACAAGCATTTTTACCCTCTCTTTGTGTGTTGTAGATTTGCAAGTTGAAGAAAAGTTAAAGATATCAAAAGTTGCAAAATTGCAAAGTTTTCAAAGTTGTTGCCTTTGTTGTCATCTCACGGAAACTTAGATCCCAGATATATTTTCGACTATCCAATGGTGAAAATCAGGAATTTGGAAGTGCAAACACTAGAGCAAAGAACCTAAAAATATATTTTGGAGAGCCCTACCCAGGACCCATTAACCATAGGGAAAATGAGTCCTTAGATAGCTTCTGAAAACACCATTTTGTGAGAGGTATAAACCATTTATCCCTTCCAAATCTATCATAAGCTTTGTAGGTTCCATCAGTTTTATGCCTAATCTACTAAATCCAAGTTATAGGTTGCATTTTGGAGTTGATTTTCTATTTTTAATCTTTCTCCCCAAAGTGTCGTTTGGCCTAGACCCTTTTCTTAAGACATAAAAGGGGAAATTACAAGATTCCTCAAAGAATTCACTCACCTAAGGGTTGAAAGTAGATTTTAGCTTGAGAGGTTTCATTTCTTGAATGTTCAATAGAAGAATAGGTAGGTTCATTCACCCCATTTTTCCCTTTCTATTTATAGTAAGTTTGGTGAAACATTCCAAATTTAGCATAAAACCCTATCTGTTTGAACCCTAACCCATTTTTCTATGTTTCAATAGATATCACCTGCAAGGCTTGAGGAAGCCAAAGAGAGAGAGAGACAATTGTGAGAGCCAAGAGAGTAGTCAAGAGTATTGAGAGAACTTGAAAATGTTGTAGCAAGCAAGAGAGTTTTGCAATCTTGAGAGAAAGAGAGAAAGACAAGAAAATGTCCAAGAGAGGAGAGAATTCAAGAGAGAAGTCAAGAGAGATTAATAGAATTGAAAGGATAGATTTAAAAGAGAAAAGAGGAGGAAAAAGAAGGTTCCTGAGCTGTTACAAAGCATCTAGAGACATTACCACTAACAAAAGTAGTTGACAAGTGGCAAAAGGCTCAGAAATGACTGTTTGAACGTCAAAATATTGTGAGATGCTAGTGTGGCGCTCAAACATTAGTGTGGCATGCTAATGTTTAGACAAATCATGCTACAAAATGTTGGGAACAAGGAAGATACAAGGTTTGACACAAAACTAATGTACAAAGGTTGTTACATCCCACCTTATATTTCTAAAATTACTTTTCACTTTGGTAATTAATGTGATGAATCATAATACTATGAAAGCTTGAAAGTTATATATTATGATGGATTTGTACAATGTTATGTTACTACATTTAAATGGAATGGTGATGGCTACTTGATGCTATGAAATGAATCGATTTACTTTTAAGAAAATGAAAATGTGAATGCAATGATGCAAACATGCTATAATATTTTCTAGGCTAACTATTGTCATTTGCTTGAGTGTTAATGCAAGAGTGATTTGAGCACCTCCAAAGAGAAAGAGGGGAGTATCACCTAGGAGAGGGGTGACGTTGTGGATTCTCTAGTTACACCATCTGAGCTAGTGGTGGTCATGTATTGTTTCAGTAAACCTAATAAGTCTAGCAATGTGCCTAGCGTGTGTGGAGGTAAGCCCACCTAAGTCTATTGAGTCATGTTCAACCT
Organism: Sequoia sempervirens; assembly: GCA_007258455.2. Taxonomy (NCBI): domain Eukaryota; kingdom Viridiplantae; phylum Streptophyta; class Pinopsida; order Cupressales; family Cupressaceae; genus Sequoia; species Sequoia sempervirens. The sequence continues at coordinate 559,523,654 of VDFB02105785.1, forward strand.
TTGTGTTTGGTATGGCTTTTGTAGGGTGATTAACTCTATTGTTATTAAATAAAAACAAATGTATATATGAATGTAGGTATGTGTGAGATAAGGTAAGCCTATGTATACATTTACGTATAGATGCATACATGGACACAAATGTGCGTGCGTAGACGTAAATACTCATCATTGTATGAACATATACATTCAAGTACATACGGATAAATATATGCATGCATAAGTTATTATGATGAAAATGAATCACGTATATGTATGTTCATATATTAAGGCACGCGATCTATAAAACGCTTTTACTTGTTGGTTCCCATTATGATATTGCATGTAGGCGTTGATCATTTTGAATCATTCTTGAGTTCGTTTTGTCTTAGCGATTACGTTAGTTGAACGATGTAACAAAATATGTTGTCAACCATTGTCTATGAAACTATTATTTCTTAATATTTATTATGTTAAAATATATGTTAAATCTGAAACGACTACATAAGCCATGAGCTAAACTATGGGGCTCAACTCTTATTAAAAGAGGAGTAAACTAGCATTGGTGAGATCGCTCGACTCAATCCCCTTTGAACCTTTGGTAACAGCTTAAACTTCTATGTTTATATATATTGCATGGTTTAAATGCCTTATGCCAACTTCATAGGCCGCGACAAAGCATTATGTGGTGGCGGTTATATCTAAAATACCTTGTTTAAATATTATCGTAAGGAAAGCCTTAAACCGTGGCATGTACATTTTAAAAGCAAAAAAGATTTAAATGGGTTATTAGTATAAGTTAAGCTATACAAATCCATGACATATAGATGGACAGTGGCAAAATTAAATAGCTTTTCAGCAATGTATGAACCTTAATTAGCCGTGGATAGCACCAAAGGTGGCGCTTGATATGCAATCAGTGGGGAAAATAAAGCCGTTCCATCACTACATTTGAAACTGTTCTTGCACCACCCGTATCAAACCATTCGTGGGTGATATGGAAGATTTTGACAACTACCTTGGAAAAATGGTTTTGGTCTATAACCGATCGGGTTACCTTGGGTAGAGACTATTCTGCTCATCCTAATCTGAGGATTAACTGCGTTGTCTGTAATATCATTGTTCTGTATTGCTCAGTCAATAAAAGAGTGAAAAAAAAGTGAACGAAGTCTTTTGCTGGGAGAGTAACGTTCATATAAGAGGAGAAAGATAGTTTTAAAAAGTTCTTTCTATTTATATTCTCCTCGAGCACATATATAGAAGAAGTAAGGAATCATTTAAGCACACGTTCAGAGCAAGAGCAGTACCATAGAATAGGAGGTTCGAGTCATCTTAGGATAAAATCTTATAAATGACCATGTGTATATCCTAACAATGGCATAGTGTCATCAATGTTGCTAAAGATGCCTAAGAATCGGTGAGAAGGTAAAACATTTTGATTTGTGTTAGGGCTTGAATTAGAGATAGAATCCTAGACCCTAGATGTTACAGATGTGTAATAAGGGAATTCAATGTCCGAAATATTTTACCAAACTAGTTATATTAAGAAAACTTGGTGAGATGACATTTATGTTATATAAATTTATTGTAAGATGGGAGCAGTTGGTCTACTGTTGTGTTTATCCTTAGTTATATTCGTAAGGGAGATCTTACCTTCACTTTGTAGACTTTGTCTATGTAATATTCATACTACATTATGACTGGGAAGGTCAAAAATACAATAGTTTGTGACAAGATTTTCTTAAAGATTATATCGAGAGTAGTCGCTCTCAAGGGTTAGGGTTAAGACTCGAGCAAGTGGTTGTAGCCAAGTCCTAAGTAGTTACATGAAAATGACTTGGGTGTTCGAGTCTAAAATAACTAACAACCCAGATGAGTTATTTATTTAGTGAATCTTCACTTTTTGAGGAAGGACTCTATAATAAAGCTAATTCATTGAACACCCAAGACTATAAAAGAAGAAGAAATCTTCAACTGAAGATTAATATTTATTATCATATATATTGAACATTTGTCAGTACTTTTAGTTTGTGACTAATGAAACCAGTCAATGATAGTGACTCATTAGTAATAATTGAATGTGCATAGAGTGGGAGATCTGATACTCTCATGGTTAATACTAAGAATTTGAATAAGTGGTAGTCACTAAGTCCCAATAAGTTATGAGAACGTAATGTGGGTAATCAAGGTCAAAAAAGTAATATAGTTAAGTTGTTTACTTAGTAAATAAGGACTTGAACAAGTGGAAATTTCCAAGGCCCTAGTCATTATGTGAACGTAATATGGGTGTTCTAAGTTTTGAAACCATAACCAATCTAAATGAATTATGACTTTAAATAATTTATCTCTTTTAAATAAAAATTGGTATGATAAGGTAACTATTGGTCAAATAGTAGAAGGTCAAAAAAGGTGTTCCAAGTTGAGTAGGTTGGGTGAACAAATGACTTTTCTCTTATAAGCAATTACACTTATGATACAAATACTATGGCCATAGTGAATGCAGTTTTCTTTGCATGCACTCATTGATTCTATGTGACCCAGATACTTAGCTAGTCAAAAATGTTGTACATAGTTGGGCGACAATTTTAGTTAAGTAGGGCACAACACCAAAGCTCAAATGGAAAAATTAAGAGGGTTCTTGACTAATCCCTTCATTGAAGGGTAGGGCCACTTTCAATTATTGAGATAATGGAGTCACAATGTCCCTAATGAAGTTGTAGTCTTCAATGGAGGACCTTTGCTAGGAAAGATGTTCAACCACACAGAAAGTGTTGCAATAATGGCATGCAAATAAAGATTCTATTATGATTATATGAGATATGTTACAAGAGTACATGTACCTGATTAAATAGGAAAGAGTGAAAAATTAAAATGCACACAATGTTTCCAAGTGTCAAAATCATACTACTGTGACAACATGTGAACCCTACCTAGGAAATGATAAAAGATTGAGATAAGTTCTAGGAGGACAACTCATCTTCTAGAAGGAATCTTATCCCCTACACATGAAAAGGGGGAATTACCCCAATATTTATTATTTATCTAATAATTCAACCTAGGACTAAATTAATGCAAGACCTAAGTTAACTTATGCTAGTGTAATAAATAATCAATTACACTAACACCCCCCATAAGTGCAACTTAGGGAGGAGGAGATGCAATGATTATGCAAAGATGATGGGTCCTGGCTACAAGGCCATGTTAGGTACCCATTTACATGATGAAAATGAAAGATGCAACTAATCTCCCACAAATGAAGAAAAGGGGAAAACTTAGTGGGAAGAAAACCCCTTTCCAAAAAGGAGATGAAAGTGTAGAGAAGTGAGAAAGGATGGGAAGGATGGAGGACTCCCAAATACCCCCCAAGTACACCATCCATCGTAGGATATATTACAATCAATAGCCCCCCATACGAGGGAAATAGAGAGACTATGTAGCCCCCTTAGAATATGTGTTCACCTACAAAAAAGGTAAGTGTCTGAAGACAAAACATGATCCAATGTCAACAAACAACTTGTCTCCCTTTCAAAAGAAACAAAACCAAGTGCAAGTGCAAAGATGCTTCCCATTCTGGATAGGAATTGAAGGAAGGATGAATGTGGATGTTGATGTCTCTAAAAACTGCTCATGTTCCTCCTTGCCTAATGAAGATGAAGATGCCACGATCAATTGAGGTACATACCCAATCAATGAAGAATGTGACAAACCAAGATGATGCAAAAATTGATGTTGAACAAGATCCAAAGAATGCAATGTGATGGAGACTAGATTTCCCCCCCATAATGAAGTGTCCTCAAAACCACTGAAAGATGGTTGAAGCAACAAATGTGTCCAAACCACGTCTCCCACTAGGAAGAGGAAAATCTAATGGTAGATACTGAAGAAACTCCAACTCCTGAATGGAATGAGAGGGAAGAAGTCTCAAATATGAAATCTCTGAAGAGAAAACAAGTGCCTCCAAGATAGTCTCTGGATTCCCAATCAAGGTTGAGACAGAAGGATGAGGAGACTCAAGAAAACTCTCCAAAGTCAGATCTGAATAGAGGAGTGATATCCCCTCAAGAATGTCCTCCAAACCTATAGAAGTAGCCAAGTCAAAGATACCTAAAACAAAGCCATCTTGTGATGTAAAATCTCAAAAATTGAATGTGTCCTGATGAATGATGATGGAAGCCTCAATCAATGATTTTTGACAAGGAATCATTGAATGTGAAGTGATACCAATGGTCTCTGATGGAGAAGAAGGGATATCTAAAGAAACCTTGTCAACCTCTTTGGAAGCTTCAAGGCAATCTAAACAAACAACTCCTGCACAACAATATCATCATGGGGTACTAGATCTAAAGAACCAAGAGGAAAATGACATTTTGAAACATGATCATCAGGGAATAGTGGAGTGTTTGAATCTCCATATAGCTCCCAAATCTTAATCCAAAGAATGTGAGGATAGTTACGATGATCAATAGATTTCAAAACATCATCAACAACATGCATGGCAATAATCCTTAGATCATACCTTCGACAATTCCATTCAAATTTATGGATACAATTATTAGGAGGGGGAAGCCAATCATACAAATGTGGCAACCAATGAAGGGATTGAAGATTATTGATGATTCAATCTCTCCATTTTTGATAGTTTCCCTTTCCCAACATGATCAGTGAAGGATGACAATAAAACCTCATAACAAAATGTGACAAATCTCCAATAATTCAAATATATTGGCCTTTAACAATAAATAGAAACTTCCAACTTGATGATATGCAATTGAAAAGATGCCTCTGAAATCAAGAAATTCTTCTTCAAGCTTCAGGATGTCCCAAGAATTAGGAAAATGCAAGGAACTACAAAAAACCAATAAAAGATACCTGGAGCTAAAACCGAAGAAAGTGACTAGACCGATGAAAAAAGGACTGAAAAATCTCTCGAGTGTCACTGGAATCATGGGATTTTGACAATCTAATGAGAAGATATTGGTTGTTGAGTCCAAAGAGGAGGGTTGAATTTAGTTGAATTTAGAATTTTATAGTAGAAAAATCCTACAAAATAGATGTACCACTAGATAGTGCTCTGAATTCTCTTTCCGTCAGTATCTCATTCGTGATTTTTTGATACTGTGGCACGAAAATATGGCCTCTGGAAGAAAAACTACTAGATTGAAACTAATCAGGCTAACGAGGCACAAGAATAGAGCACCCAGGGGCTAAAAAAATAAGCCCTTGGACATTGATGTGACTGTGGGTAGAGAGGAGGCAAAAAAAAAAAACACCCACCGCATTGGTGGCATTGGAGTAGAGGGCTGGCTAAGTGTCGGGTGGCGTGCCGAGATGGATGGTGGTGCTGCTCGAGAGCAAGCAAAACCTTTGGTCACAGATAGGGCTGGGGCTAGTGACGAGGGATCAGCTAGAGACTTTGACAGTCGATCGGTCGGAACAAATACTAGCAACGGAGGGTGATCCCATAATAGTGGTTTACAATTTTTGGCCAAACTGGACACTGAAATTATTATTTTTAACTAAATCTTCACATTCGGGCACCTATAGCAGCTAAACTGTGAGAAATTTGAAGATGGTGCAAACTAGAGTCTCATCAAATTTTGTCTGTAGATTCTAAAAATATTTTTTTCAAAATTTTTGGAATCAAATTACACTTCTTTTCCCATCTCCCATGAAAATATTTTTTTTTCAGAAAACAACATTTTTAAAAAGTGACGCACATTGTATAACGCATAACTTTTTTTCCGTGAAGGATAAAATTCTAATTCTTTCAAATTTAGATTTGTGACTCTGATATCTAGTGCTTCCACTTAGTTAGATAGTTTTTTATTGAATATTTTTTCCTTAATCAAGTTTCAAAGTCAATCAAATTACAATTCAGACACAGCGCGACTGTATAACGTGTAACTTTTTTTGTATATGTCAAATTTAATTTAATTTTTTTTGTTGGATCAAGGACTTCAATATTTGGTGCACTCATATTTTTCAATTTATTTTTTTGATAATCTTCTATTTTTCCATATGTGAAGAACAAAGAAATTCATTTTCGATGAAAAACCTATGTTTAATAAAACTTAAAAAACAAATACATAACAAAACCAAAACATATTAAAATTATATTCATTGGATAGCTTGTTCTGAGGAATACCATAATCATTTGAAATAAATTTTAAATGAATCCATTTGATCCCCCAAAATCTAAATCAAAAGTGATTTTTTATCAGCATTTTGATAGGTGTAAAGGAGACACATTTATAGGTATGGTTTAAAACTAGCGAGGTTCTATCCAAGGGGGTTTGATCTAAGGTGATTTGATCAAACCCTCTTCAATCGGAATCCTTAAAATGGAAATTTTTAAGGCTTAAATCATTATATTTTCTAAAAATATGTGATTTCAGCTAAAATTCATTCCTCTCAGGAATTGTAAACCACTATTATGACAGCACCCCGGAACGGGAGCCAAAAGTTGTCAACGATGGGAACGGTCAATGATGAGTACAGTCTGATGAATGATGTGACTTCTCTGCCAACAATATTTTTTGCAAACCCAAAAAAATGACAAAAAAAATAGTTTTTGAATATTGCCTATGGTCAAAAATTCAAAAAAAAAAGGATATATGTTGAAAAATATAATCTCTACAAAAAACATAATTATCAATGCCAACTGAAGAAATACTCTAGTCCACTGATGAAATTTTTTAAACCTAAATTCCAACTATATAATAAAATACCCACTCACTCGCAGATTTTAATTTTTTCCCAAACCATATGAAAATTTGCCCAAATGATGAAATAAAAAATGCTTGATGATTCTGAAAAAAGATTTCCATGATGGAGGATTAAAGGGGACATTTTTTCCTCCAAATTTGTACGGATAGTACAAAATAATGCAAACCCTAAATGATACCTCAAATGGCTCTTGATTGATGTCTCCAATTTTGACGAATGAGCAGGCGATCTATGGGTTTTGAGGCCTTTTGGACACAATGGAGAGGTTGGAGAGACCCTGATGTGCCCCACAAATCAACTTAGTTCCTAGGTAGAACCAACTAGCCTACAAGAAAAACTCCAAGCCTACAAAGAATCTCACAAGCCAACTTTCCTGATCCTAGGATGAAGTTTCAATGGAAAAGCTCTGATACAATGTTGAGATGATGGATTCACAGTGTCCTTGATGAAGCTGCAATCTTCAATGGAGGGCCTTTGCCAGGAAAGATATTCAACCACACAAAAAGTGTTGCAACAATGGCATGCAAATAGAGATTCTATTATGATGATATGAGATATGTTACAAGAGTACATGTGCCTGATTAAATAGGAAAGAGTGAAAAACTAAAATGTACAAGATGTTGTCAAGTGTCAAAATCACACTACATGTGACAACATGTGAACCCTACCTAGGAAATGATAAAAGATTGAAATAATATCTAGAAGGACAACTCATCTTCTAGAAGGAATCTTATCCCCTACACATGAAAAGGGGGAATTACCCCATTATTTATTATTTATCTAACTAAATTAATGCAAGACCTAAGTTAACTTATACCCTGGTGTAATAAATAATTAATTACACTAATATTGGTTAGAAAGATATGTGGGGACCGCTTAAGTCCACGGTTGGAGGTAAAGCACCTAGGTGATAATCTCCCTCTTGTAGATGGCATGTCGTGTATTAGCAAACCAAAAGAATCTAGATATGGGATATCTCACCTTATTTATTTAAGTTATTTTTTATAGCTTACTTAAATGAAATCATTGAATTGAAATGTAAAAATTAAATGAAGTTAATATTTTTTAGTTGGAAAAATATATACAGATGTTTTGTTATTATCTAAATGAAAATAGTTATGCAATAGCATGTTTTCTTTAAAAAAAAGGGTATCTCTTTTCACCTTGAATATCAATTATTAACTATTTTGGGGTGGGTGCAAAAAGATGGTGGGCCAAAAAGTGGCCACCCATCTTTCAAAAAGTAAATTTCCATAACACGAGCGCATTATGTCATGTTAAAAGAAAAAAAGCAAACTCATTTCATTTGTGATTGTGTTATTTCCTCCATCTGTAGCCTGTAAACCCTTACCAAGCGTACTCACATTATTGAGAGCTCAAACTTCATTGATTCTTCGCCAGAATGTTGTCATGTCGATGGGGAGCTCAAAGTAGTATTTTTTGTTGTTTTTTAATGAATTTATTATTAAATCGATAGATTTAATGTGTTTTTTATGTTAATTTCTTTATTTTTTTAGGAATTGATAATCCACCTCCTTCTCCTCCTCAAAATCCTCCTTCACCTCATGCCCAAATACCTATTGAAAAAAACCCCAACAAACACCTCCAAAAATTCCTCAACATCCCCCTAGAACTCAACAAAATTTAATGGGGGAAATTGAAAGTAATAAAAAACAAATTGAGGAGTAAATTGTGAGGTTGAAAGATATTGAATGTTCAACCTTGCAAAGAACCACACTTGCACAGTCACTTGAATCTATGTTAACACATGCAGATTCAATTAGCAATCAATTAAGTGGTTGGGCAGAGGAGAGATGGGAATATAGAGAATATTATGTAGATAAACTATCCTACAAACAAGTCAAAAATTACAAAATTAAACAAAATTTGATTTGTGTTCCCTTTTCACAAACCTGCGAACAAATAAACCTCTACACCCTACAAGCAAGAGGTTTCTTATCCATTGGTGCAACCACCAAGGGATAAATAACCATTTTTGGTAGAGGTGGTGGATGGTTTTGGACCATCCTCCATACAACAATAATGAGGTCTTGTAGTATTTTTTGAGGAAACTCTACTACAAGTTTTTTCTCAATAAAGTGTCAAACTATTTTGATATACGATACTTCCAAGGTAGACATTAGTGGTCAACACATAATGGACCAAGGGAATGTTTTGACCCATAGCGTCTAGTGAGATGAGCGCTCACCAAACCAACCTATGAGCACATGGCTATCCCTTCCATTGTGAAGGAGAATGATGAGATCAAGACACTGCACTCCATTAGTTCCTTGACCTAGAGCATGCTAGTCCTACAACACAACATGAGCTAAGGGAGATTTCAAGGAGTAGGGTTCCACCCCATATTTTTCAGGCTTGTGGGTCACCCTATGGGTATGACCCCATGGATAGTCAAGATGTAGGTGTGTAGGCTACATTTGTAGCTCAACAATTGGTGATGACAAATGCCCTCTTGAATGAGGCTTTCGGCCTTGATACTCAAGTAAATGTTAGCAAGTTCATTGAATTTAATTTATTAAATTTCATTTTTGAAATGCAAGATTAACTAATTTAGTTTAATGATTGTAATGAAATTTATGGGTCATGGCATTCATTCAATTTTCAATGGTTCTCCATCTTTGTATTACAGTACGACATGTACTGCCAAGGTATGTAACTAGTAAACAATTATAAATATTATATGTGAATAGCATTGTTATATGAATGGTATTCTAATATCTAATTTTGGATGTTGAATAGGTTAATCTTGGAGATTTCACAGCAACACCTCCCAGTGGAGGTGGAGTTTGAAGCTTCATTCAGGTAATAAAATAAAGAGTTTAACTAATGAATTGTACTTAATAGATTTTTATATTTTATATTCATATTGTTGATTACATTACATTACACATCTTTCAAACTCAAATAATTACTTCACTTTGCATAACTAATAACTAGATGTTGATAGATGACAAAATTTTAATTACAATATAGTTTTTTAGAAAGTCAACATAAGTAGTTATACAATTACTTCACATTGCATAACTAATAACTAAGAGCATTTTCCAATTGTATTTGCTTGTCATGGAATTCCATGAGACCATACTTTATTCAATAATTTTTTCAAATAGTTCAATGCGTTGTCTATGCTATGGATGCTTAGAAAAAATCTATCACCATGAGACCACATTTCAAGGCATTTTTTCAAATAGCTCATTTCCTTGTCTATGCTACCACATTTTCCATACATGTTTACCAAATCATTTTATCAAATAGTTCACTTCCTTGGTGCTATGGCTAAAAGCATAAAATAGGTGCTTTCAAAAAAACTATGGATGCTTGGAAAAAATCTATCAAAGAATAATAGTAATGTGGTAGCATAGATAAGGCAGTGAGTTGTTTGAAAAAATGCCTCAAAGAAATGTGGTCTCATGAGACCACATTTCTTTGAGGCATTTTTTCAAACAACTCACTGACCACATTTCTTTGAGGAATTTTTGTAAATAGCTCACTACCTTGTCTATGCTACCACATTTTCCATACATGTCTACCAAATCATTTTATCAAATAGTTCACTTCCTTGGTGCTATGGCTAAAAGCATAAAATAGGTGCTCTTGAATAAACTATGGATGCTTGGAAAAATTCTATCAAACCATAATAGTAAGAAATAGAATAGACAAGGAAATGAGATGTTTGAAAAAATGCCTCAAATAAATGTGGTCTCATAGTGATGACAAGGCATTGAGACCTCATTTCTTTAAGGCATTTTTTCAAACAGCTCATTTCCTTGTCATCACCATGAGACCATATTTCTTTGAGGCATTTTTTTAAACAACTCATTTCCTTGTCTATGCTATCACATTTTTTGTGCATGTCTACCAAAGCATTTTATCAAACAATTCACTTCCTTGTTGCTATGGCTAAAAGCCAAAAATAGGTTCTTTTGAAAAAACAATGGATGCTTGGAAAAAATCTATCAAAGCATAATAGTAAGCAATAGCATAGACAAGTAAATGAGTTGTTTCAAAAAATGCATCAAAGCAATGCAGTCTCATGGTGATAGACATCACCATGAGACCACATTTATTTGAGGCATTTTTTCAAACAGTTCATTGCATTTTCTATGCTACATTTTCCATACATGTCTACCAAAAAAATTTATCAAACAATTCACTTCCTTGTCGCTGTGGCTAAAAGCCTAAAATAGGTGCTTTCAAACAAACTATGGATGCTTGGGAAAAATCTATCAAAGCATAATAGTAAGCAATAGCATAGACAAGGCAATGATTTATTTGAAAAAATGACTCAAATAAATGTGGTCATGAGACCACATTTCTTTGAGGCATTTTTTTTACCTTGTCTATGCTACCACATTTTTCATATATTTCTACCAAAACATTTTATCAAACAATTCACTTCCTTGCTGCTATGGCTAAAAGCATAAAATAGGTACTTTCGAACAAACTATGGATGCTTGGAAGAAATCTATCAAAGCATAATAGTAAGTAATATAATAGAAAAGTTAGTGAGATGTTTGAAAAAATCCCTCAAAGAAATGTGGTCTCATGGTGATATTTGAAAAAATGCCTCAAATAAATGTGGTCTCATGGTGATCGAACACATTTCTTTGAGGAATTTTTTTAAATATCACCATGAGACCACATTTCTTTGAGGAATTTTTTCAAACAACTCACGGCCTTGTCTATGCTACCACATTTTCGATACATGTCTACCAAAGCATTTTATCAAATAACTCTCTAAAAAAAAATCAAACAGTTCACTGCCTAATCTATGGTACCATATTTTTCATACATGCCTACCAAAGTACTCAAAATTTTGTTGACTATCTCATACATTATAAGCCATGACTTGCATCACTATTCTAGTTTTTGTAATTGAATAATATTGTTTTTTATTTTCAAATGATGTAGGTGGAGACATCTCCTAATGTTCATATGGCAATGGAGCATGGTGTGTCTTCCACAATTGATAGCTCCATGCCTTTGATGGGGGTATGATACAAATTAGTACATTTTAAATTACATTCATTGTTATAGTTGTTTATTATTAAAAAATCAAATTATTATTGATTTGAAGTTTAATTTATATTTGGATTGTTTTTATAGGACATTAGAATGCCACAACCTGATCCTACTACTATGGAGAATGAGGAGAGAGATCATTTGGAGGCAGTAAGTGATTATTTTGTTAAATATTTCATTTTTTATATTGTAATTTTTATATATTGATGTCTAGAATTTTTATTGTAATAGCTAAGGCTCCATAATGAACTAAAAAGGAGGAGGAGCCCTTGTATTCTAAGTAGACCACTCTCATATGCATCTCCATCCCCTTGAAGACCAAAGGCCACTCATGAAATATTTTCTTCACCTAGAGGGGAATGACTTTATTGGGTTTCTTTGTTGTATGCCTATATGGAATTTGTGGACATATATTTTATATTGCATATAGTTGACATTGTATGTCTATATGGCATTATTGTAAGCCTATATGGCTATTTGGTTTTAATACACACCTTTTTTTTTAATGGTGTCCATATTTTCATTATAAATCCATGCTTCAATGGATATTTGTAGATGGTTCACTTTAAATATTTAAGGTCCAATTGCATTACATGCACTCTTCCTTTATATAAAGGTAAACATATAAAGTTTGAACATTATTCTCCTCTAAGATTATTGAACATTAAATCAATCATATGAATATAATAATACTTGATGCAATATAACACCTAGGTCTCTCTACTATTGCAAATCTAATCCCATACTTTGTAGGGTCATTGTAGCATGGTAAGTAAATTCATGTAATTATACAATGCACTTTGAAGTATGCAACTAAAAATGAGCAAGAAATTATTACATGTGACCTCATACCTCTAGAAGTTTTTCATATAATTCTTGGAAGAAATCTACCATTCCACGTGTATGCTTCATGGTACCATTCACATGTATGATTCATGCTTCTTGTGTATACTTCGTGTGTTCACTTGTATGATTCATGATTTCTATGTATACTTCATGTTTTCATGTGTATGCTTCATGCTTCCCATGTAAAATTCATGTTTAAAATGCATGATTATATGAGGAGTAGAACAAAAGTTACACCACTTTACAACTTTACATTGAATGCATTTGACACTTTTTTCATCAACTAAAAACTAGACACCACAAGAAAATTCCATGATCAAGTTCAAGATCAAAGCATGCCATGATCAAGTGTTATGTGATATTGCAGAAATGGATGTGTGTCATTAAGAAGTCCATAGTAGTTTGAAAAAGTAGTGTATGATATGAGAGTTAATACCCATATCATATTGAAGGGTGATTAGAAGCACAAGTTGATACCATTACTGGGAAGTGAGGTGCAATTTTACAATAGTGAAAAGTTGTGAATTAAGGAGGAGTGGTTTGTATTGATCAAAAATACATGCAACATTACTATAATGGATGGTAGTACCACAAATATAAAATAAGTAGCATATAGAGAGTTGGTAGCATGAAAGGGGTCATCAAAAGGAAGTAGTCCAAAGGACAAGATAAATTAACAAGAGGATGCAAAGCCATATTGAGTAGTCAATGTATTTGGAATTCCAAAGCGAATGATATGTTGAACATAGGAAAGAGGTTGATAGATGCAAGAGATTGGTTGATAGTTCCTATTGTAATGAGTTTAGTGGAGGACATTGTAGAGGAAGAGATTAAGGTTAGAGAAGGGAGTATGCTGCAACAATGAAAACCATGATTTGTTTGGTTAGCCAAGAGTTGCATGATACTATAAGAGTAGCTAAACCACTACAAAGAGTGAATAATTTTCTAGGTTAAATGTGCCAAGAGGGGCTAAGGTTATAATGAGCCCTTGAATGCTCATAGATGTCAAAAAGTAAAAAAAAAATGATGAACTTTGAATATAATTTTAACATAAAAACAAAATCAAAGCATTTTATTAAGCACATATTATAAGAAGTTATAAAGAGCATACATATAATTAGATTTGGCATACCTTAAAATAAAAGATTCGATTGGATAAACTACCCAATTCAATGTAGTCTTTTTTCTTCTTGTATCAAACTCCTGAACAATTGGAGATTTTCACAAACTTGATTCCTTTTCAACATTCAATTCTATATCTCTCCAAGAATTACTAGAAACCATAGAATTAAACAATGTATAATGTTAAATTATAAAAATTCAATCATGTAATGAACATTGCAACTCTACAAACATAAAAATTTGAGTTCATATAATCAAATTTTATGTAAAAACTATGTTATTTCCATCCTAAGTTGCAAACCAAAAAAAGGTGGTGGAAAGTTGATGCAAAGATGGTGGAATGTGTAAATTCTTGCATGTGCTTTCTCCAATAGCCTCAAAAAGCGTTATTTTGTCAAATCATGCACAAAAGAAGGAGAATAACAGAGCATGTGGGCCAAGTCATAAGTGGCAATGGATTTTTATTGTTTTCAAAAAGAAAAAAAATGTGCTCACGTTATAATGTGATCGTGTTTTGGCTTGCTCTTACAATGTCCATATTTCAAGTTTTCCAAAGAGCACTCAAATTTTGAAAAAGTTGAATTTATCAAGATTTATGGTTCAAGTTTTAGGGTTTAGGGTTTAGGATTTAGGATTTAAGCTATAATATTTAGAGTTTAGGGTTTAGGGTTAGTCTTTAGGGTTTAGGGTCTAGGCTTTAGGATTTAGGCTTTAAGCTTTAGGCTTTAGGATTTAGGCTTTAGGCTTTAGGATGTAGGCTTTAGGCTTTATGGTTTAGGCTTTAGGTCCAACCCCCTCTTTCCCACTCCCCCTCTCTCCCTCTCTTAGTTCTCTCCCTCCCACCCCCTCTCCCTCTCTCAAGTCTCTCTCTCACTCCCTCTATCTCTCTCCCACTCTCCCACTCCCTCTCTCTCCCTCTCTCTTAGGTCTCTCCCTCCCACCCCACTCTCTCTCTCCCCCTATACCTTAGGTCTCTCTCTCCCATTCACTCTCCCCCTCCCACCCCCTCTCCCTCTCTCAAGTCTCTATCTCCCACCCTAACTAGAGAACTCTCTCTCTCTCAAGTCTCTCCCTCACAACCCCTCTCTCTCAAGTATCTCTCTCACTCCCTTTATCACTCTCCTACTCCCTCTCTCTCCTTCTCTTAGGTCTCTCCCTTAGGCACCCTACCTACATAACTAGATAACTCTATCTCTCTGTCTCTCTCTTTCTCTGTCTCTATCTCTATCTTTGTCTCTATCTCAATCTCTCTCTCTCAAGTTTTTCTCTCTCAAACTCTATCTCTCTCCCACTCCATCTCTCCCTCTCTTTCAAGTCTCTCCCTCTCACCCCTCTCTCTCAGGTCTCTCCCTTAGGTACCCTACCTACATAACTAGATAACTCTATCTCTCTCACACACACACTCCCTTTATCTCTTTGACTTCCTCTCTCTCACTCCCTCTCTCTCTAATTCCCTCTCTCTCACAATCCTTATCTCTCAATTTTCTCCCTCTAAACCACCTCTCTCTTAGGTCTCTCCCTCTAGCACCCTACCTAGATAACTCACACTCTCTCCCTATCTCTGACCCTCCCTCCCTATATCCATCCCACCCTACCTCAATAAGTCCCTCTCACTCCAACCCCCTCTCTCCCTCTCTCTTAAGTCTCTCCCTCCCACTCTCTCTCTCTCTCTCTCTCTCTCTCTCTCTCTCTCTCTCTCTCTCTCTCTCTCTCTCTCTCTCTCTCTCTCTCTCTCTCTCTCTCTCTCTCCCCCACACTCCCACTCCCTCTCCCTCTCTCTCACTCTCTCTCCCTATCTCTTGGGTCTCTCCCTATCACCCCCATCTCTCTCCAGTCTCACCCTCTAGCACCCTACCTAGATAACTCTCTCTCTCTCCTTCGCTCTCCCTCCTCCTCTCCCTCCCTCTCTCCCTCCCTCCCTCTATCCTTCCCACCCTACCTTGATAAGTCCCTCTCACTCTAGCTCCCTCTCTCTCTCCCTCTCTCTCCCTCTCTCTCTCCCTCTTAGGTCTCTCCCTCTCTCTCCTCTCTCTCCCTCTCAGGTCTCTCCCTCCCACCCCCTCTCCTTCTCTCAGGTCTCTCTCTCTTTATCACTCCCTCTATCTCTTTCCCACTCCCTTTATCTCCCACTCCCTCTCTCCCATTCCCTCTCTCTCTCTCACTCCCTCTCTTTCCCACTCCCTCTCTCCCAGGTATCTCCCTCCCACCCCTCCCTCTCTCAAGTCTTTTCCTCCCAAGTTACACCCCATTGTGTGTTTACCTATTTACTATTACCATGTTAGGGTAAATTATTGCATTTGTGAATGTATTTGGAATTTTGAATGGAAATATATATGGTTGCACTTTGTTTATCTAAAACATTGGAAAAGTATGAATGAATGTTTATTCCATTTAATGTTATGGATAACTAGAATGACTGGTTATTGAATTTGATATTCTAACTATGAAATCTATAAATGATTATTTTGATGAATGGTTAACTACCATGAGAATGTGTAAGTTGGATGTAGGTTTAGATTCAATCCTCTAGAAGTGAGGAGAAGTATCACTCGAGAGAGGAAACTAGTCAAGTAATCTGTAACGAAATCTAACTAAGCTTACAAACACACTCACTTATAGAATGTTGAGTCAAGTCATAGTTTTGGGAATCAGTAAGTCATCCTTTAGTATGGTGTGTTAGCATTAGGAAGAATCTTGATTTCTATTAAGAGCATTCTTGGATTATGTTTAGTGCTTGGTGCATGTGAGTTCTTCATATTACTATACTTGATTGATGAAATATACATAGAATGTATATATGTGTACATATGCATGTTGATGATAACCCAAACACATGAGGGAACACGTACATAAGAGTACATAGGTAGACATACCTATGCACACTTATGGATTGGTTGTTCATGGGCATGGTGATATCGAGAGGAAAATGAGACATGTATGTATATATACATTGCATGTAAATATACCTATCGATAAGATATCCATTGTTTATTTTTTTGATTGTATAATTGAATGTATATATATGACATATATACATATGTTATATACACATGTCGATATATGCATATGTGTTGAAAATTGGGAAAGTCCATATGAATATGTTGATATACATAATATATATATATAAAGCAATATTGTATATGAAATGTTAGCTTGATCTCATTCAACTGAATATCAAGTGTATGTTTAGATAAACTTATTTTTCAAAGAATATGTATAAATATATATTTGAATATATATACATGCATATATAAATAGTGTTGAATGCTATTTACTAATGATATATATATATATACATAATATATATATAAAGCAATATTGTATATAAAATGTTAGCTTGATCTCATTCAACTGAATATCAAGTGTATGTTTAGACAAACTTATTTTTCAAAGAATATGTATAAATATATATTTGAATATATATACATGCATATATAAATAGTGTTGAATGCTATTTACTAATGATATATATATATATATATAAGTATGTATGTATGCATGTATATATGTATGTATGTATGTATGTATGTATGTATGTATGAACACCAAACCTACACAAACTAACAAGAGATCAACAAACAAGTGTCAAACATGTTAGAAAGACAATCTAGTGTTCCCTATGAAATTCTTTAGCCAAATTCAATAGAAAACATGGAAGCAAAAAGAATCCAACAAAATATAGCATGTAATCTAAATAGAACTAGCCAAACCTCCATCCCATAGGAGGATTGGTGCTCCTTTTATGTGGAAAGAAGCCCTTTCCCAATCCATTTGATAAGCTTGATGATTTTTTGATGATCTAAGTGTGAAAATGACCATAATCTAGCTAAAAGTGTTTGAATATGATGAAAATAGTAAAAGCTATGAAGTGAAATGCCTATAATGATAATGCTCTTAAGTTGTGGATCCATATTGTGAAAATGATGCCTCTATTTATAGAAGCCAAGGGTTGAAGAATGGATGAAATTGGTGAATGTGGAATAAAATGAGATCCAATGAGAATGTGCCAAGTGTCACAATTCTATTGGAGGGAGTTGGAGCACATTTTGGGAAGTGTGTGACCGGAGGAGGATGGAGGAGAAATAAATTAAATTGGTTGAGGATTTGAACGGCTATAAGAGGAATTGGATGAGATTTGAAAGGATGTAAGAGAAGTTATTACAAATGTGAAAGGTTTTTGAAAACCTTTTTAAGGAAATTGAATGAGAGGTTGTTGAAAGGAATATTCATTGGAATATACCTTGGCAAGGGAAAATAGAGGATTTAAATAATTAATTAAAATTATTTTCATGTGCATCCTAGTTAGTTGACCATGGGTTGATTTAACTCTTGAGGAGTTAAAAGCTGGAGGAATTTATTAATGTTGATTAGAGAGTGATTTAGGATTAATTAAACAGAATTAATTAATTGGAGTGAATTAGGAGATTGTGACATTTGATTTGATTGATTTAACCAAATAGGAGGATTAAAAAGAGGGGATTTAATTAAATGATTTGATTTAATTAAATAAAATGAATAATTAGTTAGAAGAAGGGTGAATTAATCAGTAAACTTAATTATTTGATTAATAGATAAATTTTTTGATTTTAATAAAATAATGTTGATTATTCAATTAATTGATGAATTTGAAGTGTTTAAGGAAGAAACGGTGTTAGTTAAGTAGAATTGGATACATAGTATCAATCAAGACTTTTTCAGTGTCTACATTTTGCCCCTTTGAAGTGAGGTACCTATTACATTGATTCAAAGAATAGCGTTGCCATGATCAAAATTTAAATTTTATTTTATTTTTTCGGATGGCTCACCACTTCCCCAATGGAAGAAATACGCTGGTACACTACCCCCTCAAGAGATCGAGTAAAAATTTCAATTTTAGGGTTGATCTTGCAACAAACAGGTTCAAGATGGATGTACGAATGGTTATGATGATGATGATGATGCAAATGAGATGGATTAAGATGGTTAGAATAACAAATCTATATTATCCTAAACAACAGAAATGATAATGCAATGCATGTGATATGAATGATGTGTATGATTATGCAAGATGAGTATGTTGACATTTTATGAATGCAAGATGGATGCATTAATGTCATGATACCATGTTAGTGTGAAAGAGGATAGAAGAATGAGAGGGATCAACCCTTAATTCTAAGAAGATGCAGAAGTCCAACAAATCTATGAGTCATTGAGACTTTATTAGATATTATGATGAATGATGATGATGTATTGCTTATCCAAGGATTGGGGATGTAAAGAGCATAAATTCTCTTATTTTTGATAACACACATAGATACAATGCATCAAGTTATGAAAACCAGGATGGTATTGTACCTAGTAAGATGGACTTTGACTCAACAAATAGATAGGAGTATTCTTATTCACACCTAACATACAAAAACATCACTAGGATGTATTTCAGAAGATTTAGACATCTCATACCAAAACACAGAAAGGAATAACCTATCAATGAAATAGTCAACAAGCTTTCCAAAACTCCCTCCATACACACCTACCAAAGCAAGTATCACCAAGTTATATTACAAGAACATCCAACAAGCACAAAAAAAAAAAGATAACGATCAATGTCCCATTCCTTTCTCTCTAAATCATTTTGATTAGACATCATCAAGAGGTCATTGGAATGAATGCAATAAGATAAATCAAAATAAAAGATCAAGCAAAAAAACAAACCAATGTTCTTCATGGGATTTATTTTGAGGATAAGAATCCAAAGTGATTGCCAATAGATAATGCCCATTGTAGGAAGGATGCATCCTAGGACATGTTAGTGGATGGTGGAAAGTTGATAGGTTGTTTGAAAAAGCCATTGATATAAGGTTGATTGACATGTTTGTGAATGATCAAGAGTTTGATTTTGCATTTAAAAATTGTTTCAATTTTGATTTTATATTGGAAGTTTGAGTTTGTTGATTGTTGTGATTGTTTCTATTTATTTTTCCAAAGGATGAAGGTGACGTTTGATTTATTATGGATGATTGATTATCAGGGGTGAAGCAAAATGAGAAAGATGGATTTTTTTAAATATTTGAATGTTTTTGATGTTTTTGATGTTTTTGAAATCTTATGAGGCTGATTTTTGGGTTTTCAAGTTATTTAAATGTTTTTTTTGTTTTTGTGTCTCAAGGGCTCATCAAAGATTAGCCTTGCCTACATTTAAGCTCAAAGATGACGTAGTTTGGATTGACATAGACTCACTTATTGATGAGATATGAACAAATGGATTGTCAGTTTATTGTGACAGACTCCTAAAGGACTAGCCTAATGTGTCTCAAGGGCACATCGATGATGGTCTTGGCTACATTTAGAGCTTAGAGACTCGTAGTTCAACAGGATGACTCTATTTTTGACTTTTTCTAACTTTTTGACCTATTTTTTAGTTTTTGACATGTTTTGGATGTTTTTGGATTTTATGATTTTACAATGTTTTTGGATTTTCTGATTTTTTTGAATGTTTTTGGATTTTTTTTATTTTAAGGAAAAAAATACATGAATCTGATCCAATGCAGGTATAAGAACATTCCCCCAATGTGATACAATAGACTTCTCTGATATAGGCAGGAAAAACTGACCTTAGGAATGTGCCAAGTAGTTCTAGGAGGGATCATGATACAAACACATGATCAAGCTATGATACGAACACAGATGGGTGAAACAAAATGCAATGGGTGAATACGATGGAAAGTGATGGTAGGTGATGCAGAATAAGCTAGAGAATCCCTAGTGAATGGAAAGTGTTTTATTTACATAAGGCACCTAATTACCAAGTTTTCACCAAGGTACTTGTCCAAAGCACCACTAAAGTGATTTTTACTATAGGACGATTTTTTCTCTTTACTGTTTTCAATCCTTATTCAAATTTTTTTAGATTTTCAAATTTTTTATTTTTCAATTTTTTTGGATTTATACCTTGCAATTTTAGACATAAATTTTTTTGAGATGGGAGCTATTGATAGGCTCATGCAAAGGCTCACCTTCGGGTGTAGATATTTGATATGCTCCTGATTTATAACTTACTATGATGATGAAGGGTCCCAACCAATTGGGTTCAAATTTTCCCTTGCTATCTGGATTTGGCACATTTTTCTGATTCTCCTTTAATACAAGTTCTCTAACTTGAAAGGTCTGACTCTTGATCCTCTTATTATATCTTTCCTTGAGATAGTTCTAGACTTGTAGATGGTTTAGGGCATCCATGTGCCACTCATCTAGTAGTTCTAGCTCATTTAACTGTGACACCTGATATTCCTCATTACCAATGAGATTATACAATGATATTCTTAAGGATGGAAGCTTGATCTCAATGGGGAGGATGGATTCTGATCCATAGACTAGGGAGAAAGGGGTTGCACCTATAGGTGTGTGGATACTCGTTCGGTAGGCCCATAAGCAGGATTCAACTGTAAGTGCCAGTCACAACCAGCTTCATTAGCTATCTTCTTTAGGATTTTCAAGATGGTTTTATTAGAAGCCTCATCTTGGTTGTTGCCCCGGGGGTAGTATGGAGTGGAGAAGTGATGTTAGATATTAAATTTTTGGCATAGTTCTCAAACATCTTGGTTCTTGACAGGTGTCTTGTTATTTGAGATAAGGGTTTGTGGGACATAGTAGTGCAAAATGAGGTAGTTCAAGATGAATTTGGAAATATTCCTCCCTATGATGTAGGCCATTGGGATGGCCTCTACCCACCTTTTAAAGTACTATGTTGTAGTGATAATGAACTTTTGTCCATTGGATGAGGTGGGTGCAATTTTACCAATGAGATCAAAACCCCATTGTGAAAAGGGCCTAGGTGTTATAATTGGTTGGAGCTCCTGAGCTGGTGCGTGAATGAAGTCCCCATGTTGTTGACATTGCAAAAATATTCAGACATAGTCATGAGCTTCCTTCTCCATTGTAGGCCAGTAATATTTGGTCCTTAGCAGTTTCTTGGCCAGGTCATACCACTAGAATGTGAACCACAAATGCCATCATGTACCTTAGTTAAAGCAATCAAAGCTTCCTCAGGGTTAAGGCATCGCAAAAGGGTTCCTTCGATACTCCTATGATATAGGGTGTCACCTAAGATAAGAAAACGAGATGACTTCTTGACAAATGTTCTTTTAAGGTTTGGGGTGATATCAGCAGGGAGGAATCCTATTTTCAAGTAGGTGTATACGTCATGGTACCAAAGATCACCGGGACCAACGATTCCACACATGAATTTAGACTTTGGTACCTCAAAATCTAGTACAAGAAGCCACTCTACCAAGAATTCATTTTTATGGAAATTGTGTGGGATATCCAGTAGTGATTGGATTGTTGTCATAGCATCATCTATTTTATTGTTTTCCCCTTGTATTTGCTCAAATGTGATGTCGATAAATAATTCCTTGAGGCTCTCCACCAGTTTCTTATATGGGGTAAGCTTGTCATCTTTTTTTTGGTAGTCATCATTGACCCAGTTGATGATTAGTTGTGAATCCCCATAAACCTTAAGTGCCATAATCTTCCATTGTACTGCAATTCTAAGTCCTATGACAAGAGCTTCATACTCTACAATGTTGTTGGTGAATGGGAAAGATAACTTATACAACTTTAGGATGCAATCTCCTTGTAGTAAGATGAAGAATACTCCTGCTTCTAACCCATGTTGTGTGTAGGATCCATTAAAATATACTTTCCAATGATTTTTTGTACTTAGATTAAAGATTGACTCATCGAGAGACTCTGATACCAATGCATTTTCTAAATATATCGGTGCCTCTGCTAGTTGGTCTACAATTACTTGTCCTTTGATGGTTTTTTTTTCTACATACTCAATGTCATATTTTGTTAGGATCATGACCCATTTAGTCATTTATCATGTGAGTGTTGCTTTAGAAAGTAGATACTTGAGAGGATCTATCTTGGTGATGATTTTTATTTGATGAGCCAACATATAGTGTCTAAATTTTTTTGTAGCAAATACTACTACTAGGTAAGCCTTCTCAATAAATGTGTAATTCAGCTCATGTCCCATCATGGTTCTACTAATATAGTAAATGGTTCTCTCTTTCCTATTTTAATCATTTTAAGCTAAGAGATCCCCAAGGGTTGTTGTTGTTTATATATATAGGATCAATGGCTTATTATGAATCGGTGGCATAAGGACTAGTGGTGTTAGAAAGTACTCCTTGATTTTATTGAACGTCTAATCACATTTTTCATCCCACTTGTATGCTACTCCATTTCAAAAATTGCCTTGAACTTGGTAGGGTATATCTCAATTCCCCTCATTGATACAATATACCCTAGGAGCTTTCCTGATTGCACACCAAAGACACACTTCTTAGGATTGAGCCCAACCTTTTATTCTTCTAGCATTCAAAGATGGATCTTAGTGCCTCTATGTGATCTTGACACTTTCTTGATTTGGCTAATATGTCATCCACATAGTCTTCTACAAATTTAAGAATCATGTTGTGGAAGATCAACATCATCGCTCTTTGGTTGTAGCCCTAGTGTTCTTTAACCCAAATGGAATCATGTTCTAGAAATAAGTCCCCTAGGGACAAGTGAAAGTTGTTTTATGTTGATCATCCTTAGCTATCATAATCTGATTGTACCCTAAAAACCCATCCATTAACGATAGCATTTCCTACCCTGCCATCATATCCACAATCATGTCTATATTGGGAAGAGGAAAATCGTCCTTAGGACATGCTTTGTTTAGGTCCCTAAAGTCAGTGTAGATGTAGATGCCCCTAGTGGGCTTAGAGATAGGTACAAGGTTTGGAACCCACTCTAGATAATCAATTGGTTGTATGAAGCTAGCCTGGAGGAGTTTTTGTAATTTAAGTTTGACTAGTAATGTGATCTATGGATGCATCTTTCTTAGCTTTTGTCTTACTGGTTTCACCTCTAGATAGATGGCTAGATGATGAACCAAAACCTCTGGATCAATACCAGGCATGTTAGCATAGGTCCATGCAAAGTTTACCTTTCTTTCTCTTAGAAATGCAACTAGAAGTTCCTGTTCTTTAGTCAAAATTGATTCTACATAGAAGGTGATGTGTGGAGTTTCTTCAATTCCTAGATTGATTAAATTCCATTTCTCTACCAAGACTCTTGATTTTTCCTAATGAATAGCACTAAGGGGAATATTGAATCTCTCATCCTTTGGTGTCTCAGAGAGGTTTTCACTATTGGATATGTCCTTTTTTCTACTATTTTTAGGTCAAAAAGTACCACAGTGTGGTTTTCACCTAAGGATCTAAATATTACTCTTAGATTTTCTATTTTGTGGCTAAGAGATTCAATCATTTCCCCATAGTATGCATGTGTTTCCAGCTCAATATCAAACCCTGCTTTATGATCTCCACATGGTAGAGTATCCTATAGTCCCATTAATTTTAAGGAGCCTCATCATTTTCTAATGTGTCTAATATTGGTGGCCCTCGTTGGTCATAATTGATGAGTGTTGGAATCAAGGAACACTAAGAGGGAGGGTGAATCAGTGTTCTACAATTTTTAACTTTATTAATTTGATATTTAAAGTACATATAACATTCAACTAAAATAAATATGCATGAACATAAAACAAGCAACCACAACACCATAACACAAGGATTTTTACATGGAAACCCTGTTAGGGGAAAAACCACAGTGTAGGTCAATCCACAATATTATCTAAGTATACTCAAAAAGATGTTTACAAAATGGGAATGCACTTGCATTCAGGTACACTTCCTAGAGCTCACTGCTCAAAAATAGAAAGGCTTACTGCCTTACAAAATTATTTGGATAACATCCAAAATATTTGAACTGAGAAAGTAGCATCTACTAATTCCTTATTATATTTCTAAGGTTAAGCTCATCAATCGAATTCTTGACCTTCTATCTAATTCTTCTCTTCTACTATGTCTACTTTAACTCGCATCACAAATCCCTTTATGCACAAGTGAAACTATGCATAATCGTTCTAGCTTTCACAACACACAAAAACAAACTTCATACTCATACCAAAATGATATAATCAATCACTTATATATATATCTGTAACTAAATATTTAGTCGCTACAAGTGGGCTCCAACAAAATATTTACAAACTGTTGGCTCAATCTATAATTAATTTTTAATGTGCATCAACCAAATTCAATCACAATATAGTTAGGACCCAAATCAACATGCTTGAACACAAAAACACTTAAATATCTACAACATGCTATATTCACCAAGTCAGCGTTCTTGCACTAATAAATAGAAAATTAATCAACCAGATCTTCTAACTTGCAAACAGATCAATACGAGGCTCTAAGATTCAAGAAAAATAGAGATCATATACCAAACAACCTTTCCTAAGATCCAAAACTCAAAATGATAACAAAAAATTACATGTGAATCGATGAACACAATCCTGTCGGATGCTCTATTCTTGCTTGACAATTAATCACAAAACTTTGATCTGACTTCCTATATGATCAAATGATGACATATGGATTGAATAACTGACTAGGGTTGCCATCAATGACAACACCATATGACTTGTGCAGTGTCTCTTGCCAATAATCTCCCCCTTTCGCATTGATGGCAACACTTAGTGAAAAATGACTAAGTGTTAGATCAATACCAACATGAATACACTGCTAACCTTCAAAACTCCAAAAACATAACTCCCCCTAAGATGATTAATGTATTTTTCACTTTCCCATTCTCCCCCTTTGACATCAATGGCAAAGGCAGGAATCCGCATACCAAAAATTAAACAAAAACTACTATGAACAAACTACATGTGTACAAATAGGCTTCTACAACTTACATAAACTTGAATAGATCTGCAAAATTGTTCTTCAACAAGTTCAAACTTGTGTCCCAACCCTTCTTGAGACTCTCCAAGATAGTCATGTGACCACAAACTAAGTAAGATTTCATCTCTATTGATTCAAGGTTCACCAGATCACCGACCACCATAGCATCTTGTGCTTCATTCAATGTACTCAACATTGTTTCCATCTTAGGACCAATTAGTCCTCTAAGCTCAAAAACCCTTTCAACAATGTTATCATTTTCATGCTTCAAAGGTTTGATCTTTTCAAGCAAGGATATGACTTGACCTTCTTTCTTTCCAACAAAAACGACTAGAAGATCAAATGCTTGAGTGATATCAGCTAACTATTTCTCACATTCTTTCATTTTCTTTTCAATATCCTTAGTGAACTTAGATAAAGATAGACATGACTTTTAAATGTTACCACCTTCATACAAATCACTTTTAATATTCTTTACACAAGTAGCTAACAAAGATTTATCATTAGCTATCATCCCTTTCAACCTACTAAACCTTTTAGCATCAAACTCCTTTTGAACCTTATCCATAGATGACTTCTCAAGTGACTCAAAATGAGTACTTAAATAATTAACAAGCTTCTCTAGCTAACTAGATGGAGAATTAGATGAATCCTTGACATATGAAGGCATGATCTTCTCTAGAATACTGGATGCAAGATTCAACAACTCACTGTCTTTAATATGTGATTTGAGAGTTTCTTCCCTTGCCTTGGCTTGTGCAAATGATGCAACTTTCAATTTCTCAATGGGAGACAAAGTAGCCAAATTGATAGGACCTCTAATTAATTCAAGAACAAACTCTTCATGTTTCTCTTCTAAAAACTCTTTCACTACCTTAGCAATGTCTCTTGCTTCAATAGGAATCTCCTTCACTTCATCCTTCTTCTCTTCAATCACCGATTCTTGCATGGCTTCAAGAATCTCTTTTTCTTCAACCAACACAACTTTAGGAGCTCCAGTCTCCATAGGAATTTCAACATCATTTATATCAAGAGGATTTAGAGTGTCCTCAAATGTATCTTATTTTTCCTCTTGTACTACTGGACTAGATGGAGCATCTCTATCATGCACTTCTTCAAAAACAACATTGTATTTATTCTTTAATAGAATTGCCTTGAGGATTTTTTCAGTATCCTTTGCAACTTCTTTAGTCTATCCATTCATCAGCTTGTTCACCCTTGTTTTGCTCTTAAAATCCCTTTTTGATTCATTTAGTATGTTCTTCATTTCTTCTAATGAAATCACCGGACACAAATCAACAAGTATCCATTCTCTCATTTGCTCTTCTTTTGTCCTTGCACTCACTCTTCTCATTTCTAAAACTTCATGCAGACTTTTGGGTAATGCGGACATTATTTCAATGAGAGTCATATTAAAATTATTCAAGTACTTTATTGAAGCTTCCTTAAGAACTATTTGATTGGCACTGTCAAAGGTGTCATACCATTCACAAAGAGGCCTAAGATTAGCATCCTTAATCAATGCTTTCTCCACTTCTTCTATAGACATACCTAGTTTTTCTGTTTTCATCTTTTTCTTTCCTTTCTCTTCACCAGAGGGCTTGTCCTTGGATACTTATGTTTTCTTTGTGCCCTTTTGCTTGATTTCTCTTATCTCTTCATTAGATTCAATATCTTCATCTTTAGAAACAACAACATAAACTTGTGTGCTCTTTTCCTTCTTCCTTTTTCCTTCTCTCCTAGATGTCTTCACTTGAGCTTTCACAGGACTTGACTTCTTTGCAGGACCAGATGAGAGAGTAGAGCTTCTTGTAGATCTATTTCAGGCAAAGGATGTTGTTAGACTAGCAGATTCAATTCTAGCTAGCTCTCCTACTTCAACGTGTTCTCTCTTTCTTCTAGCTTCTCTCATAGCCTCTGTAGATATACCCATGCTCTCTACAAAGGCTTAAACTTCTTTTCTTACTCTCTAGACTATCATAGGTTTCTTCAACTGCTCATGTGCTTGCATATATTTTTCTTCATAGGTTCCAAACCTCTCTTCAGTCAGATCTTGAGGTTTACTCAACAAATGTTGTGCATATAGTTCCAATATTTTCTCTGCAACTTCATAGCCCATTGGCATAATCCAAACTGTTCTAGGATCTATAGCTTCCATCAAGCATTGATCAATGTCAACCATAAATAGATAGTGTTTTTATACTTCTCCACAATAGAAGTAGGAATTCTTTCTCTTGCTTACATCTCACTCTAAAAACTCTTGAAATATCCCTAGATAACAGTTTTCCTGGCTTTACTATCACCAATGTTGTATAACATATCTCTAATCTGAATAGCTATAGGCTTATTACCTTTCCAATGCACTTTTCCAACTCCCAGAACTTCATTCATAAAGTAGAAGAACAAACACAACAACATATTACCATACTTAAAGGAATTATTATTATATTTCTTGATCTTACCAAGATTCTCCATTTACTAGCTCTGGAGTAACTCACATAGATCATACTCTGCATTCTCCTTCACCATCTAATAGTTGCATAAATAGTTGTACTAGATATACAATTATCCTGGCTGGAATGATAGATCTTGTAACCAATGACCATAGATGCAAATCTAGCATCCACTTCAATAATATCTTCAATCGTCATAGCTTTTTTACCAAACACTGAACCAGTTACATCAATAACTATCTGATTCTTCATGGACTTCAAGATTGGCAACCCACCAAAGAAATTTAAACCAGTAACAATGCTTATAGCTTCTTTTGTAATCTTAAAAGGTTGACTCAACCACATAAATTCAGCATGAACTCAGCTCAAGATATACCAGACCCACTCATTCTCTTCAAACATGGGAAATTTTACAATCTAGATGAATTTCTCCTCCTCTAAGGTTTTGAATTTGAAATATTATCCAACTATATGATTTGAGTACAAATTCAGCAATGGTGAGCTTCCTAAATCCTCAATATTTGCATGAATGTATGCCCTAATGTCTTCAATATGCAAGACACCATATGGAAAAGGATGAAAATGCACCTAAGGGCTCTATCTCAATAGATTTGAAAGAATGCCACTTGAATTTTAGATGGGGTCTATCCTTGATATCAACTACCAACAGAGCAGCCATTTTCACAAATTCACAAGTTCACAAGTTTTCCTAATAAATACCTTTTCACTGGATTAGGGTTCGATTGCCGAATCTCCTTCACACTTGAATCTTTTCCAAACTTTTCCAAAGTTTGCTTCACAGCTCTCCAAACTTCTTCTTCTCAAAGTGAAAAGTGACAAATGAGGGACATAAATGGCCTTTTATCATTTGCACACCAAACTTTTTTTTTCCCTAACTCATTCAGATACCTTGTTTCCATACTTTGTGAAAGATAACTTTTCTGTAGACCTTCAATTTTGCATAAATACTCTCTCCAACTGCTTCAAATAACATCTGTAGACCATCAATGCAATCGCTGCACTCATCCATATCCTGATAGCAACTACTAGCAGGGGGTTTGAAGGTTTTCTTGAGAACTCCCCCTGGAGGAATTATCAGATCCTGGTTTTGGTGTGGAATCATTTCCTACAATAGAAAGACTCTTCTTCCCCCATATCTTCTTCATTTGCTTCCTGATCTCATATGTAGTAACTTTTCCTTTTCCCTTTTCATCCTTCTACATGTTTTTCCCTTGATTTACCATACCCTTCCTGCTTCTGCAAAATCTAGCAACATGACTGGATTTGTTGCAATTGTAGCACACCACATTTCTTTGTCCAGACCAATTGTTCCATTGATTTTCTCTTGATCTGCATTGGTTAGCAATATGGTCAAATCTATTTCATGTATAACATCTGACATCTCTATAAAAAAAATTCATCATATTTTTGCATTCATTTGACTTATGACCATACTTATTGCAATTGAAACACTGACCAAAAAATGATGGACCAATTGAATTCATTCTACTTCTACATTGAGTAGCCATATGACCAAATTTATTGCAAAAAAAATAATAACCATTGAACCTTTGAGCATTAGGTTGTCTTACTAGATACCTTCTAGCTTTGTTCATCTGATTTCCTTGCCTAAATCTCCTTTGTCCAAATTTGGAACTTTCTCCTTCCTCATATCCAATACCTCGCTTGTCACCTTCAGTCCTCTGACTTTTAATCAATTCATCAAGCTTGGCTGAGCTAATCTTCAACTTCTCCTTGAATTCATTTGCAATAGCAAATTCATCTCTAAGATCAACAATCTACTTTTCATGCTATTCTTCATTATTTCTAGATTGTGCCAATTCAAGATCCAATTGATTGAATCCATCAATAATTCGGTTGCATTCTTCAGATTTCTCCTTCAAGAACTGAGCAAGCTTCTATTCATTCTTCTTTTTGTCTTCAATCTCTTTGGCCATCCTCATCATAATAGATTTCATCTCATGCTTTAGAACATCATTTTCTCTGGCATACTTTTCACACTCTTCTATCTTTTCCTTCAAGGATTGACTTAGTTGTTCATCTTCAATGCTTTTACTCTCTTTCTGTTTGATCTGATCATAGAGTTCCATTCTCTTCTCTTTTGACTCATTGATTTTATCTTTCAATGATTGAATGAACTTCTCAACATTCTTGAGACTTTCCTGTAAATCCCAGACTTCAGATTTGGACTGATCAAGATCATCTAGCACCACTAGAATTTTTTGTTGAAGACTGCTCAAATCCATTGAATTACTTTCATGGATCTTCCCCAAGCTTTTAAACTTCTTCTGAGGAACTAAGCTCTGATACCAATTGTTGGAATCAAGTAACACTGAGAGGGGGGGTGAATCAGTGTTCTACAATTTTTAACTTTATTAATCTAATATTTAAAGTACAGATACCATTCAACTAAAATAAATATGCATGAACATAAAACAAGCAACCACAACACCATAACATCAAGGATTTCTACGTGGAAACCCTGTTAGGGGAAAAACCACGATGGAGTTAAATCCACAATATTATCTAAGTATACTCAAAAAGATGTTTACAAAATGGGAATGCACTTGCATTTAGGCACACTACCTATAGCTCACTTCTCAAAAATAAAAAGGCTTACTTCCTTAAAAAAGTATTTGGATAACATCCAAAATATTTGAAATGTGAAAGTAGCATCTACTAATGCCTGATTACAGTTTCAGTTAAGCTCATCAATCGAATTCTTGACCTTCTGTTTGATTTTTCTCTTCTACTCTGTCTACTTTAACTTGCATCACAAATCCCTTTATGCATAAGTGAAACTATGCATAATTGCTTTGAATTTCATAACACACAACAAGACACTTTGTACTCATACCAAAATGATATAACCAATCACTTATATATATCCACAACTAAATATTTAGTCGCTACATATCAGCTCCAACAAAATATGAAAATATTTACAAACTGTCAGCTCAATCTATAAATAATTTTCAATGTGCATCAACCAAAGTCAATCACAACATAGTGAGGACTCAAATCAACATGTTCAAACACAAAAAAACTTAAACAATTACTCCTCGAATATCCGCAACATGCTATATTCACCAAGTCAGTCTTCTTGCACTGATAAACAAAAAATTAATCAATTGGATCTTCTAACTTACACATGGATCAATACGAGGCTCTAAGATTCAAGAATAATAGAAGTCATATACCAAAAATCCTTTCCTGAGATCCACAACTCAAAATGATAACAAAAAATTGCATGTGAATCGATGGACACAATTCTTTCAGATGCTTTGTTCTTGCTTGACAGTTAATCACAAAACTTCAATCTGGCTTCTAGTGTGATCAAATGATGACATGTGGATCAAATAACTGACTAGGGTTTCCATCAATGACAAAACTAGATGACTTGTGCAGGGCCTCTTTCCAACAATGAGTTGAGGATAAACAAGTTTTAGTTCATTGGTTTGGTCACTTGGCTTGAAATATAGGGCATTGATCATGAAGAGCGAAGAATCCTCACATAACATAGGTAGGTCAGTGATGGGGTCCTCGTTACACACATTGGTTTTATCAAAGGTATAGTTATCTAAAGGTAAACCTATGGAAACCAATAATTGAGGAGGAGCTTTGACTTTTTTAACCGGGGCACCTTTGCCACGTATGGTTATCTTCAGAGGGGTAAATCCAAGGCCAAGATTCTTAAGGCGCTTCTCAGCAATGATAGGTTCTAGTAACTTGTCATTGTCATTTTTCCCAAGTTTCTTATTCTTATTATAGCCTATGCCAAGTATTAATTGTAGTCCTTTGTTGTCATCATCCATGGGAAGATTAGGTACGGTCATTTCATCTTGCTATAGCAGACTTGATATATCCTTTTCGTCTACCACTTCCTAGTTTTGGTCCCCCTAGGTTTTGAATCTGGAGGGGTCTGCTTTGAAGGTTTGAGATGGTGTGTTGATTGGTTGGGTTTTCCTAGGAGATCTAGGAGATTGAGGTAACTCTCCTATTACAAAGGCACTCTTTTTTAATTTTACAGTCCCCACACCCATTATCTTGGATCCCTCATCATCATTCTTCGGGACTTGAGGGATCTTGTAGTATTTGGCCTCCAAATTCTTACAATAATAGAATGGTTCAGGATCTCCATGGACTATGACCTCTTGATTTTGATAAGGAAACTTTACACATTGATGGAAGGTGGATGCGATAGCCTACATCCTATGGATCCATGGGCACCCTAAGAGGATATTGCAAGGTAGTTCAAGATCAAGGACTTGGCATGTTGTTTCCATGATTACTAGCCCTACTTGAATAGGGAGTTGAATAGTGCCTTGAGACACCTGTTCTTGATCATCATATGCCCTGATCGTAATACCCTACCTTTCGCATTGACATCTTCAGAGAATCCCATATTCTTTATTAGCTTGAGAGTGAAAATTTTCAATCCTACACCTCCATCCACCAAGACTCGTTTGACTTTATTCTTATGGACTAGGACTTCAAGATGGAGTTTGTGGTTATGAGATGGTTGAGAGTTGGGAAGTCCTGATCATAAAATGTTAGGAGATACGGTGTGGTGATATGTCCAATCATAGCTTGGAATTGGTCTACATTAAGATCTGTTGGGATGGTGGATGTAGCCAATGCCTTTTCTAAGGATTTCGCTATGTGTGGGTGATATTTTTAGTAACTCCATGATGGAAATTTGGGTGGGTGTCTTTTTCAATTGATCTAGGACATTATATCCACTAGGGATGGATTTTGGATTGACGGCGGGTGCCTTGGGTGGTTGTGATGGTCCTAGGATGGTAATTCTACCACCACGTGTAGTGACTCCACATTCGGCTCTGGATCCTTTGATATTGAAAATGGTGACCCACTCATCTAGGGATGAAACAACATGGTCACAAACATGGTTCACATTATTATACTTTTCCTTACCATTGTTGTTTCCTTTATTGTGATTTGGCATTAGATTTGTGTATATTTTAGGATCATGATTCACTATGGGTTGTTCGATGGTTATGGTCTTGCCATTGATGAGATCTTGGATCAAATTCTTAAGTCTCATGGAATTGGTTGTTGTATGCCCTTTTATTTTGTGAAAATCATAGAGATGTTTCTTGTTATACCAAAATGGCTTAACCTGAGGCTCTTGATAATTTTCATAAATGGGGATTTTGATGAGATTTTCCTATACCAACTATTGCATGACAAATTAGATCAGTTCCCCAAGTGGTGTGTATTTTCATTTAGGGGGATACGTGTTCCTTGGGGATGGTCCCCCTTGAGTATTCAAGTTGTTAACTACTTGATTATTGGGTTGTTGTGATGATGTGTTGTCTTGTGTGTTATTTTGGTTATTGACTTGTGCTTGTTGATATAATTGTGTGCTTTTCCTCGAGACACTGATAATAACTTTGGCATCAACAACACCATCATTAGTAACATTCTTGGTCTTAGCCCATGTGCGAGGTTTTTTGTTATAACTAGTTGATTGATGATTATCCTGATATGTGGGTGTGCCCCCTTTTGCAATAAAGGCTCTTTCGATGTTGAGCACCTTGGGGATCAACTGGTCATATCTTGTGATGCATTGCATTTTCAAATGAAAGGACAAGGTCCCTTCAAGATTGGAGATGATAGTACTGATTTGTTGTTCTTTTGGCATATCCCACTTGCTCCTGTTGGCCTTGGATCACCATCGTTGCAAGAAGGATGCAAATGTTTCCCCATTGGCTTGCTTTATAGCAGATAGTTCTTCTAGACTCATGTCCATGCCTATGTTGAATGAATAGTTTTGTATGAATAAGTCCACAATTTCTTGGAACTTTTTAATTCTAGGAGGAAGGCGGGAGAACCATTCCATTGCTGGACAAACCAAACTTTGAGGGAATAGTCACATTAAATAAGACTCTTCATATGCAACTTCCATACAGTGGACATGAAATTCCCTAATGTGATCTTCAGGGTTGTCAGTCCCATGATATTTGTCAAATTTAGGTATCTCAAACCCTTGTGGGAATGGAACCATCACAATGCTTTTGTCGAACAAATAGGGGCACAAATTTCCTTGTGTTTTTGTTGTTTTTCCAAATTGTAGGTCTAGCACTTGTTGTGAGAGTAATTTTATTTGTGCAGACATATCATTTTGCGATTCGGGTGGTGGGATAAATGTGTTTTGGGGTGGTTTGATTGCTTGAGTAGGTGGTGGGGTATTTTTTGTGTTTGTGAGAGGTTGCTACAAGTTTTTTGGTGCCACCAATGCTTATTGGTATGCATGCAGTTGTTGTTGTGCCAACAATGCTTGT
The DNA here is from genome assembly GCA_007258455.2 of Sequoia sempervirens. Taxonomy (NCBI): domain Eukaryota; kingdom Viridiplantae; phylum Streptophyta; class Pinopsida; order Cupressales; family Cupressaceae; genus Sequoia; species Sequoia sempervirens. The sequence continues at coordinate 559,557,935 of VDFB02105785.1, forward strand.
TGTTGGTCTTGTTGTTGTTGGGCCAACAATGCTTGTTGTTGGGCTTGTAGTTGAGCTACTTGTTTTTGTGCTTGGTACTATTGTAAAGCTTTTTGATAAGCTTGTTCTTGTAAAAAATCCTTTGCTTGAGCTTGTTGCACTTGATACTAAGCTTGTGCCTGAGCTTGAGCTTGTTGTGAAGCTTTTGCAGCTTGGGCAGCCTATGCAACTTGTGTTGCTTGCCCAACTTGTGTGGCTTGTTGTTGTTGAAATAAAGCTTATGCTTGTGCTTGGGAAGCCTATTGTGCTTGTTGTGTGGCTTGTTGTGCGTGTTCTGTTAGAGTGGCTTGTTTTGTAGCTTGCGTGGCTTGTTGAGCTTGAAATTGCTAGAGTGCTTTTTGAAAGGCTTGTTGGGTAGCTTGTAGTGTAATGTTGTATTGATTTTCCACATTTGGATTTGGTGGTGGAGGAGGATTCAAAATGGTGTGAGATGGTGTGATGATATTTTTTTGAGGTGGTTGTGGAGGTATTTTTTGAGTGATGATAAGGGGTTGTGTGGTAGATGGTGTGGTTGATATTCTAAGTCCTTGGGAGACAATATTTTGAGATATTTGAGGTGTTGTAGATGGAGTGATGATTGGTTAAGTTGTTTGGATTGGTGCCACTTGGTGTTGCGATATCGATGGCATGCTTGGAGGATTTGGTATGTTGATTTGATTCACGATTGGCAGATTTTTTTCACTTGGTTGATTGAGGATTGATAAAGGGGGTTTCCCTAAACCAAGGATTGGTGGGGATGTTGATATAAGAGGGGGAAATGGTGGGAAGATTGGTGGTGTGTTTCATTGAAAAAGTGATGATGAGGAATCAAAGGTTCCCCCATGCCCCTTGTCCAAATAGACCCACTTGTCCTTGTGAATTCATGGGGAGAGAGACTTGTGTATCAAGAGAATATGTCGATGATGCAGTGAAAGAAGAAGAATTGTTGGTGTCATGGAAAATGAGTGGAACGTATGGATGCTTTGGGTCTTGAGGGGTGGTATTTGGTAGACCCAATAAGGTGTTTGCATCTAAGTCTTGGTTATTTACAAGGGGATGTGTTTGAAGAGTGTGAAGCAATGAACTTCCCTTGGTAACCATAGATTGACTTGAAGCATGAGATGATGTTGGTTGTATGATGGGTTGGATGACATTTTAGAAAGAAGGTGTGAATGATACTGATGGCATAATCCCAAGAGGTTTTTCCACAATACTACTAACATCATAATCAAAAGGGAGTTTAGCCCCTTGCTAATACTAACATGTATTGTGAAGGATTAAGTCTCATCATTGTGTTGACAATCAGTGTGATTTTTTAGGATTTTGGACTATCTCCATGATTTCATCTTGAGTCATTCCTAGGACATTGTTGGTAACATCCTCCACTTGGAAACCTCCCTCTTGAAGATCTTGTGGTAATTGAGGAAGGTTGAGTGGGGAGTTTTTATATCTAATAGGGTTGAATTCAGGTGTAGTTTGACTCAAGTCACTTGAAGTGGATGTTTCTTTGTTTTGTTCCATGTTTTTCTTGTGTGGAGATCTAGTTTGGACCATAAAATAAGGATCAACTTTCAGGAATATGGGAGGTAAACTTCTAACTCCTTAGGTTGGTCTAAACTTTAGGTACAAAAAATAAAAACTACGATGTTTTAAGGATCAAATGGTGATGATGGGATAAATGAAAGATGGATGATATGAATGATTGAACTCTTAAGAAACCTTGGAGGAATACTAGACCTTAGAACTTTTGGATTTTTTATTTTGATTTTGATTTTGGGTAATGAACTTATAAACCCTGAGATGTTGGATGTTATCTTGGAATAAACTTGTTCACAAGGTCATAATTTAACTAAGTGTATGAAGAAGGATTCATCCACACACACTTAGTCAAACAAGATGATTTTTTTTATTTTTATTTGAAGGATTACCAAAAGCCTAGCAGGAATGATTTTTCCAAGATTCTAAGATTTGCTTATGAGATGGGATTTGATTGATGTTTGGGGATGGATGAAAGTGTTGATTTTGATCCTAGATGAACTTAGAGAGACTTTTGTTTACAAGACCTGGGTATTGAAGAACATGCTATACTTCTAAGAACTTTTCAACCCTACAAAGTGAGATACTCAAAACGTTGGAAGAGAGTTGGATTTTGAGAATAATAAAATGAATACAAATTTGGGTTATACTATGAAGCATGTTTGTAAAAGTTATAGAGCAATCTATCTTTGACTCGGTAAAGTGTTGACGGGCGTTTCTCAAGATATCTTGGACTAAGATGCTTGTGACGATTGATAGACTTTGGTTTTATGATTTTGATCTTGCGAGAAATCATTTGAAAAAACACATGTGTAGGGTTCAATTGTCTTTTATCTTTTCTTAATGGATTCTTTTCACCACATCAACACTTTCTTGCTTAGCTTTTCAAACTAAATGTCTATGTCTTAACTCCTTTTCATTCCACAAGGTCCATTATGTGAAAATCAAGGAATCAAAGGCACAGTTTTCCTATCTTGACTTTGGAGAGAGAAAATTGAAATATAGGCCCAAATATTTAGAAGCCTCTAAGGATAGAATTGCTAAGGACAAGTAGTAATATGTGGACTTTTCAAAGGTATTTGATTTTTCCAAAGGGTTTGAAATTTGATGACATTGTTGAATTTTTTTTCCAAGTTTTGAGATTTCAAGCAATGTTTTTAACTAACTCACAAATTGCACAACCCTAGGATAGAAATGGCCATACTTGTTGAGTCTCCACTTAGATTTCTCCAAACACTAGATAATGCAAACAACTAGAGATTTGATAACACTGGCTCCCCTCCACGGCACACACTTCTCGGGACCACCAAATCTCAAAATCCTTAAACTATGGAGATTAAAAAGATTTAACCCTAGGATAGAAATGGCCATACTTATTGAGTCTCCACTTAGATTTCTCCAAACACTAGATAATGCAAACAACTAGAGATTTAGCGACACTGGCTCCCCTCCATGGTACACACTTCTCAGGACCACCAAATCTTAAAATCCTTAAAATATGGAGATTAAAAGGATTTATTTTGTTTCCACAATTGAATAGTACATATGTGAAGCAACTTCAAAATGATTGTTCTTGCACCAACAAGTATTTTAGGATTTGGGCTTTTATATAGATTGGTTCTTAGTCAGGGTAATCAGGGACATGGCACCTTGCGAGTGTCCAACAAGCCACTAAAGGCTTTAATCAATCCTATTAGGGGATCTTATACTTTTTATAGTAGTAATCCATTCTAAAAGACACTGTATGGCTAAGGCCTACATACCATGAGGACTTGACAATTTAGTCTTATCCATTTATCTACCTGCCCGAGTGAAAAACTGGTTGGATTTTCCTTCGAATTTGTCTTAGGTAGGCCCCTCTAAAGTTAACAAAAGTGAGGTAGAACACTTGTAGTTTGACCTCCGAGTTCACATAAAGCACAAGGAGGGAGCACACACAATGTCTCTTTCTCACACTAGCATGATTTGTTCAATTTTAAAAAACCAAATTTGAAATGTGTAGGTAATATTTTTAGGCAACCAATGTCACCAAAATACTTTTGATTCTCAAGATCTCCATGAAGCGTGAGAGAAGTGCATACACATTTTAAATGACACAAGTTGCAAAAAATATTACAAGACATAGCAAACACAAGTTCTTTTTAAATCCTCAAAAGCAATGATGAGTTATTTTTAAAGCACCAAAATTTGAGTGTGAAGTTGATTGTTCAATTTTTAGCCCAACATCCAAATTCCAGTAAGTATCTAAGGTTTAATTTTAACCAAATTTGACAAAGCTTGAGTTGTAGGTTAATTTTAAGCCCAAATTGATATTAGTTGGTCCTAGAATAGGAAATAAAATGCAGAAATTAAAGACCTAAGCTATTACAAAGAGCATTAAAAAATGATTTTAAGCTTCCAACTTGATTTTCCCTTGTTTCCTATAAAGGTAGCATTTTACTACAAAGGCGACACTCTGTAATTGTCAAATGCGGCACTAAAAAACAAAAGTGGTGCTTTGGTAAAGTCAAATGCGACACTCTGCAGAAATAGAGAGTGTGAATGTGGTAGAGTTTCAAGAGCGATGCTTTGCGGGAAGAAGGTTAAGACAAAAAATAGAGGGTTTGAATGTGATGGTGAAGCAAAAGTGACATGACATAGGTGATCATATGTGGTGCAATGTAGTGATAGCGACGTATAGAAAAGGTGACATTTTGTGGGCTCGCAATTGCATGAAGGCGGCATCGTGTTCCTGTATCTACAAAAAATAGAAAAATCAAGTAAAATTCAACAAGTTAGGATGGTCAGCCCTCCTTCTAGCACCAAAATGTGAACACCAAACCTGCACAAACTAACAAGAGATCAACAAGCAAGTGTCAAACATGTTAGAAATACAATCTAGTGTTCCCTATGAAATTCTCTAGCTAATTTCAATAGAAAACATGAAAACAACAAGAAACCAACAAAATATAACATGTAATCTAAATAGAACTAGCTAAACCTCCATCCCATAGGGAGAGTGGTGCTCCTTGATGTGGAAAGAAGCCCTTTCCCAATCCTTTTAATAATCTTGATGATTCGTTGATGATCTGAGTGTGAAAATGACCATAATCTAGCTAAAAGCGCTTGAAGATGATGAAAATAGTGAAAGCTATGAAGTGAAATGCCTATAATGATAATGCTCTAAGTTGTGGATCCATGTTGTGAAAAGGATGCCTCTATTTATAGAAGCCAAGGGTTGAAGAATGGATGAAATTAGTGAATGTGGGATAAAATAAGAGCCACTGAGAATGTGCCAAGTGTCATAATTCTATTGGAGGAAGTTGGAGCACATTTTGGGAAATGTGTGAGTGGAGGATAGAGGAGAAATAAATTAAATTGGTTAAGGATTTGAAAGGTTGTAAGAGGAATTGAATGAGATTTGAAAGGATATAAGAGAAGTTATTGCAGATGTGAAAGGTTTTTGAAAAAAATTTGAGGGAAATTGAATGAGAGGTTGTTAAGAGGAATATTCCTTGGAATATACCATGGTGAGGGAAAATAGAGGATTTAAATAATTAATTGAAATTATTTTCATGTGCATCCTGGTTAGTTGACCATGGGTTGATTTAACTCTTGAGGAGTTAAAAGCTGGAGAAATTTATTAATGCTGATTAGAGAGTGATTTAGGATTAATTAATCTAGAATTAATTAATTGGAGTGAATTAAGAGATTGTGACACTTGATTTGGTTGATTTAATAAAATAGGAGGATTAAAAGAGGAGATTTAATTAAATGATTTTATTTAATTAAATAAGATGGATAATTAGTTAGAAGAAGGGTGAATTAATCAATAAACTTAATTATTTGATTAATAGTTGAATTTGCAGATTTTAATTAAATAATGTTGATTATTTAATTAATTGATGAATTTGAAGTGTTTTAGGAAGAAATAGTGTTATTTAATCAGAATTAGATACATAGTATCAATCAAGACTTTTTTAGTGTCTACAGTATGTATGTATATATATTTATATTTATATATATTAAATATAGCCTACGATCGATTTATAGATTATATGTCATGATCGATATAATGTGAATATAGTGCTATATGTAATAATGCAAAGCTTGTATTAAATTTCACTTGTCATTAAAGATAATGGGTGATGGAAATACATAAAGTATTAACTATTGTGTGAAGTTTATTAAACTCGTTGATAAAGTGCTACACACTATAAAGTGCAACATATTGAGTCAAGTATTAAGCCATGCCATATTGAAGGTGGTCACTCATTGAAAGGTGTTGATTTCTATGCCTTAGACCAAGTCAACTGTGTTATACATAGCCAGACAATGATTGACTACTTGCTTTGTTTTAAACCACCGGCTTGTAGATAGGAAATATGTTGAATACTTGGCACCATAATATGAATTTTGTGTTTCCTTTAGAAGTCTTTCAAGCCTAAAAGATGATTTCTTGAATGAAGTATGTGCTTTATGAATTAGTCAAACTACCATTGGAAAGCATAGGGTCGATCTATTGTATAGTTTTGATGATTGTTATGATAGGAATCCACCACCTTTTCTTTAGTAAGCTGATTTGATGGTATATTATGGAGAAGTTTCATAATATCAGCCTTGTTTGTAGCCTAAGGATGTTGGTTTTTGGGAGAGTTACTTATATTGCTGAGAGATATTGAGAGGAAGATTAGTGAGTGAAATTGAGAGGGTTTGTTGCTAAGTTAAATTTAAGAGGAGGCTAAACTTGATATCTAGTGGGTCAATTGGAATAAGCATTTAATAGGCATGAGATTCTATTCTCTTATGTTTTAGGTTTTATTGAAAGATTGTTTGTCTTGTATATTTAAATTGGTAATTACATTAGTTTGCTTGAAATAGAGTAATATCATGTTTACTTATAGGAAGGAAAGGTCTTATTGATATTATTTACATACAAGTGTTTGTATTTACTCCATATTAAGGAATGATTGATTGTCATCTATAGTATTACATACTAGGATTGATGAATTGGGAATAGCTTGTTAAGTTATTTTACACAAAGTTAATTTGTAGACTTAGAAAGTTCATATGCTATACCTAGGATTAGGATATCCATTGAAGGAGGGGTAACTTATGGTTTTTCTTATGTTTCATTGGTTAGGATACCATTGTGTTATGGGAAAAGGGAATAGGACATTTCTTAGGTTAATGACTACCTATTGGAAGAAACAACCTATGCTTATTTTATAATAGCCTAAAGTCAAGTCGAGCTTGAGTACTGTATGTGAATAGGAGACTATCACTCATATTATTGAGTGAGAATACTTTGGCCAAAGTAGTTTAATCGCCTTTGGCTACACTATCAGTTCACCATGTAAATTTGGTGCATGCTAGTTCAATATTGTAGTGTCTACAAGTTCTAGTTCTATAGGGCATAAAACTAAGCTCAGAATGGTTGTCGTTACAAGGTTACTCCACCAATCTCTTTGTCGAAGGGAAGGGCCATATATCCAATGATAGATGTGTGGGGGACTGCATATGAGTCCCTGGTTGGTGGAAAAGTGCTTGAGTGATGCTTCTCCTCCTTAGCTAGTGACCAAGATTTGAAAGGAGATTCCTGGACCATTTATATCTATTGCTTTGAAGCTCGGTAGATCTATGTATGTAATTTAGATACATTCTTGGAAATGTTGTAATATGTGGAATATTATATTGGAAATGAAATCAATGAATGGAATTTTTTATGTTATTTATGCTTATTTATTATCCTTTGGAGAATTATTTTTTATAGAAATGGTTATGAAACATAGTTTAAATTACTTGAAAGTGAAAACTTAGGAAATTTACTTGCATGAACAATTGGCATGTTACATGTGGTATTAGAGCTACCAAGTTTAGGTCTGGAACCTATGTGCTCTCCATACTTTCCATCCAACATTGAATCAAACTAATGTTTAGAAACTCATGTGCCAAGATGGTGTGTCTTAGGTTAACTGCAAGAAATTCAATAATCGGAAATGAACACTACTTGAAATCCAAGAAGGAAAAAGAGGCCATTGTTCATACGATAGACGGTACCAACTATGATAATTCTATTTTGTTAAGCAATACTAAAACTTTTATTCACGCTCTTTTTTAGATTAGTGAAGTAAAGAGAAGGATGAAGGAGGAGGCCAATTTCAACTATTTACCTCCAGTTTCACCAACAAGGTCTAGTTCCTTGTCACTTTCCTGGGATGTTCCCTTGAAAGAGAGTGTCAGTCAATCGGGAACCAAGGTGTCTCAACCTTGGTAATTCCTAAGTTATTTATTTAGTATTATTTTACATTTTCTCATGGATAAATATCATTTATGTTATTAAATATTTGTGCTCCATCAAAAGGGGCATGAGATTTTGAGTTGGCACTTTTGCCACATGTCGGTGCCTTGAAAATTAAGTTATTAGTTGTCCAAAGATGCCCACTTAGTGGTATAACATGAAAAGCCTATTTTTAAGGATGTTATGATGGATTCTATGACAACTATAAGGGCTAAAAGTGGGGGATATCATTTTGTACGTGAGAATCATCTATGACATGTGTATGAGAATATTTGCATAGCTATTGATGGATTATGATGCATCTAAGAGCATCTCCTATTTTATAGGGATTCTTATGACATCTAGTAAGAAGGTGTAATGTCATCTAAGAGACCATGTTTAGCATGTAACGGGTCGAATGGATTTTTACCATGGTCTTTCTGAACCTTGTTTTAACCCATGGTAATGTTTTACGATGGTATTTTGAGCCCCCATGAGTCTATATATTGAGGGGTTGAGTTGGAGACAATATGAGATATTTTATAGGTACATAGATGCTGCAAGATTGAAGAGGAGTTAGAGTGATTGTATTGTGAAACACAATTGTTGTGAATACATATATTCATCTCTTCTTTGGTGGATTTTTTTCCCAAAAGGGTTTCTCCACATAAATATTGTGTTATGTGTTGTGATTTCTATTCTTGCATTTCATTGTTATAGTTGTTTAAATCTCCATATGGTTTACATTGCATAATATGGTTTATAGTAATCTATTAAAGATTCCATTATGGCTATTCCTTTATTGTTTTTTTAACATTTGGTATCATAGCCTAGGAAATTCTATGTTCTAGTTGGTAGAACAAAGGTTTTTTGAGTTTTAGTGGGAGTTTTGTTGAGCTATTTTTTGCAGTATTTTGTGTTTAACCATGGTTGCAACTTCTAACCATTTGGAATTAAGCAAAGGAATAAAAAATACACAAAAATAATAACAACGTGAAACAATTTTAACATGGTTCACCCAAACTCGGGCTACATCCACCAACAAAGAGTCCAATATTATTATCCAACAAATTGAACCGATTACAACTAGCAATGCTTGTAACTCAATACCGTTGCAAGTGCTATAATACAATATCAATGAAAACCCTAATCCTTAGTTTTTTTATCAAGACTTATGTTGGTTACAAAATAGGGTTTGACCCCATCTTGGGGGCGCTTCCCCCAAACCCTTGTTAAATAATTTTGGGGGAAACAAGACCAATAAAAGTGGGGAAAAAATTTAACCTCTAAGTCTAATTAGGCTCCATATAACAAAAATCTCCCACTTGGTGACTGATCACACTCCTCAGCATATCATCTCCCACTTGGAGACTGATCATAACACTATTGACCCTATAGCTCCCACTAGAAATAAACACCCTGGACCCTATTGTTCTATTTTTATTATTTTCAGTCTCGAAGACCAACTAAGGAGCTCAGATTCTCCCTTGTCACTGCCTTTGTAAACATATCAATTGAATTTGCATCAATATGTATCTTTTCCAGCCTTAACTGTCCATCATCCAATACTAAATGAATGAAGTGATACCTCAACTGTATGTGTTTGGTCTTTAAATGCAAGGCATAATTCTTTGCAAGATGTATGGCACTTTGGCTGTCTGTAAACAAATAATTGTTGGTTTGTTGTTTGCCTAATTCTTCCATGAAAGATTGCAGCCATATCATCTCCTTGCTTTCCTTTGTTGTAGCTACATACTCTACCTCTGTGGTGGATAAAGCAACCACCTTTTACAACCATGAGATCACACTCACCATTATCCCACGTACAATAAAGACATAACTTGTACTACTCTGCTTGGTATCAATATCCTTTGCCAAATATGAGTCTACATAACCTTTTAAATCAGTATTAGAACCCCCAAAACATAAATGTTTATTGTATGTACCTCTCAAATACCTGAGAACCCATTTTATTGCATTCTAATGCTCCAATCTAGGATTAGTCATATACTTTCTTACGACTCCAACAACATGTGTAATATTCAGTCTCGTGGATACCATGGTGTACATTAAACTTCCTATAGGTGAAGCATATGGTACCTTGGACATTTTTTCTTCCTCCTCTTGTGTCTTTGGACACATCTCCTTAGTCAATTTCAAGTGACTAGGCAAAGGTGTGCTGACAGCTTTTGCATTCTCCATATGGAATCCCTACAATGCCTTTTCAACATAATCAGCTTGAGATAGAGTCAATTTTTTTTCTTTCAATCTCTACAAATTTTCATATGAAGGATTTTTTTTGTTGTCCACAAATCCTTCATAGCAAATTATTTTGCTAATTACTGTTTTAACTCACTTATGTGATCCATGTTAGACCCCGCTGCAAGTATGTCATCAACATATAAACATAAAATAATGTAGTTGTCATTATCCAACCTCTTAAAATAAATACAATGGTCATAATTACACCTATTGTAGCCTTTCTTAGCCATAAAACTATCAAATTTCAAGTACCATTGCCAAGGTGCTTGTTTCAAGCCATATAAACTATTCTTCAATCTACACACTAATTTATCCTTACCTTTGACCTCAAATCCTTGGGGTTGTTCCATATATATCTCATCCTCCAAATCACCATGGAGAAAGTTCATTTTCACATCTAGTTGTTCCAAATACAAATCTTCAGTAGCCACAATACTTAAAACAGTACGAATAGAAGTCATCTTAACAATCGGAGAAAATATTTTAGCAAAATCAATGCCTTTTTTTCTGTTCAAATCCTTTGACAACTAACTTGGCTTTAAATATATTTTTACCTCCAACTTCCTCTTTCAGCCTATAAACCCATTTGTTTGGTAAAGCCTTTTAACCTACAAGCAACTTACATAATTCCCAAGTCTCATTTTTCAGCAAAGAGTCCATTTATTCTTTCATTGCAAGCTCCCACCGAACCTTTGTATCCACCTGCATAGCTTCATCATACTCTTCCAATGCACCAACATCTATTATCAAAATACAATACAAATATGGAGAAAACCTTTCAGGAGGTCTACTTAGTCGTGTTGACTGCCTAACATTCACTAGATTTTGTGGCATTTCTTATTGTTGTTATGGAGTATGAGGAACTACTGGAACATCACTATCTAGAGTATCATCTAGCACCACAAAATCATTTTCTTTCTTCTCATGTTGCTGCAACTGATCTTTGTTGAACACCTTCTCATTGAATACAACATCCCTCCTTCTCACAATTTTTAGATTTTCAATATCTCAAAGCCTATAACCAAATTCATCAATGCCATATCCAATGAAGATACATTTTTTTTATTTTGCATCCAACTTGGTTCTATTTTCATAATCTACATGTGCAAATGCTTCACATTTGAAGGTTTTGAGAAAAAGAATAACTCACCTTTTTGAGAAAAAGAATAACTCACCTTCTTACCTGTCCATGCTTCCTCTGGAATGCGACAGCCCAAAGGAACTGAAGAACCTCTATTAATTAAATATACAATAGTATTGATAGCCTCTGCCCACACGTTTAAAGGCATCCCAACATGCAATCTCATGCTCCTTGCATGCTCCATTATTGTCATATTCATGTTCTTAGTCACTCCATTTTCTTGTGGAGTCCTTGGAACCATTTTCTACCTACAAATTCCATTAAATGAACAATAATCTTCAAATTATTTGTTGCAATGCTCACCACAATTATTAAATTTGAGAAATTTTAATCTCTTACCCATCTCATTCTCAACCAAGCTTCTCCATTTCTTAAATGATTCAAATACATCAGATTTTTTCCTAAGGAAATAAATCCAAACATTCCTAGTTGCATCATCTATGAATGTAACACAATACCAAGAGCCACCAAGAGAAGATATCTAAGTCGGTACCCATACATTTGTATGCACAAGTTCCAACTTTTCATCTTTCTTTTTCTTACCATCGTTAAGAAAACTAACTCTCTTTTGTTTTCCATAGACACAACTTTCACATAAATCTATATTAATACATTTTAGACCTCATAAAACTTTCTTAGAATGAAGTACTTTCATACCTTTTCCACTCATATGTGCAAGTTTGTTATGCCATAGTGTTGTCTCAGAACCTACAACAACTATTTCAGTCTCTTCTTGCGAACCTGTAGCAACTATTCTTGAACCCATTTGTTTTTTCTCTGCAACAACTAAAGTAGAAGGAATAGTATGACCTATACAAAGATATAAGGTGCCTACTTTCACACCTTTTTCTACTATTAAGGAACCTCTTGAAACCTTCCAGTTTTTATCACTAAAAGTAACTATGCAACCTTCATCAGCTAGTTTCCCTATTGAAATTAAATTCCTACTCAACCTTGGAATGTGCCTTACCTCTTGTAGTAGTCAATGATTCCCATTCTACAAATTAATCTTAATTCTTCCCTTTCCAACAATTTGATAGGGTTCGTTATCTCCCAAATAAACCATCCCAAAATCCCCTTAGACATAATCAAGAAAATAACTTCTATGAGGCATAGCATGAAATGAGGCCCCTAAATCTAAAACCCATGAATCATCAACATTATCTAGGGAAAGAATCAAAGCATCATGTTCATATTTATTACTTACCACATTTTCCTCCTTATTTCCTTCTTATTTGTTTCCTTTATTCTTCTGAGACCAACAATCTTTCTTCAAATGACTTGGTTTCCCACATTACTAGCAATCCTTCTATCCTCTAGATTGGGACCTCTTGTCCTTTGATTTTCCTTGTGACTTCCCATGACGTCCAAGACATTTTCCTCTCTCCTTTGATCTACCCCTGCTTTCTACATTCAAAACACTACTTGATGTGGATCCACCTGATATTTTCCTACAAATTTCTTCACTCAGAATAACACCAACAACATCAAATTTCAAGGTATTTGAACCAGAAATAGAGTTACTAATTTCCATTACAAAACTATTCCAGCTTTCAGGCAAATAACATAATATCAAGAGAGCTCTAACTTCTTCATAAAATTTTACATTTATAGAACTCAATTGACTAGTAATTGTATTAAACTCATTTAAATGATTTATCCCATATCCACCTTCAATCATTTTGAAACCAAACAAATGTTCATGAGAAATACCTTATTTGAGGCTGAGGGTTTTTCATACAATTTAGCCAAATCTTTCAACAGTTCATCTATTGTCTTTGCTTCTATTATATTGAATGTCATAGTTGGTGCCAAGCACAACAAAATGGTTCCCAGTGCCTTTCTGTCCAAAATATTTCAATCATCATCAGTCATTGTTGTTGATTTCTTGGCTATTCCTTCCAACAACCTCCATAAATCCTTTTGATAAAGATAATCCTCCATTTGCATCTTCCATAACTGATAGTTCTTCCCATCGAATTTATCTACCTTTGATTTACCCTCGTCTACCATTGCCCCCACTTAACCGTGAGACTCCCACTCAACTGTGAGACCTTCCTACAGATGATAATCAAACACAACCCATTCTAATACCACTTGTTAGGAATTGCATGTAGAAAATATCAATTAAATGCAAATAAATATTAAACAAAGGAATAAAAAATACACAAAAATAATAATAGTGAGAGACAATTTTAACGTGGTTCACCCAAACTCGGGCTACATCCACCAACAAAGAGTCTAATATTATTATCCAGCAAATCAAACCAATTACAACTAGCAACCCTTTCAACTCAATATTGCTGCAAATGCTACAACACAATATCAATGGAAACCCTAACCCTTAACTATTTTATCAAAATTTATGTTGGTCACAAAATAGGGTTTGGCCCCGTCTTGGGGGCATTGCCCCCAAACCCCCATTAAATAATTTGGAGGGGAACCGTACCGATAAAAGTGGGGAAAAATTTAACCTCTGAGTCTGATTAGGCTCCATATAACAACAGTTGAATCAATTGGGAAATCTAGATATTTTATCCCCTTTATCGATGATTTCACATCCTTTATCAATGATTTTACAAGGTTTACTTGGTTATATTTTATGCGACATAAATATAAAAAATTTCACTAAGTTTAAGGAATTTAAAGTCCTAGTAAAAAAACAATCAGATTATAAAATTAAGGTATTAAGGTCTGATAATGGAGGGGAATAAGTTTTCTAATGAATTTGATGAATTTTATAAGCATGTAGGAATTGTTAGATAGAAAACTACTCCATACAATCCTCAATAGAATGGTGTGACAAAAAGGATGAATCGAACGACCATGGAAAGAGCTAGAAGCATGTTAAGTGGTTCACGGCTTGATGGATGATTTTTGGGCAGAAGCTATAAGTACTACTTGTTACTTGATTAATAGATCTCCTTGTAAAGCTCTTGAAACAACACCTTATGAGATGTGGATAGGTAAGAAACCTTTTGTTTCACATTTAAGGGTATTTGGTTATGAAGCTTATGTTCATGTGCCCAAAGAAAAATAGACTAAGCTAGATCCTAAAGCTAAAAAGTGCATTCTCATTCGATATGGTGATAATGTTAAAGTTTATAAGCTATGGAATCCTTTAACCAAGAAAATTATCTATTCTAGAGATGTGATTTTTAGGGAGCTTAGCGTTATTTTTGTACCCGAGCAACCAAAGGAAAAGGATAAGGGAAAGAGTGTGAATTTTGAAATTAAGCAAGAAGATGCAACTCAAGAAGAATAAAGGGATGGATTTGATGATGAGGAATCAAAAGAAGTTACTGATCAAATAAAAAAACATGAGGAAGAAAATCAGGAAGAGGTTGATCAAGATCAAGAACAACAAGAGCCTCATACTCCTATTCTTAAAAAATCCAGAAGACAATAGAATCCAGTTGATACGTATAGCCCACCTAATTTACGTTGTATATTTGTTTTATTAAGTGTTGATGATGAACCTAGATCTTATAGGAAAGCTCTCTCTTTAGAGGAAAATGAGTCATGGTTGAAAGATATGCAAGAGGAGATGATGGCATTGGAAAGATGTAACACCTGGGATCTTGTTGATTTGCACAAAGGAAGAAAGCCCATCGGATGTAAATAGGTATTTAAAAATAAATTTGGAGCAGATGGTCACTTGGAAAGGTATAAGGTGATATTAGTGGCAAAGAGCTACTCCTAAAGAGAGGGAGTTGATTTTGGTGAAATTTTCTCTCCTGTCGCTAAACTAACTTCTATTATATTCCTTTATCTATTGTTGTTGATTGTGATTTTGAGATAGAGTAAATGGATGCTAAAACTATTTTCTTGCATGGGGATCTAGAGGAGGAGATTTATATGCGACAACCTAATGGTAATGTCATGAAGGGAAAATAAAATTTGTTTTACAGGTTAAAGAGATCTTTGTATGGTTTGAAACAATCACCCAGGATGTGGTATCAAAATTTTGATGCTTTTGCATTAAAGCTAGGTTTTCTTAGGAGTAGAGAGGATCATTGTGTGTACATTAAATTTATTGATAATCAAATCCTAATTATTACCTTGTATGTCAATGATATGTTTTTTATTGGTAACAACAAGGTGATGATTGATGAGCTCAAGAAACAACTTTCTAGTACATTTGATATCAAGGACTTGGGGGTTGCAAAATACATTCTTGGGATGGAAATCAGAAAGGATTGGTGTCATAGAAAGCTTTGGTTAAGTTAGAGTAAGTATGTTGATACCATTTTGCAAAGATTTAATATGCATAACTATAAGCCAATTTGTATTCCATTTCTGATTGGTACTAAGTTGAGCTTAGATATGTGTCCTAATATTGATTATGATTTTGAGGATATGTCTAAGGTTCCTTATGCTAGTGTCATTGGTAGTTTGATGTATGCAATGGTTTGCACTAGACCAGATATAGCCCAAGCAGTGGGAGTTCTAAGTAGGTTTATGTCTAACCCAAGTAAAGAGCACTAGACTTTTGTTAAGAGAGTATTTAGATATTTGTGAGATACTTCTGATTATTGTTTGATTTATCATGGTACTGATAATGTGGTCAATTCATTGGACATACAGGGATTTATTGATGCAAATTGGGCAGGTGACTTGGATAGTTGAAGGTCCACAAGTGGGTATGTGTTTACTTTGCTTGGAGAAGAGGTGAGTTGGATGAGTAAAAGGTAGCCTACAATTTCTTTATCTACTACTAAAGTAGAGTATATGGCTGCTACCCATGTTTCTAAGGAGGCAATATGGTTACAAAGGTTATGTGCAGGTATTGGTTTTGATTGTAGGATAGTTCAAATTGGTTGTGATAGCCAGAGTGAAATTCATTTAGCCAAGAATCCTATGTATCATGCTCTGACAAAACATGTGGATATAAAATATCATTTTTTTTGAGAAATGGTTGATAATGGAAAAATTGAGTTGAAGAAAATTGAAACTAAGGATAATGTTGCAGATTATCTTACCAAACCTATGAGCACAAATAAGTTCATTCAGTGCAGAAAGGCCACAAACCTTATTTCTTGTACCTAGCTGATTTCATGATGGTTTGATTCCCCTAGCTCTTACAAGGTATTTGACAAGTGGGAGAGTGTTGGGAATCAAGTTGTCTCATCCTTGGCAATTCATAAGTTATCTATTTAGTATTATTTTACATTTTCCCATTGATAAATATCATTTATGTTATTAATTATTTGTGCTCCATCAAAAGGGGCGTGATATTTTGAGTTGGCACTTTTGCCACATGTGGGTACCTTGAAAATTAAGTTATTAGTTGTCAAAATATGCCCACTTAGTGGTATAACAAGGAAATCCTATTTTTAAGGATGTTATGATGGATTCTATGATAACTATAAAGGCTAAAAGTGGGGGATATCATTTTGGATATGAGAATCATTGATGACATGCATAAGAGAATCTTTGCATAGCTATTGATGGCTTACGATGCATCTAAGAGCATCTCCTATTTTATAGTGGTTCTTATTGTATACACCTAAAATCGGTCAAGAAATTTAATTAATTAAATACTAGTTATTTATTTAATATTTCATCTACTTATAAATAAATTCTCAATTTATTTATATAGTTCACATCTTTTAATTTTTCAAATCTAAAATCACATTCCTCTAATTTAATTAAATAAACAAATTTCTAAAGTTTGTTTTATTTAATTAATTCTCATTAATCCCAAATTTGGAACTCAAGCACATGTCTACAACTTTTCATGCCACCTCACTAAGGTCACTTGAAATTAAATAATTCTAATTTTTAATTAGAATTATCTTCAACAAACTTTCAAACACATGGTCTTTTTCTCACACACTTTATTCCTCCATCCATTTGGCATGTTGTCTTTGGTCAAGGGATTCCTTCATCCATTTGGAATGTTTCCTTTGGTCAAGGGAACATTCTTCTTGATTCTCTTCATCTCAACTGTTCATCCCTCTTGTTTGAATATAGACCATCGATTGTTGCCACATCACAAGATGCTTGGAAAAACTTATAAATACGACCATTTGCCATAATATTTTGCATCCCACATTTGAGTAGAGCTATCATGCAGGAATAGCTTTGGAGCATTGGAGCATTTGGAGTCTTATAGTTAGCATTGTTTAGCATTTTAACAAGCTTGCATTGTAGCATCATGTTAACTTAGAATCGTGTTTTACTTTATAGTTACATTTTAAATCATTTTTTGCTTTATAGTTACATTTTAGATTATCATATCACTAATCATTTGAGCATATGCAGAATCATTTTAGCTTCTTATCACAACATTAGTATCATATAATCTCACATCATTATCCATTTGTCAAATTATCACCATTATCATTTGCATCATGCAATATAATGTAGGAACTTATATTTCTTGCATTTTGAATAGCATCTCATTTCTCAAGTTGTCATTTTAACAACCATAGTGCACATACAAAATCTAAGAGCCAATATGGTTTAATAAATCCTTGAGAATAGAGGACAATGGAACGTTTTTAGGAATTTAATCTTTTTCAATTTGATTTAGTTTTATTGATTAAATATATACTATAACACGTCTCATTGGTGTTTGTGTTAATTTACTAACAATTCCCACATTTCACACACACATTTACGACATCTTGTAAGAAGGTGTAATGTCATGTAAGAGACCATGTTTAACATGTAAGGGGTCGAAAGGATTTTTACCATGGCTTTTTGAACCTTGTTTTGATCCATGGTAATGTTTTATGTTGGTATTTTGAGCCCCCATGAATCTATATATCAAGGGGTTGAGTTGGAGACAATATGAGATGTTTTACAGGCACACAAATGTTGCTAGATTGAAGAGGAGTTATAGTGATTGCATTGTGAAACACCATTGTTGTTAATATTGATATTCATCTCTTCTTTGGTGTAGTTTTTTTTCCCAAAAGGGTTTCTCCACATAAATACTGTGTTATGTGTTGTGGCTTTCTATTCTTGCATTTAATTGTTATAGTTGTTTAAATCTCCATAATGTTTACACTGCATAATCTAGTTTATAGTAATTTGTTAAAGCTTCCATTATAGCTATTCCTCTACCATTTTTTTAACATAGTCTAGCATTCATGTTTAGAAACCCTAGAGTTCTTCCTATGCTAGAGGTGATTGTGATTTCCTCAAGTAATGAATCAGAGGGTTATGTTCCTCACAACTATGTATCGGATGATAAATCTGAAGGTTACTACCCATTTTGGGATAGGTACGAGCAAATGAGAGATGAAAAAAAATCTGTAGGGTATACCCCATTGAGTTATGTGTTTGAGAGTGAGTCTCAGGAATACTCTCCATTTGACTATTTGAATAGTCACTCTTTGTAAATTGAAAGGATATTGAGATCCTCGTGAATAATAAAAATCACGTGTTTATCAAAAGCTTGTACTAAAATCTAATGTGAAATTTCTTGTATGTGCAAATGAATGCTCATTTAAATGATATCCGTAAGATAGTAAGAACATGATTGAATCTAATAAAGATGAACCTTTAGCTATAACCCTTTTTCTTGTGAGGATGGTGAGAACAAGGACTAATCCTGGAGGGAGTCAAAAAGTCAGACAAGGTCTGGAGGGTGTTGAAGCTAAATTGGATCAAATTTTGGCTACCATTCATGAACCCAATGCAAGGTTGAGAAATCTTGAGCAGGAATTAAGGGAAAAATATAGAAAGGAACAAGAAATTCTAATTAATGAGGAAGTCCCTAATAATGAGGATGAGAGAGAAAATTATCATGATCATGTTTAGACTCACGAACATGAGAAATAAAAATCACTCACTCTATTTGAAGGAACTAGTAGGAAGCGTATGGCTATCAAACTTTCTAGGGACATGAGAAAAATAACCCCACCCAAATTTGAAGGTAGCACTAGTGAGGAAGAACCTAAAGCATGATTGATTCATATGGAAAAATATTTTGAGATTAGAAATATTATGAGGTCATGAAAGTGATATGGGGAGGCTATCAGTTAGTGGGAGAAGCCTCTAACTGGTGGATGAACAAGAAAATAAAACTTAGGCTTAGTTCTTTGAAACTTACATGGAACGAGTTTGTGGAAATATTTCAAAAAAATGGTTACCTCAACTCTTTTTCGACTAGAAACTCATTCATTTTCAAATTTTGAGACAAGAAGAGATGTTAGAAAATGAGTACTAGGAAAAATTCATCCATCTGCTACGTTGTGTTCCAATGTATCAAAAGGATGAATGCTTCCATATAAGGAAATTCATTATAAGGCTTAGTATCCAAATTGGTGGTGAGGTAGATGTACATGGTCTAACCACTATGGACCTAGTTTATCAGAAGGTTGTTAAGTAGGAGCAGAAACTCAAAGCCATCTCCATCCTCCAAGAGAATAGGAACCGTAAGAATTTTGTAGGAGCTCAAGTTAAACCAACTCCAAGGAAGTTTGATGTAATGTAATATTTCCAAAAGTAAGGGGATAAGGGAATCCAAAAAAATGGAAGAGAACCAAGGAGGGAACACAAAAGAAATAATATCAATGGTGGTAATGAAACAATGCTAGAGGTAATACCAGTAGACCTAATGAATCTACAAGGAATAAAGGACCAACAACAGGATGTTTCACATGTGGTGGAGACCACTATGCATCAAATTGTCCCAATAATTATTTTGGGTCACAACCTTTCAGAACCCACTTCCTTCCTAGAAAATAGTGTTCCAACAGAAGATTCATGCTACCTTGGACAATTGTCAAGTGGAGTATCAAGTTAGTCCAGTGGAGACTCTAGGTATTTTATTTGGTTTTCCTATTTCCATACTTATAGATACCGGAGCTACTAAAATTTTTGTTTCACCTAGAATAGCAAAGAAAATATCTAGGAAAGCTGGTTATATGGAAAATTCATGGGTTGTAGAATATGCAAACCAGACAAGAGCAACAATGGAACAATGTTTGTTCAAGGATAGGATTGAGCTACCTTGTTTCTCTATGGAGGTAAACCTATATGTAACACCTTTAGGATCCTATGATGTTATCCTAGGAATGAATTTGCTTTGGAAGCATAGATCCAAGGTAGACTGCCATGCCAAAAAAATAGAGTACTTTGATGATTTAGGTAACCAAGTGATGTTGCAAGGGATACCTAGGGAAGTCAAGTTGTGTCAAATATTTTCTATGCAATTGCTTAGGGCTAAGAAGAAAGGATGTAAGCTTTTTGTAGTGAAGATGGAAAAGCTTGAGGAATATAAGGAAGTTATTTCTCAAGATGGTATGGTCAACTGTGGGTCACAAGATTACCAAGAGATGGAAGAAGGTGAAATGATGAAAACTTGAGAGATAGATATGGAAGATATCTTATTGAAATGATGAAAACTCAAGAGATGGATATGGAAGATATCCTATCCTACAAATTTTTTTGGATGTTTTTCCAAAGGAACTACCTATACTATCACCAAAAAGGATATTCAATTTCTCCATAGCTATAGTACCAGGATAGGAACCTTTTTCTAAAGTACCTTATAGAATGACAACAAATAAGTTAATGGAGCTTAAGGAATAGCTAGATGAATTGTTATCTAAGGGATTGATAAGATCCAGTGTATCACCCTGGGGAGCACCAATAATATTTGTGAAGAATAATGATGGTACATTGTAGTTGTGCATAGATTGTCAGATGCTTAACAAAGCTATAGTAAAGAACAAGTATCCATTTCCATGCATTAATGACCTATTTGATCAAATTTAGGGAGTTGTGTTTTCTAAGATTGATCTACAATCAAGATACCACTAGTTAAGAATCAAAGATGAGGATATTTTTAAGACTTCCTTTAGAACGAAATATAGGCATTATGAGTTTATAAACCTGCCATTTAGATTTACTATTGTGTTGACAACATATATGAACCTAATGAACAATGTGTTTAGGTGTTTCCTAGATAAGTTTGTTTTGGTTTTCTTAGATGATATCCTAATTTATTCCAAGAATCAAGAGGATCATTGTAAGCATTTGGAGATAGTTCTACAACGACTGAGAGAACATAAGTTGTATGGGAAACTTTCTAAATGTACCTTCTTTTAGAAGAAAATGCAGTACCAAGATCAAAGCAATGCTAGAATGGCCAGTACCCAAAAAAGTTTCTAAGATAAGAAGTTTTATGGGTTTGGTAGAATATTATACCAGAAGTTTGTTGCAAACTTCTCTAGGATAGATTTTTTTATTACTTCTTTGTAGAGGAAAGGGAAGAAGTTTGAGTGGACATAAAAATGCCAAGCAACATTTGATCTACTCAAGGAGAAGTTAAATACTACTACAAGTTTGAAAGTACCAAATCCTGATGGTGACTCCACTGTTATCACATATGCATCAAGAGAAGGCTTAGGTGGAGTTTTAATGCAAGAAGTACAAGTAATTACTTATGAATCAAGGAAGTTGAAACCCTACAAACAAAATTTTGCTTCACATGATTTAGAGTTAGCAACGGTGGTTCATGCATTACATATGTGGAGGCATTACTTGTTGGGAAATCCTTTTGAGATGAAAACCAATCAAAATGGTTTGAAATATCTATTTACCTAGATTAATCTGAATGCACTACAAAGAAGATGGTTAGAGTTGATATCTGATTATGAATTCAATATTAGTTACATCAAGGGCAAAATTGGATTGCTGATACCTTAAGTCATAGATGTCATATTGCCTCAATAGTGACAATCCAAACCAATTTTAGAGGTCAAGTGTTGTAGAAATGCAAGGAGGATGAGTACTATTTGCAAGTTAAGCAAGAACTCATGAAAAATCCACAAGATGCAAGGTATGGGGGTTTTCACTTTGAATCCAATAGATTGCTTAGGTATAAGGGAAGAAAATTTGTATAAGGGAAGAATGTATGTGCCTAACTCTAAAGAGTTAAGAAATCTTGTGTGGAAAGAAGCTCATGAAGCACCGTACTCTAGACATCCTGATGTGACAAAAATTTTGGTCAATGTGAAACCATCATATTTTTGGAAAGGGATGAAAAGGGACACTGTTAGATTTGTGGCTAGGTGCTTAGAATGTCAAAGGGTGAAAGTTGAACATCTTCATCTTGCAGGATTTCTATATCCACATGATATTCAGAAAGTAAATGACAAGTCATTAGTATGGAATTTTTGCAAGGATTACCTATGTCAAGGAATAAGCACAATTCTATTTTAGTAGTTATGGACAAGCTTACTAAGGTACCACATTTCATACATGGGAATATAACTGATGGAGCTCCTGTCATAGCTTAAAAATTCATTCAAGAGGTGTTTATACTGCATGGAATTCCTTAGAAGATTATCTCGGATATGGATGCATGTGTGACCTTAAGGTTTTGGCAAACCTTATTTTCTACACTTGGGACTTAGCTAAATATAAGTTCAAAATATCATCTAGAAATAGATGGGAAAACAAAAAGGGTAAATCAAGTACTCAAAGACCTATTAAAAATGTATTGCATGGATCAACAATACAAGTGGGAAGATTAATTTCCTTTAGTATAATTTTCTTATAACAATTCCTATCATTCTACAATAAAGATGGCTCCTTTTGAAGAATTATATGGCTAAAAGTTTTGAACCACTATAAGTTGGGATAAACTTGAGGATAGGGCAAGTATTAGGCCAAAAATGTTGGTTGAAATGGAGGAACGGGTAGAATTGTTAAGCAAAGGCTAGTTGAAGCCATGATAGACATAAAAGCTATGTAGATGTAAAGCGAGTACCTAGGAGTTTTGCAGTAGGTGATAAGGTGTTGTTAAGGGTTAAACCTCATAAGAGTTCCATCAAGTTTGAATTTTTTTTCAAACTAGCTCCACACTATGTAGGTCCTTTTGAGATCCTTGAGGAAGTAAATCCAGTAGCTTACCAAATTTTGTTGCCACCAACTCTTGTCCGGATGCATAAAATTCTTTCACATTTCTTACCTAAAGAAGTATATACCAAGAGATAATCATGTAATTGATTGGAATGCTTTATAGGTACAAGATCCTAGAGTAGTAACAATCGATCCTATCAGGGTGCTTGGAACATGTAAGCTTCGCTTGCATAACAAAGAGGTTCTGTAGTGCAAAGTCCAATAGGACCAGTATGTAGAAGATTCTGCCACTTGGGAAGACTTTGCTGAGATACAGAAAATTTTTCCCCTTGTCTTACGTGGTTTTGAAAGTGCTTAAAAACAATATTTTGTTTGCTTTGTTTAGTTTATGTTTTCTACATAAAATCATTGGGGATGATGATTCACAAGGGGGGGAGTATATTACAAACCGTTGTGTGTTAGGGTAAATTATTGCATTTGTGAATGTATTTGGAATTCTAAATCGAAATATATATGGTTGCACTTTGTTTATTTAAAACATTGGAAAAGTATGAATGAATGTTTATTTCATTTAATGTTATGGATAATTGGAATGATTGGTTATTAAATTTGATATTCTAACTATGAAATGTACAAATGATTGTTTTGCTGAATGGTTGACTACCATGAGAATGTGTAAGTTGGATGTAGGTTGAAAGTCAATCCTTCGAAAGCGAGAGGAAGTATCACTCAAGAGATGAAATTGGTTGGGTAACCTATAATGAAACCTAACTGAGCTTACACACACACTCACTTATAGAGTGTTGAGTCAAGTCATAGTTTTGGGAATTGGTAAGTCATCCTTTAGTATGATGTGTTTGCATTAGGAAGAATCTTGATTTTTGTTAAGAGAATTCTTGGATTATGTTTAGTACTTGGTGCATGTGAGTTCTTCATATTACTATACTTGATTGATGAGATATCCATACATAGAATGTATACATATGTATACATATGTATGTTGATGATAACCCATACATGTGAGGGAACATGTACATGAGAGTACATAGGTAGATGTACCTATGCACGCTTATAGACAGGTTGCTCATGGGCATGGTGATATCGAGAGGAAAATGAGACATGTATGTATATATAAATATATACACACACATCACATGTACATATACCTATCAATAAGATAGCAATTGTTTATGTGTTTGATTGTATAATTGAATGTATATATATATATATGAGATATATACATATATACATATGTATACACAAGTCGATATACATGTATGTGTTGAAAAATGGGAAAGTCCATACGAATATGTCAATATATGTATGTGTATGTATACATGTATATATATATATATGTATATATATATATATACAAGTGATATTGTATATAAAATGTTAACTTGATCTCATTGAATTGAATATCAAGTGTATGTTTAGACAAACTTAGTTGTCAAAGAATATATATAAATATAAATTTGAATACATATATATACATGTATATATAAATAGTGCTAAATGTTTTTACTAATGATATATATATTAAATATATTCCCATGGCCAATTTATAGATTATATACCATGGTCGATATAATGCCAATATAGCGCTATATGTAATAACACAAAGCTTGTATTAAACCATACTTATCATTAAAGATAATGGGCGATGGAAATACATAAAGTATTAATTGTTGTGTGAAGTTTATTAAACTCATTGATAAAGTGTTGCACACTATAAAGTACTGTGAATGGTAGCTTTAGACATGTTCAAACATAGACAAACAACACAATGTTAGTCATTAAACACAGTTAAACTAACATTCCCCATGAGATTCATTCAAAGCACAATGAACAAGAAATAAAACAAAGAAACCAAATGAAAGCTATTTAAATCCTATTTAAATGCTCAAACCCAACATCCCATGGGGGAATTGGTGCTACTTTGATGTGGAAAGTAGCCTTTTCCCAATTCCTTGCAAAGTGTTGATGATGGTTGATGAAGATTGTGTATTCCTTGATGAAAATTTACAATAACCTAGCTATGGTGATGAAATGCTATGAAAACCTTGATGAACAATGGATGAACTTGCACGAAATATGTCGATAATGACTTTACCTCAAGTTGTGTCCACAAAACAAATAGGAGAGCTCTACATTTATAGGAAAGAAGGATGGAGGAATGAAAAACATGAAGGATGTGGGACTAAAGATGAACCAATAACAATGTGCCACTTGTCAACATGCTATTGAAGAGCGGTGGAGCACATTTTGATCAATGTGCATGATAAATGGAATTAGGTGGAAATTTGAAATTTGAAAGATGGTTTGTGGAGGAAGAGAGAAAGATGAGTTAATGCCACCTGGCTCAAGAAAAAGGACTTGTAAGAGACTTAAATGCCATGTTGGAGGACAAGTCCTTTTGGGAGGGAGATTTCAAATTGGAGGAATATTCCAATGAGATTCCTTTTTTGAATGAAATAAAATAATTAATAAATCAATTAAATTGATTTACTTGTGCAAGTTGCAAAATCTAGAGGATTTGATGGATTAGTGTTAGAGTTGATCAGGATTTAATTAACTTAGATGGAGATTAGTCTGATTTGACATTTGAATTAGACTTTTGGATTTATTTAAATCAAAGTGAGAGCAATATGAATATTAGATTTAATTAAATAAAGTTTGATTTATTTAATTAAAGGGATGATGTTAGATTTAATCAAATAAAGATGATTTATTTAATTAAAGGAAGATGAACATTAGGATTAAATAAATAGAATGATTTATCTAATCAAAAGAGGGACATTAGGATTTAATTAAATAAAGTTGATTTATTTAATTAAAAGAGAAACATGATGAAATGATCTGATAAGGTGTATTATCTGATTTCAAGAGGAATTTTGATGAATTTAATTAAATAAATATTATTCAATTAAATAGTTAGTGTGGATGTGATTAAGGAAGAAACAATGTTAGTTAATAAGGATTGAGTGCATGATATCAATCAACATATTTTGAGTGTCTACAAGTACAATGTACTGTGTCAAGCATTAAGCCACGCCATATTGAAGGTGGTCAACTCACTGAAAGGTGTTGATTTCTCTACCATGGAAAAAGTCGACTATGTTATACACAACCAAATAATGATTGACTACTTCCTCTATTTTAAACTGCTACTTGTAGATAAGGAATGTGTTGAATGAAGCATGTGCTTTATGAATTAGTCAAACTATTGTTGGCAAGCATTGGGTCGATGTGCTATATAGTTTGATGAGTATTATGATAGGAATTTGTCACCTTTTCTTTAGTAAGCTGATTCGATGTTATATTATTGCAAAGTGTCATACTATCAACCTTGTTTGTTGCCTAAGGATGTTGGTTTTTTGGTATAAATATGAGGCATTCTCACCTCATTTGGATACACTTCTTTTATACAATATTACGCTGTTCCATTCTACTAATTTTTTGAATTGAGAGTTACTTATATCGCTGAGAGATATTGAGAGGAAGATTAGCGAGTGAAATTGAGAGGGTTTGTTGCTAAGTTGAATTTAAGAGGAGGCTAAGCTTGAGATCCAGTGGGTCAATTGGAACAAGCTTTTAATAGGCATGAGATTCTATTCTCTTCATGTTTTATCTTTTATTGAAAGATTGTTTTACTTGTATGTTTAAATTGGTAATTGCATTAGTTTGCTTGAAATAAAGTAAAAATCTATTTACTTATAGGAAGGAAAGGTCTTATTGATATGATTTCCATATAAGTGTTTCTATTTACTCCATATTAAGGAGTGATTTATTGTTGTCTATAGTATTACATACTAGGATTGACAAATTGGGAATACCTTGTTAAGTTATTTTACACAAAGTTAATTTGTAGAATTAGAAAGTTCATATGTTATACATGGGATTAGGATATCTATTGAAGGAGGGGTAACTTATGCTTTTTCTTTTATTTTGTTGGTTAGGATACCATTGTGTTATGGGAAAAGGGAATAGGCCATTTCTTAGGTTAATGACCACCTATTGGAAGAAACAACCTATGCTTAGTTTATAATGGCCTAAATTCATGTCAAGCTTGAGTAGTGTATGCGAATAGGAAATAGTCACTCGAAGTACTAAGTGAGAATACTTTGGCCAAAGTAGTGTAATCACCTTTGGCTACACTATCAATTCACTATGTAACTTTTGATGCATGTTAGTTTAGGATTGTAGTGTCTACAAGTTGTAGTTATGTGAGGCACAACACTAAGCTCAGGATGGTCGTTGTTACAAGGTTACTCCACCAATATCTTCATTGAAGGGTAGGGACATCTGTCTAATTATAGATGTGTGGGAGACCACATATGAGTATGTGGTTGGTGGAAAAGCACTTGAGTGATTCTTCTCCTCCTCAGCTGGTGACCAAGATTTGAAAGGAGATTCCTAGACCATTTATATCTATATTGCTTTGAACCTCAGTAGATCTATGTATGTAGTTTGGATACATTCTTGGAAATATTGTAATATTTAGAATATATTATATTGGAAATGAAATCAATGAATGAAATTTGTTACATTATTTATGCTTATTTTTTCTCCTTTGGAAAAGAATTTTTTTATAGCAATGGTTATGAAACATAGTTTAAATTACTTGAAAGTGAAAACTTAGGAAATTTACTTTCATGAACAATTGGCATATTACATCCCACCCTAACTCTCTCTCTCTTTCTCAGGTCTCTCCCTCCCACCTCCTCTCCCTCTCTTAGGTCTCTCCCTCCCACCCTAACTAGAGAACTCTCTCTCTCTCCCTCCCAACCTACCTAGGTAAGTCCCTCTCACTCCAACCCTGTCTCTACCACTCCTCCTCTTTCTTTTTCCCTCTCTCTCAAGTCTCTCTCTTTCACTACCTCTGTCTCTCTCTTTGTCTCTCTTTCTCAAGTCTCTCGCTCGCACTCTCCCTCCCACCCTACTTAGATAACTCTCTCTCTCTCTATTAAAATTTTCCCTCCCTCTAAATACATACATACATACACTCATACTTACATACATACGGGCATACATACATACATACATACACTCATACTTAGATAACTCTCTCTCTCTCTATTAAAATTTTCCCTCCCTCTAAATACATACATACGGGCATACATACATACATACATACACTCATACTTACATACATACATACATACATGAATACACTGATACATACATACATACATGCATACATACAAGAATGCTTACATACAAATGTATACATGTCATACAAGCATGTACATACATACATACATATATACATACATTTAACAAACTAGCATTTAACACAAAGCAAGACATAACACGAGCATGTTATAACATGCTACCATTATGTCTTACTTAGGAAACTCAAGCACAAACACAAAAAATATGTCAAAACTAGGAAATAATGTGAGTGTGTTATAATGCACATGCCTTATTACTTGCTTTGGGAATCCCCAAGCCTTTGGCTTGGATTTGTTTTGTATTTCCAACCAAAAGGCTTCGAGTGCCTTCCCAACATTTAAAGATATGTTTCTCCATATTCTAATAAATTTCACATAATTTCATTCATGAAAACTATGAGGTTTGTATGTGTTTCAAGGTCAATTCAATCACACACATGGGTAATCTCAAGCTCTCTCTTAGCTATTTGACGATGTATTTTTTTTCACATTTTGAAAATGTTTTAAGCCATTCAACTTAAATGTATTTTTTTGTGTCCACTTCAAAAATTAGTAAAGAATCATATATTCATTAAAAAATTATCAAAAAAATCAAGCATAAACTACATGTTATTAGCTAATTTATCACTAAAGCAATTTAAAAAATACCCAAAAATGTTAACCTTTTGAGGGAGCCACAATAGATGCTATGTTATGTTTCCAACACCTACTTCTATGGCTCCCTTTTTTGAACCCCTTAATCTCTATCATTTTGAAAAAAAATTAGTAGTTTAGAAAGTAGACTTAAAGCACTTCTTACATTGTTTTTGTTGCATCTTAAAATTTTGAGTGTAACTATCCTCAATTTGTCATCGAAGGTTAGAATTTTTTGATTTCAGAAAAAAAAAAAAAAGTGGCCACTTAAGATCCCTTTTTGGTCCCCCATGTTTTTGAACTTACCCTTGGTGAAAAATTATTGATAATTTCCTTGTAAGAAGGAGAGGGTTGTTACAAAGGTAGCTACTGAAATGGGGCCCTGAGCATCTTGAGAGAGTAAAAGGCTAATGTAAGGGCTAAAATGAGCCTACACAAGTATTAAGGGATTGGAAACTAAAGTGGATACAAAAATGTAGGTGAAATTGCAAGGGGTGCAATTTTACGATACTACAACATCCAATAATCATACACATTGCAATAAAAATTAAATAATGGTGTACAAGGGTTATGACATAAAAAACTAGTAACACACAAGAGAATGGTGATAACCAATAATATCATATAATGAGTGTGATAACTTAAAAACACTCATGTGAAGTGAATCACATAAATATATCAAGTACCAATGAATTGGAAATCAACAATAGAAGGCTACGAGACTTAAGATGTAAAGTTTCATTACAATAGTTTTTAAATTTGCATGAGTGCTAAGAAGTATGGCTCTGAATCAAATGGAGGTCTAATGGTATTCATCCAATCCAAACTAGATTGGTAGGATGTCCCTTCAAGGGTGATCGTACAAAGCTAGTTTACAATTTTTGGGAGGATTTGTTTTTTGCTGAAATCACATATTTTTAGAAAATATAATGATCTAAGCCTTTAAAAGTTCCATTAAAGCATTTAAATTGAAGAGGGTTTGATCAAACTATCTTAAATCAAACACCCTTGGATAAAACCCCACTAGTTTTAAACCATACCTATATGAAATATGCTAACCAATTTTTTCGATGAATTAACACACATAACCAGTACTTAATCAATTCGGTTAGCATTAGCTCCAAACAGAAAACTGAATTTGAAATGAACTCACACCAAGAATGCACACTCAATCCCAATGAAGGATAGGTGTTGTCATATGGTGGAGGAGCTAAATGAAAATACTTGAAAGAAAACTACTCAACGTCAAGAATGTGCACTCAAGATCCCACTGAGGGCGAGGTGCTAACATATGATGGAGTGTTGAATTGAAAACTAGAAACTAATAGGCGGATAACCAGCCATGAAGAGCATTTCCTCACTACCACAAAAAAGTGGGGGGAAAAGATTACAATTAAAACAATTCATCCACTGTGGCGGGCATCCACAGAATTGTGGGGATTCTCCACTTGAAAGTGGGTACAAGAGTAATACAAATCCAATTATCCACACTGGCGGTAAACCATCCAGGGGTACTAATGTGAAATTAAAGAAAGAATTGCAGCAATAAAGGACTGGAACAGTACTACTGTTTACAGTCTTACAATATGGAAAAAGAGCTGCAAATTACATGAAAATTATAATAGAATCAATGTACCATGATACTAGATGATTCCATGTTAGAAATCAACAATAAATGATGAAGAAAGCACTGAAGATTCAAACTTAAACAAGTCTGATGTAAAATCACAATTCTGGAAATTCTGATCAACAACTGTGAAATTCAAAGAAATATTCACAACTCACTCAAAATACCTCTGTTTTGTATGAAACAAAAACCAATGAGCTGCTAGAAGATAGGCGCCCAACATCAGATGAAGAAACAACAACAAAAACTCATAATTTAATTCTTACATGAGTCCCAATGCAACAAGAATGGTACGGCCTTCATGAGGGGCGATTTTGACAAGTAAAAATCAACTCAAAATTAAAATCTGAAACTCTTCAAAGATGGTCGCCTTGGGTGAAGGAATGGATTGAAAAAGTACCCACAAGCCAATTAAAATCACACAAAAAGCTGTATGCAAAAACCACTTTCAGCTATGACTGCATCAACAACTTCAAAACTAGAAATATTATTAAAAACTTCAACTGTTGAGCTCAATCTGCTAGTCTGGATGAGAAGCAGCAATGAAAACCAACTAGGTGTTGTATTTCAAACACGAAATTGGATTGAAACTAGGAGGTAAGCATCCCTCGAAGTAAAAACCAAGTTGTCATTTTGACAGCATAACATTAGCATAAATTCATTCCCTTCCAATGCTGAAGCAAAGCATTCATTTTATAGAAGAGTAGAAGACTCTTTAATTCCTCAAGGAAGTACGCCAAAAGTCACATGAGACTCTTCAAATTTCCAAAAACCTTCCAACTTCTCAAAAAGGCCTCCACTTTATCAAGGCACAAATAAACTTTATTTATAAGAGAATATCTTCAAGAAAAGGCGTCCACTTTTCCCAAGGCATTAAAAGACTTTAAATATTAAATTTATCCTCCATGATGACGTCCCCCTTCATGACCACCTTTTAAGAACAACTTAAAGTTAATGAACTAGGCCAAGGGGTCAACTTGAACTTAAAACATTAATGCCTTGAAATATATTATTTCACCAAAATAATGCTTTTTAAAGCCAAAATCAAACCCAAGCAACTGCTCCAACTGAAAATGACTTAATGAAGGATGACAACTGTACCACTGCCAAAATAAGTATTTACTAAAAATAGTAAATACCTAGAAATGCCACAAACCTCCAAGCAAGGAAACCCTAATTTCACTTCTGATCAACCTACAGATTTCCAGAAATAGGCTATTAGTCAAAGAAGAGCATATGGCCAAAATGGGGACATTACAGTCCGCCCTTCCCAAAATTGCTTGACCTCAAGCAATGCCACAACACTCCAAACTGATCCTACCAAACATGTAGGACCCCAGGGTCCCAAGTCCATCTCGGAAAGGTTCCATCATGCTGATGCTGCTCTACTTTGATCCCATGAATGAAATCACTACACCAGAACTGCATAAACCATCCCTGCATCCTCAAGGAGATAACATGCCTAAAATTCAAACTGAAAAACATGGACGGAGTGGAATCAAAATCTAGCAGCATCTCCTGCCCAATAAACTCTGAGGAATTATCATCTGTGATGTTAATGTCAATCATCATCCTGAGAATAAAGAAGATTGCTCTAAACAACTCAAAGATATTCTCATCAACATCACTCCTCAAAGCATCAAACCAAAACACAACAACAAATGTAACTCCATCATAGCTATTTGTAAAAGAATAAACAACCCTTTGCATGTTCATAACAGCCGCATCATCAATGTTCCTCCAAGATGTATAATGCCTCTTCTGAATAATTCTGATATATGCAAGAAAATTTATGAAAACTCCCAATAAAATCTCAAAAGTCTCAAAAAGTTGAACCCAAACAAGCAAGGGTTCTCTGCCCCAAACACTAGTGCAAGAAATTGTATAAGTAAATCACTGGAAAGGAACTTATACACTATCCAAATCTGGTCCAAATCACTAAGGAGCATCATTACCCACTTTTGAGGCCATAAATCATTGCTAAAAAAAGATTGAGAAGAGGAAGAATGAATGTACCAGCTGCCTATGAAAACTGGAATGAACCTCTCAAAATCTGATTTTAGGAAAATCATCATGCAATGAACTGAACAGTTGCTGCAATACTGAAAATCAATGTCCATAATAGAACAATTGCTCATGACCAAGGCTGAAAAAATCTTCTCAAGAAACTTCAAACCAACATTAAACCATCCTTTGTTTGAAATGTCTCTCCAATTCACTAGTTGATGAGCAAAAAGAACCTTCAAAAAATTCCTCTTTCTACTTGTAACAATCTCCGTCAAGCCATATTGAGGATTCCAAACATGGGTACTCAACTGAAAATGTTCTCCAATGCATCTGAAATAGTACACAACACTTCTCCAAGTACAAATCAAGGTAAAATGAAAACTCAAGAATTTAGAGTCTTCTTTGATAAACCCATGTAGCCCACCCATGAAAACATCAACATTAATGGAGCGCAAAACAAAAGTTGTCCTCAATTCCCATTCCCTCAAAGGACTAGGATGAGCCAAAACATCACTCAACTCAAGAGATAGATTGTGAAGAAAGTAAATAATTTGTTTAGGTTCAACTTTCTCCCAAACTTCATGAGTAAGAAGTCTAGAATCTTCACTCATTGCTGTTGCAATGGAGTGACCAACAACTACCACCAAATCAAGAATGAAAGACTCAACATTAGAGTTCAAAGAAATCTGCAAACAAGAGTAGGAACAGCTGCTGCAATATTGAAAATCCACATTCATCTTGACCAAATTGCTCGAACACAAGGGTGGAAACACCCACTCTAAGAGTTCCATTACAGCAAAGAACCATTCTTTGCTCAAAATTTCTCTCCAATCCATTTGTTGATAAACAAATGGAATCATTAAGTGGCTGGTAAGAAAGGAAAAAACACCATTAATTTTGAAAGTTTGATCCTTATCCCTCCAATGAACCTTCCTACCATACCCCAAAAGATTTTTTACAACAAATTCCTGAGTACCAATCAACTCCAATTGCACACCCAGAAAATTATTGACTTCTTTGGTAAACCATTGAAGTCTATCCAAGAAAGCTTCAAAAACAAGGGAGCCTGAAACAAACATTGTCTTCAAATCCTTCTCCCAAGACAGGATAGTGTGACCATTACTCAATCCAAAGGATAAACTGTCAGGCATGTAAACAATATGTCTTACCAAAACATGTTTTAACACCTTGGTGTCAAAGATGGGGAAGTCATCATGAATCAATATTTCCCATATGGAAACTAAATTCTCTAAACCTCTTATGCATTCACTTATAAGCAAACTTGGAGGATTATCAATCACAGAATATATCTCGTCCGTACATTCTCTGAGAAGTTTGAAATCAACTAGCTGGTCTCCTACCTCCATTACACCCAACTGAACATTCGCTAACATGCACTTTGTTGATTCAAGC
Organism: Sequoia sempervirens; assembly: GCA_007258455.2. Classification (NCBI taxonomy): domain Eukaryota; kingdom Viridiplantae; phylum Streptophyta; class Pinopsida; order Cupressales; family Cupressaceae; genus Sequoia; species Sequoia sempervirens. The sequence goes on from VDFB02105785.1 coordinate 559,591,831, forward strand.
TCATGGCCGCAAGCTATCACTTCTTGAGGCAAGTACTCTTCCCAACTCAAGAGTTCACACTCTTGTTTTACCTTCCAATTACCATCATCTTCATGAATCTCCTTAAAATTAAGCAAGGTTTCATCATTATGGAGTTCATTAATACCTTCAACTATTTGCTTGATCTCCATAATCCTTGTATCAGCTTCTTGTCCTTCAAGTGTGGTTGCAATAGGAGTTTGATTTTCTCCCTTGCATAAAGAGTGATGAGCTAAGGAAAGATCAAGGTAAAGATGATCAACCTCTTTCTCCCTCTCTTGGTAGGAATCATAGGTCTCTTCTGCAAACTTAATGGCATTATCCCTATCTGAGAGCAAATGCAAATAATCTATCTTTAATGATTCCAATGCTTCTTTGATAGTTTGCAACTTGGAAAGAGTGACTCCTTTAACTCCATTTTGTCTCTCTTCAAACTGTGACTTCCAGTAGAGTTCTTCAACAAAATTGTGTGTGCTATCAAATCTTGATAATGCTTTAACAATTTTCTCTTCTGAAACCATTAAGTTATCCTTCAAAACTTGCAGCTCTTTAGGCCCATGATCAAAATCAGCAAAGAAGCTTTGCTCATCAAACATCAACTTTTCTGATTTATTTTCTTTGACTTGATTCTCAAAATCAGCTTCCTTCCTAACAGCAATATTTTCAAACAATGAATCATTATTGATTGATTCTCTTAAAGTCTTGGTAGCAACATACTCTGCTTTAGTGGCTACTACTACCTCAAAGGAATCTTTATGGAGCTTTGCCAAACAAGCTTCTTCATCAAAGACAACGTCTTCTCCAATGACTTCATAGCTTGCAATACAAAATGAATTTTGAACTTTATCAGGATCAAAGGGAAATTTATCCCACTCAAGTTCTTTAACATACCTTGGTGCCATCTCACCAGGATCCCAAATGCAAAAGGGTTGATTGTAATGATCAACAGGAACAAGATCTCCATGCTCCTCTTGGATTATTGACTCATTGAATGAGTCACTCTTCATTCCATTCAAACTGAAATCTTCATCAGTAACTTCCTCCAAGAGCTTAGTTTGATGATCAAGCTCAATACCGCCTTCGCCACCGTCATCATACTGGAAATAAGAGTCATCAAAGCTGGCTGCTTTGATTAATTTATCATTTTTATCTTCAACAAACCCATCATGAATAGATGTGTTGCTGATTTTATCATTAGCATCCACATACATACCAAAGAAATCTTCTTGGTCACTTGTCATAAATTCTTCATATGTATTCAAAATTGATGTTGCCTCCCTACACTCACCCTCAGCATGTGACAACTGCATATCAATAGGTATTTCTTGAGAAACAACCTTACAATCATTGAGAAACAATATTTTATTTCCGACTTCTGCATTAATGACTACCTCATTTTTCTGCTCTATCTTCCTCATGTGTGGCTTCAATTTTCTATCACACTGAATGAACAAATCTCTGATCAACATACCAGCAGTAGAGGAATCCTTTCCTTCTTGTTCATGAATGTTTAACAGAAAAGTTAAGACGGATTTTGGAATGTCATCCATCTCATTGATAGTTAAAATTAAAATGTTTCTCATTGCTGCAACTACATCCTCTTCTTGTTCACTCCAAGTTGAAATGAAGAGGTAATGGATCAAATAATATATTTGATCTTGCATACCCAATTCAACCAGCAAAATACTTGTTTTGAGTTCAGAAAACATCTTCAATATAGTAGCTCTTCTGGAGTACTGATTGCTATCAATTTCATCAAGGTCTTGAAAACTTTCCACTATCATATTTAATATGGTCTTCATAGTTTCGACATCATAGGGCAATTGGGGAATTACAATTCTTATTATCTCCATGAAACAGGAAGAAATCAGTAGCTTGGTTTCTTCATCAGGATGCCCCAACCAATAGGGCTGATTCAAAAAATTCACTGTAGGAGCTAGTGCTAACTCCATTTTCTTTGAAGGTGATTGCTTCACTTGTCTCAAACATTGTTCTAACAAATGAAGAATGTTTTGTTCATCTTCTCTTGACCGAAATTCTTTACCAAGTCTCTTTCTAGCCATAAAGAGAGTCTCTGCCAACTTCATCTCTTCTTCATTAGCCATGCCTAACTACCAACTTCTAGATACCACAAGGAGCTGAACTAAAATCTGCTCTAACTATTGGTGTAGTACCGGAGATCTCTATCACTCATCTGATACACAACTGCAAATTTTCCACAGGATGGCAGGGTCTTCTGCTCTGATACCACTGAAATATGCTAACCAATTTTTTTGATGAATTAACACACATAACCAACACTTAATCAATTCGGTTAGTGTTAGCTCCAAACAGAAAACTGAATTTGAAATGAACTCACACCAAGAATGCACACTCAATCCCAATGAAGGATAGGTGTTGTCATATGGCGGAGGAGCTAAATGAAAATACTTGAAAGAAAACTACTCAACGTCAAGAATGTGCACTCAAGATCCCACTGAGGGCGAGGTGCTAACATATGACAGAGTGTTGAATTGAAAACTAGAAACTGATAGGCGGATAACCAGCCATGAAGAGTATTTCCTCACTACCACCAAACAGTGGGGGGAAAAGATTACAATTAAAACAATTCATCCGCTGTGGCGGGCATCCACAAAATTGTGGGGATTCTCCACTTGAAAGTGGGTACAAGAGTAATACAAATCCAATTATCCACACTGGTGGTAAACCATCCAGGGGTACTAATGTGAAATTAAAGAAAGAATTGCAGCAATAAAGGACTGGAACAGTACTACTGTTTACAGTCTTACAATATGGAAAAAGAGCTGCAAATTACATGAAAATTATAATAGAATCAATGTACCATGATACTAGATGATTCCATGTTAGAAATTAACAATAAATGATGAAGAAAGCACTGAAGATTCAAACTTAAACAAGTCTGATGTAAAATCACAATTCTGGAAATTCTGATCAGCAACTATGAAATTCAAAGAAATATTCACAACTCACTCAAAATACCTCTGTTTTGTATGAAACAAAAACCAATGAGCTGCTAGAAGATAGGCGCCCAACATCAGATGAAGAAATAGCAACAAAAAATCATAATTTAATTCTTACATGAGTCCCAATGCAGCAAGAATGGTACGACCTTCATGAGGGGCGATTTTGACAAGTAAAAATCAACAACTCAAAATTAAAATCTGAAACTCTTCAAAGATGGTCGCCTTGGGTGAAGGAATGGATTGGAAAAGTACCCACAAGCCAATTAAAATCACACAAAAAGTTGTATGCAAAAACCACTTTCAGCTGTGACTGCATCAGCAACTTCAAAACTAGAAATATCATTAAAAACTTCAACTGTTGAGCTCAATCTGCTAGTCTGGATGAGAAGCAGCAATGAAAACCAACTAGGTGTTGTATTTCAAACATGAAATTGGATTGAAACTAGGAGGTAAGCATCCCTCGAAGTAAAAACCAAGTTGTCATTTTGACAGCATAACATTAGCATAAATTCATTCCCTTCCAATGCTGAAGCAAAGCATTCATTTTATAGAAGAGTAGAAGACTCTTCAATTCCTCAAGGAAGTACGCCAAAAGTCACATGAGACTCTTCAAATTTCTAGAAACCTTCCAACTTCTCAAAAATGCCTCCACTTTATCAAGGCACAAATAAACTTTATTTATAAGAGAATATCTTCAAGAAAAGGCGTCCACTTTTCCCAAAGCATTAAAAGACTTTAAATATTAAATTTATCCTCCATGATGACGTCCCCCTTCATGACCACCTTTTAAGAACAACTTAAAGTTAATGAACTAGGCCAAGGGGTCAACTTGAACTTAAAACATTAATGCCTTGAAATATATTATTTCACCAAAATAATGCTTTTTAAAGCCAAAATCAAACCCAAGCAACTGCTCCAACTGAAAATGACTTAATGAAGGATGACAACTATACCACTGCCAAAATTAGTATTTACTAAAAATAGTAAATACCTAGAAATGCCACAAACCTCCAAGCAAGGAAACCCTAATTTCACTTTTGATCAACCTACGGATTTCTAGAAATAGGCTATTAGTCAAAGAAGAGCATATGGCCAAAATGGGGACATTACACTATAATGGAGTCTCCTTTACACCTATCAAAATGCTGATAAAAACCCACTTTTGATTTACCTTTTGAGGGATCAAATGAATTCATTTAAAATTTATTTTTTGTAAGTATGTATTTTGTATTATAAGCTTCCCAAAAAGTATAATTTTAAATAAATTTTTATTTATTATTATATTTATTTTTTATTTCTCATGAATGTAGGTTTTTCACTGAAAATCAAGCTCTATATTCTTCACATGTGGAAAAATAGTATATTATAAAAAAAAATCTAAAAAATATGAGTGCACCAGATATTGAAGTCCCTGATCCAACAAAGAGAAAAAAAATTAATTTTGATACATACAAATAAAGTTACGTGTTATACGGCCGCGCTATGTCTGAATTATAATTGGTTTAACTTTGAAACTTGATTAAAGAAAAAATATTCAATAAAAAACTATCTAACCAAGTGGAAGCACTAGATATAGAAGTTACAAATCTAAATTCGAAAGAATTAGAATTTTATTCTTCATGGAAAAAATTTATGCATTATACAGTGAGTGTCACTTTTTAAAAATGTTGTTTTATGAAAAAAGTTAGTTTTCGAGGGAGATGGAAAAAGAAGTGCAATTTGACTCCAAAAATTTTGAAAAAAATATATTTAGAATATATAGACAAAATTTCATGAAACTCTAGTTGGCATCATCTTCAAATTCCTCACGGTTTAGTCGCTATAGGTGCCCGAAAGTGAAGATTTAGTTTAAAAAAATTATTTCAGTGTCCAGTTTGGCCAAAAATTGTAAACCACTATTGTGGGATCACCCTCAACTATTATGCACAAACCCTCTCAAGATGTTTGATGCAAGAAATGACACATCTCTTGATTATGTGTATTTTAATGTTTGATCTCCAATCAATTTTATCTTATTAAATATTTCCCACTTTATGCTCTTCACATAGGAATATTCTAATTATAAATGGTAAATGAGGTGTCCACTCTACTTCTATCCCTAAAGTTTAATCCCAACACAAAAATTGCAAAACAATCAAAAGAGTATGATGCAAAAATGAGTCCAAAAAACATCACATTGACATCTAAAAGATAGGAAATCACATTTCCATAATGAGACATTTCATCCCACCAAATAGAAATATTTTACATGTCCTAAAATCCAAAATTCATATTTTTACAATTTAATCTAGAAAAAAGCTCAATCACTTTAATAGAAGCTTCAAAATTTATTCAATTTTAAAAATTAATTAAAAAAAAATCTAGAATACCGTAATGAGCATATGAAGTGCAATGATACACTTTCCATATCACAAGAAACTTCACCATAGTAATGGTGTTATTTTAAATTTCTAAAAATGAAGACATACAACAAATAGAATACACAACAGGCTAATCTAATATTCTTGCTTAACTCACAACTTATGAATTGAAAACCATATGCAACCACCTAGTGTGGACTTGGTCAATACAAGAATCCAAACATGAAAGTGCAAAAAAATTAAAAGATGAATGTCAAGTGATATTCTAAGTGATATCCTCATGCACAAATGGATAAGATATTTCCCGAGCATCACATAAGAAACCTTTTCTACTCTCTCAAGATTCAATCCCACTTCCAAGTCGCTAATAGTTCTCAAGCAAGATCCACAATATTTTTTTACAAGAAAGCAAGAACTCACACAATAGAATAGAGGAAAATATATAAAAAAATCATAAATAATCCTAAAACCTTTTGGTTTTCCCCTTTCACTCAAAAATACCTAACAGTCACTTTTTTTCCTTTTCACATTTCAAATATATTTCTCAAAATTGATATTTTTAAGTTATATATTTTCAATAGATATTTAGACAAGATATTTCACCTAGAATTCTATTCAAATTTCTTAAGGATAAATAATTTTTAAAATGACTACTATAAAAATTTCATTATAATTGACTAATGCATTTAATTTCAAATAATTTTTTTTAACGTATTCTATTTCCTTAAAAATTTGAATATTAAAAATATAGGACCTTTACTAAGGAAGTAATAAATAAACTCTTTCGATATCACTCTGGAAGAACTTGAAGGAACTGTGTTCCAAATGCAAAAGGGGAAGGCACCAGGTCCCGACGGCTTCCCGATCGAGTTTTTCCAAGAATTTTGGGACATTATTAATTTGGATCTCCTGGAGATTGTGCAAGAATCTCAAAGGAACAAGCAGATGCTAAGGGTGTTAAATTCTACTTTCCTTGCTCTTATTCCCAAATTTGAGGGGGCGGATAGGTTAAGCCAATTTCAACCCATTTCTCTATGCAATGTCATCTACAAAATCATCTCTAAGGTAATTGCTGACAGGTTGAAAAAGGGTCTTGAGGAGTTGATTTCCGAGGAACAGAGTGGTTTTGTTGCTGGCAGACAGATTCTTGATGGGATTGTTATTGCTACTGAAGTCATCCATTCTATGGCCAACTCTAAGGAAAAGGCAATGTTTATCAAATTAGATATGGCAAAAGCTTATGACAGAGTTCGATGGTCCTTCTTGTGGAAGGTTCTTGCTACTTTTGGGTTTGCGGCGGAGTGGATTCAATGGGTTAAGAGTTGTGTCACCTCAGTCTCTTTTTCTGTGCTTATTAATGGGAATCACTCTGAGCTATTCGGTGCTTCTAGGGGCCTCCGTCAGGGGGACCCTCTCTCTCCGTACTTGTTTATCCTCCTCGCTGAAGGTTTAGGGAGATTGCTTAGAAGGAATGTGGAGATGGGTAGCATACAGGGTTGGCAGTGGGGAGGTAATTTACCTCCACAGTCTCATCTTCAATTTGTGGATGATACTGCTCTGATGGGTAGGGCCACAATGCGTGAGGCTTCTAATTTACGTAGAGTGCTGGATGTTTACTTGGTTGCCTCAGGCCAACAAATCAATGAGGATAAGTCATCTATTTTTTTCTTCAACACTCCGCGTCCCATTCAGAGGAGGATTGCTCAAACATTGAGATTTCAGATCGGGACACTTCCTTTGACCTATCTTGGTTTCCCTATCGCGGTGGGCAGATTGCCTAGGGAGTCATGGCATAGCATTTTAGATAAATTTAGGGCAAAGGTTAATCACTAGACTCACCGATGGCTATCCTTTGCTGGCCGTGTTCAGCTTATCAAGTCGGTGGTACAAGCTTTGCCCATCTACAGATGCATGCTTCAGGTTGCCCCTTTGGGTTTTGTTAAGGACTTGGATTCTGTAACACGTCAATTTTTATGGGCAGGTAGTTTGGAGTCTTCCAAATGGAGCTTGGTTAGATGGGAGGTGGTGTGCAGCCCAAAGCAATATGGTGGCTTGGGTCTGCGGCAGATGGCTTTGACTGGTGTGGCTTTGGCTGCGAAACTATATTGGAGGTGGTGTAAGGAGCAGAATAAGAGTTGGGCCAAGATTCTTTCTCAGAAGTATTTTCAAGGAATCCCTCAGATGGAGATGCCTTGTTACCCCATTCTTGGAAAGGGCTCAATGATCTGGAGTACGCTTAAGAAAGGAGCTACTCTTATTAAGGATGGCTTATTTTGGATTTGTAACAAGGGGACTAAGGTTCAATTCTGGTCTGATTCATGGGATGGATACCCCCCCTTATCTCTCAGTTTCCTCACTTGTTAAATCTCTGTCAGAGATTTCGTGAGATTGGCTGGACTCGGGTAAGTGACTTTATGTCATTTTCCTTTCGGGGTCAGCTGGAGGTGGCTGGATGGAAGTCTCTAGACGAATGGCCTGATGTTGGGTTGCCAGATGAATGTGTTGAGCTACATAGTATCCTCTCTATTAGACGTTGCAGTTCTCTCCAGAATGATGATGTGCTTGCCTGGTCTCCCAATCCAAAAGGGGACTATACGGTTGCTTCTGGCTACCAGGAGCTACTGTCCCATAGGGTGGAGGGGGATGAATTTCAGTGGTGGAAGAAGATATGGAACAAGTCTTCCTGGCCAAAATGTAATTGCTTTGTGTGGACTTTGGCTTGGAATAGGTGCTTGACTTGGGATAACATTCAGAAGCGTGGCTTCCAGGGTCCCTCGATATGTGTTTTGTGTGGAGCTAACGGGGAGGACTCGACTCACTTATTCTTTTGCTGCCCTTTCTCCCTCAAGATTTGGCATTTCTGGTGGGGGGTTTGGAATAGCCCCTGTGTTCATGCTTCTTCCTTGATTGAGTTTTGGCAGAGGTTGGGTAGGCCTCCGTCTATGGCTTCCTTTTTACAGATGGTGTGGTCTGTGGGTCCCATCTTCATTTTGTGGCAGATTTGGTTGGAGCGGAACCGGCGAATATTTCGTGGAGAAAAGAAGTTGGTGCAACAAATTTGGCAGAGAACTTTGGGTATGGTTCAGGAGACGGTGGCGGCTAAGTGTGAGTTGGAATTCCCCTTGGAGAAAAGGGATGCTAAAGTGGCGGAGAGATTGGGGATTCAGGGGATGTCCCTGGGCTCGGCAGGCGTAAAGCGTGGTAAGCATTTGAAGCAGAGAGTTCAAAGGTCTGGTTTCTGGCAGCCTCCCCCAATTGGGGTTCTCAAAATCAATACTGATGGCTCCTCCAGAGGCAATCCGGGGCCGGCTGGTATTGGGGGAATTGGTAGGGATCATTTGGGTTCGGTGGTGTTCCTCTTTTTAGTATATGAGGGTGTTCATACTGTCAACCTTATGGAAGGGTTGGCAATTCTCTATGCTTTTGAGAAAGCTCATGAATTAGGTTGGAGAAGGGTTGTCTGTGAATCTGATTCCCAGGTTTTGATCAATTTACTTATTAAGCAGAAAGTGGAGGATGTTAGCTAGCAGTTGGCTGGGGTGGTGCAACAAATTTTGCGGGTTAGTTCATTAATGGAGTTGGTGAATTTCGTTCATATTCCAAGGGAGTGGAATAGGGCTGCTGATTGCTTGGCGAAATGGGCGTCAGATTATGCTGAGGGATGGAGAATTGAGGAGTGGGAAATGGTCTCTCCGGCACTTCGTCCTGACTTTGAGAGAATTCTAGTTGAGGACAGGAAGGGAGAAGGTGATGGGTGATGGATGTTTGTCTTTTCCTGCTTGGTGGTCTTGGTTATCCTGGGGACTCTGGTCTCTTGATTTTTTTGTAATGTTGTTCTTTGAGTTTCAATAAAATTTTTACCCTTTGTTTTTAAGAAAAAAAAATAAACTCTTTCAACCTATGCATAAATATTTATTCATTCAAATCATTTAAAAAAAAATGAATAAGTGCAAGTGCAATCAAGATCTAAATAAATGCATACAAAGAAAACACACACTTTATAGGTTTATCCATAATACATGGATCCATAATTGAAACTAATTTAGATAAAGGTTTCATAATGTTACATAAGAATTGTCTCATTACTTGAGGGAGATAGGGAGGTCAATATAACATATTTAACCAAGCCATCCTTCTCCAATTGACCATTGTTGGGATTTTTTTTCTGTTACACAATAAATAAATATCATACATATTTTCTCAACGCAAGAATGATTAAAGAACAACCTAAAACATCTAATGTGATACATTCAAATGAAACAATACCAATAAACTACCTCAACTAAAAAATCATCTAAAGCTTATATGATCTAGATATCATATATATTGAAATCAATAATCATAATAACTATAATGCTAATGTAGATAACACATAATCACAATAACATATAACATATACAATGAAAACAATGAAACTAAAACATTGCTATAGTCTAAACATAGGTCACAACACATGCACATCCCATAATACATAGTCATACACCATGATGTCAATACAAAATATCATTGATAAAGTATGTTGATGAAATATAAAACATTATTGATGGGTATGATATCAATACCAAAAGAAAGTCAAACAAAAATACAAGGCACACACACCTAATGCATTACACCAAACAACTTGTATTTGTTACACAACCTTTGAAAGTAATCTTATCTATTAGGGATAAGGAAAAAAATGGGGGTGGCTATTTTGGAGATCACCAGGTAGTCATTCCCTTTGGTGGTTTGTTCCAACCTTCAAAAACATAGCGAAGAGAGAATTTGAGTGCTTACAACCTATAGTAAGATGTGCTAAGTGAATGTGTATATATAATTGTGATAAGAGGAAATCCCAAGGGCTTCACTATGTTATGTTTATGAGGGATATGAAAAATTCCTTAGACTAATTTAAAATGGGATTTAAAAGGTGAATCGAGAAATAGAGAGGATAGAGGATGTATGAGATGAAAATAGGGAAAAATATTTGGAAGGGAAATTGGAAATTTGTAGGGAAAAAGGATTAAAGGAAGAGAAAAAATAAAGTGAAATAATTTTAACAAGTGATGGAAGAAACCTAATGGTAAATAATAGTTACAAGATAGTCTTCAAAGGTGTCTTCTATCACTTAATAGCTCTGTGTAGAAGAATTTGGAGCAACAAAGCTTTTCTAGTAGTCAATATATGTAAGCTATGTACTATTTGATGGAAATAGATTTTTTATGTTAAATGGGTTTCTAATTCAACAGTTTGAAATTAGGTTAAGGTTAGGGCATGTAGGACATGATAAATTTTAAATTAAATAAAGTTAAATGGGGCTGCAATGTGGCTTATTTTTGTCATACATAAAATTTGGATGATTTGTGATTCACTTTTGAATTTTAGCTAAAAATTTGTGAAATATAAAATGGATGTGGTCCAAATGGGTTTGAGAGTCCTTGCAAAATAGTCTAGAACATGGTATCATGCTATAATTTAGGATAAGTGACCCTAGAATACACTTAAGAAAGTGGTTAGTGAAATAGATGTAAGAACATAAGGTGAAGATCACAAAGCATTTGTTTTTTAACCTTAAATTACATAATGGACTAGGTGGAACACCTTTGATTGGTTAACATTTTCATGAGTAAGAACATCTTGTAAGTGGTTTAAATGGACCAAATGAGTGCTTAAGTTTAGCAGGTGGACTTTTTATTTAGGAGCTACATAGTATTCTCAAGAGGCACATTTATGAGGAGGATGTTGGAATTTGGACCATAGATTTAGGTGCCTAAATTAGGTTCCTTATTTTGGTCCATGGTATTGAAATTGTAAGTAATTTCTTGGATTTCCCTTTCCCTATATATTTGATGCTTGGGATAGATTTCGTACATGGTGAGTTCATAGCATATTTATGCTATCAAATTGAGTCTAGAAGCTAGGGTTGAAGATCTCCTATATCTCATGTTGAAAGCACTTTGATTGTATTGCAATCCTATTATTGTTGATTAATACATTTAAGTGTTCTTTAAAGACTATTTTTCTCAAAAGGGTTTTCTTAGGATATATATTATGCTAAGCATTATTTTTTGTTATTGTCATTGTGCAAATCTATAACATTGCTTCTCTCATAGGATTAATGTAGGAACTATCCAATTTCATTTTTACCTAGATATTATGAATCAAGTTAGAAAATATGAAATAGATGTATATTCATAAATACATAAAAATAATTAATAAAAAGGTACTTATCTCTAGGGATTGAAGCAAAATATTATATGGAAATCCACTCTTTATTGTTTGTCACTACGTCCCATGCTAAAAAAACTATTAGATACCACTGGTCAAATTGGTAAATTAGTTCTACTTTACTCTTGGTCATTTTTGTATTACATGTAGATGATCTTTGTGCTTGTGGATTTGACCCCTAATATGTAGATTTGACCCTTATCTATGGATTTGGTCTAGATAATTTTAACCTTCAAACTCTTGTTTACCTTGGGTACTAGAGCAATAATGGTTTTGATGAAAATTGATATATTTAGTTGTACTAGGCATGAGAGGCAACTTCCTTCCCTCCTTTTATCTTAGTCAAACTCTTGGATCGATTTATAGTTTTGACAAGAACTTCAAGATACTTCAAGAAGTCATACAAATGCCCAATTTGTTCTTATCTATGTAGATACATTATGCTATGTTATGTGCTAATGTAATGTTGATGTTGTGTAATTCCTTGATAAGTGCTAGATATGTCTTAGATGATTTGAATGAATTAGGATTTGTCCTTTTATACAACACCCTATCTTGCAATTTAAATGTTTCACTAAAGCCATCAAGCAATGATTAGTAGGAAAAGGTTCAACTTGGGTTCATTATTTATATTTGAATTTAAAAGTTTGGGGTTAAATCTATGACTACAAATTTAACCTCATTCAAACTTACTCTCATAGATTTGATTCATAACAAAAAATATGAAATTTGTAAATTATATTCAATAGAAATAGGTTTAAATTAAGATCATATCACTTATCAATTTTCATAAAAAAACATATACCTTATAAACTAATAATTAAATTTGAGACTAATAAATTAAAATAATTTCATAAAAGAAATTTTTTAAAATATATACATTTCATCTTTATAATAAATAAATTAAAAAATATAACTTAATGCATAAGTTATGATGCAATGCCTTTTAAAAAATAAATGTGGATACACTTCTTACCTTTACAATAATTAAACTTACAAAGATAACTTACGAGATACCTTAATGCATAAGGTATAAGCCCAACATTCTTTTTAATATTTAAAACTTCCTTAGCAAAACACTTACAAACAACCAAGTACATAATTTTAAAATATAAAATGAGAAGTAAATTTGATTTGAGATAATTCCAAATAAAGGGCACCTAAAAATAGCTAAAATTCAAACGCCAACGATCATCACCACCTATTTCAAAATACTAGCTATAAAGAGTAAAGGAAAAGTCATGGGACATTAACATCATGTGTTAAGCTGGCTCAACACCTACGCAGGTTTTCACACTTCAGTTTAGAAAGCTCCATCATTATCCGCCATTTTCTCTCTGATTCATTTGTAGCAAGGTTATGTGGGTATGCCATTTTGATCATCCTTGATAATCCTCTCGAGTACCCATTTGGAGTGATTGCATCCCATGGAAGAAGAGAATGTACCCAATTGGCTCTCACCCAATTGGCTCTCAGTAATAGTGGCCAAGAATCGGGCAGAGTATGAGCAATTCATGCAGAAAGTGCAGGCAAAGCATCGGGAGTTTATGCAGTGGATGCAGGCCAGCCATGAAGAATTCATTCAAAAAATGGTGCAGCAGACTGCCATTCTAGATACCAAAACCCAAAGAATTTTCAGGAAGAGAGTGGTAGGAAAAAAGAAAGGAGCAGAGAGTGGCAAAGAGCTTAGTTCATGTCCGTTAAGGACTAGAAGTTTATTTGCTCCAGAGACAGGAAATTCAAGTTCAACTTTCTGTAGCGCATCTATGAGTTTCACGCCAAGCATATCTATTGGTGCATCGTCTATGTCTGCCATTAATTCTACTTCTGCATCGGGATTCAGTAAGTTTTTTATCTTGTAGGAGAATTCTTGTTTTTGCTATTTTGTTTTTGCTTGATGAATTTTGGATAGGATATGCTGTGCCCTTATCATTGGCGTGGGGCAACCTTGGACCTCAATTTTGAAAAAAATAATTCTGGATTCACTTAATTTCCGAAGCTTGTAAACCTTTCCCACCCTCAATCTTACTCTATGTTTGTTACACCAAAAGTTTGGCCATCAATCTTGAAAAAATTAATTGCATCACAGCTAATTTCTGAAGCTTTTAAACCTGTGCCACCCCCAATCATACTCTGTTTGTTACACCACAAGTTTGATCGTCGTGTGGGTAAGGCTGTGAGGCTGCCCAAATTATTAAGGCTGGGTCGCACTCAAATACATACCATGGTCATTATAGCATAATTTTCTAGTTGGAGTTGGTGTGAAGTAAGCTTGTGCTACATTCTGATTATTTAAAACCCAAAGTCCACACTAATGTACTTCATATTTTATTACAGCACAACCTTTTCAGTGTCATTGTTATTACCGTGTAGGGTAAGCTTGGGCCACCTAATTAAAATTTTAAATATGGTCTACACTCCAACATATTCATGTTTATTGTATATTTAAACATTTTTCTTTATATTTTAATTGTAGGATGGAGTAAGCTTGACCCACATTTCAAATGTTCTAAACTAGAGTTACACTCAAATGTACTGCATTATGGGTTCAGCTTGTGCTAACTTATGAAGTTTTTTAACGTGGGCTATATTTGATTGAAACTAATATAATAATATTCGTTACACCACACTTTCTTTTTTTGGATTTAATGTGTTCCGTGCTTGTTACACCATAATCTTTCCATTGCTGTTTTTATAGAATAGTTGGGCAAACTTGGCGTATATTTTGAAAACTTCAACTTTAAATCTGGATGTACTCTATGTTGTTACACTATAACCTTTTCAATAGGGTTTTTGTAATTGTGGTCTAGGATAAGCTTGGACTACATTCTAGATTTTGAACCTAGGTAACAATCAAATGACCCATATTTTCTATGCCACAAGATTTCTACTCAAGATTCCAATATATATCATATTTTTAACAACACAACATTTGTACCAGAGATTTGGATGCACCCCATGTTTGGTACACCATAAGCTTCAGATTTTGATTTTGGTATGGTTTAAGCTTGAGCCACATAATTAATTTCTTAAAACTTGGGTCACACTTGTATGTATCCCATGTTTGTTAGCAACTTTGTAATAATATTTTAGTTACAATATGGGATAAGTTTAGGCCACATTTGTAAATTTAACTTAGATCACACTTTAATGCACCTCTTCTTTTTTACACCCCAAACCGTGCCACCATGGTTATGGGTTTTTGCAAAGAGGGAGATTTGAACCTAGCACGTGCCCTTAAGACTAATTAGAGTGATTTGGATGTGGGTTATGCTCTTATGATTGTGCCCCATAAGCATTCCAAAATAACCAATTCAACAATCCTTGCTAGGGAGGTCAAGGGTTTGAACCCTTGTCTTGGACTAAACCCTAAAACAATAAATACTTTGCATCTCAAGTTTTTTTATAGATTTCAAACCGTTCACATTCTTAAACCTTACACAATGCAAAGTGATTTGATAAATCTAGAGTTCCAAAAGAATATTAGTGAGTTCCCAACAAAACACATGTCTATAATTATAGTAAAGAAATTAACTTAAAAACTAAAGTACAAAGCATATGGATCCAAATAATAGAAGAAATAAACATTAGAAAAAAAAAAAATTCATCATACATGATAGTAATGATATAAAGTAACATAAGATTCTCCAAATTTAATTGGATATCTTGTAGCATCACATTATATTACAAAATTTAATTTGTTATCAAATCAATTATAATGTCTCCATTTTCAAGTTCTCTTGCCTTGCAATTGGAGTTGACTTTCTAGGTTTGTGTCAGCTTGATCAGAGGGGTAATTTGATATTATCAGTGAGCTCATATGGTTTAGAGGAGTTATATGATGCTTTCAAATGTTATTTTTGGTTTCCAGTTTGGGCTCCAAGATTCTTGGAGGGAGTGTCTATTTTTAGTAAGTCACTCAGTTGGGTCTATTTGTCATCTTTCATCATTGGGATTACTGCTACACAACTAGTTTTTGGTTTTGATGCATTTCGATCGTTCCCATAATTTGGAAGTAATATTAGCTTTATTTAATTAATTTCACTAAGGTTGTTATTTTAATTAACATATTTAAGGGGGCACCTTAGTGTTATAGCTCGTTGGAACCGGGATGAAAAGCTTTAAATGTTGGGATGCTGAAAAAGTGTCTTCCAATGCTTGAAAATGTTTAAAAAAAAAATAAAACACTTTTTGGAGTTAAAAGGTTTAATAAATTAATAAAGTGATTTTAAAAAGCAGCGTCTGGAAAGTTTCCTAAAAAGTTTATAAAAGGGGAATTAAGAGCTCATTTGGTATGTTGAAATTTATTATCTCTTTGTTTGAAAACCCTTGTGGTTTTGGAGATTGGACTTGGTTCATCTCATCCTTCCTGAGGACGAAAACTCTCTTGGAGAAGATTGGCTTCGGTGGTGAAGGATTTACCTTGGATAATGTTTGTTGGCGATATTGATCAGATATGTCATAGTGCATTCAAAGATTTTATTTGCTAATTTGTGAGTCTCTTTCAGAGACAAATTTGTAGGTGATTAGAAATATTATAAAATATATTGTTTGTAAACCTTGTCTGGAAGAGTTTGATGGTTTTGGCAGTTTCATCATATTCTTGTTTTGGAGCTTACACAATAGAAAGGAATGTCTTGAAATAGGATGTCATTTGTGATTGAGACAATCCTCTTGTGATAGGCATGGGGGTTATGTATTGTTGGTTGTGGGATTTGTGAATGGTGGCATGGTAACTCCTTGGAGAATATGGAGCCTTTATTGTTGGACATTGTACTCACATAGTGCTTGGCGTGACAGTTTTGGAGAACAAAAAGGTTGTTTGGGTATTTCAAAGTCCAATACACTAGGCGCCACCTTGTTAACAACATTTTGAAGGTAAGTGTGAGGCTGTAGGAGGACGTGTAACATTAGAAGTGTTGGCATAGTTACATCAGCATGGCGCTGAAATAGTTTATTGTTCTAAAAAAATCACCCCTGCCTTTTGGTTGACATATGAGTGGTGGTTTTAGTATGCACAAATCAGATTAGCAGCTGCGCATCGTAACTTATTACAAAGTGTGATTGCTAGGGTAGTTGCCAAATGACTGGGTGAGATTTGGTGAATGATACCCCTTTCCTATAGCTGTTGTGAAATACCAAATTAGGTAGTGATGGCATTATATGTTGGGACTATTCAAAGGTGTAAGAAAATGCTACTAATCAAGTCACCAATTTGCATATGCTCTTCTCTATAATATGCCCTTTATTGCAGTAGACTGTTATGTTAAACAAATTCCATTATCGCAATCCTTGGATCATTGTAAACTAATTTTCAAATTAATGGATATCATATTGTGCTCATTCATGTTCATGTTATGTTGATATATTTCAAAACCATTGTATGAATTATCAAAACATTGCAGCCAAAAACTAAATATTTAGTGTGCACATGAACTGTTTGACAAAATGCTCATTGGGAAAACAGTGCAAATTTGGTGAAAAATTGGGTGGTTTATTACAGTGGTATCAAAGCTTAAATTCTTGCCAGCCTATGGGGAAATTCAGTTTCAGATTTCAATTATGGATTTAGTAAGTGACAGAGTTGGGACAAAGACTTTTTATTGCAGGAGATAAATTGGGTCACTTGTCTCTATCAAAAGATGTTCTTCTTAGCTCATTGGAGGAAGTAGTGAATTGTTTGCATATGTTGGATCAATCACCTTCCCAATTAATTCAAATAGGTATGGTTTTGTTAGTGAATTCATTGGGTGAGCACAAATTGTTGAGACACAAAAATAAAGAGGTAAGACTCACTGTTACTCATTTCCTTAATGAAATTATAAGAATTATAGCTCCAGAAGTTTCTATAATGTTGATAGAATGAGGGAGATATTGCAATTGATCATTGAAAGCTTTGATGGGTTAGGTGATATCAAAAGTCCTTTCAGTAAGAGGGTTAAGGTTCTAGAATTGATGGAAAAGGTGAGATCACGTGTTATCATGATTGATTATGATTGTGATGATCTTATTCTACAAATGTTTCATCATTTCTTGGTTGCTAACAGTGATGATCATTTCAAATCTATTCAGGATTACATGAGAATCTTTATGGCTTCAATTATTGATGAAAGTGATGTTATTCTCTAGCCTATCATATCTTTGCTATTGGTCGTTCTGAAGCAAGAATAGGTTACATCTACAACAACTTATAACTTGGTACACAGTGTTTTCAAACAATGTGAGGGTAAGCTAAAGCCCTACTTGTTTGATGAAGAGCGGGTGAAAGAAGATGGGTTCAAATCTGAAGCGATTGATGATAGGAAATGTTTGACAGAATCCCAGGATGACTCTTTGGAACTGCATGCATGCATCTATTCATGATGAGAATGTGTGCAATGGGATTGAGAAAACAGAAGACCTTAGTACTCAATTAGAGTTATTCTATAAGGTTGATCACATTAGTGCTTATGATGGGCATGTTGATAGCATATATGGTGATGTTTTCCAATCAGCTAATGATGATGTTTATAATGATACAGGTGTCTCAACACCTAATTAGGATAGAGATTCGGAGTTGGAAAAATTTCCTTTTGATGTTGATCTAACTTCTCAGGAGTTATGCATGAAGGATGACAAAGAGGAGGCCAATTTTGGGAAGCATGATTGTAAATATAAAATCAGAAAATTTATATGAAGATGTTAGTTCTCATGGGTCCCATCATTTGGCAGGGAAATTGAAGGTAAGTGAAGACATGATTACTGCACCCATAAAGCATTTTGATGATACTCATAAGTTGATGGCAAATTATTGTTGGAGGGCTCTAGGGATGCATAAGAACATTGAAGGAGAATTTTCACTTACAACTTTTTAGGCACTCTGAGGAGCATTGGTGGTAATGAAATCAAATTACCTACACCTACTTTCTGATAGGGATCATCTTCTCATGCTTGATGAGATATATTTTGATGCACTTAGATGAACCTTCACGAATCAGAAATTCAGGTTGATGAGCTTTGTTTGGAGTTGAACTTGGTTCAATCTTCATCGTCCATAGTAGAGACTCAGTCTGCTACGGCAGCCATAACACCTGAGGATGATAGTGGTACTCATGGTTTGAGGGGAGAAACTCTTATGATGGTCAAGCACGAGGAGCTTTCAAATTTGCATGGGTTTCAGGAGAGGTATGATTCAAAATTTTCTGATTATACACATAGTTTGCATCATGGAGATCATGAGTCACCTCTGTTGGATAGCCAATTCAGGGCTCAAGACATAGTTATGAATGAGTTAGTTGTGCATACACCTAGTGGATCAACCAACAGTGAAGTGCATGCATCCATAAGTAAAGGGGCACAACTCTCTATATTGGTGATGTTGAGATTGTTATTGGTAAGTCCTATGAAGAGGAGGTGGATTCTTTTGAGGTTAGCATGATAGATCATAACGTCGTTCCATCATTTTTACATGAGGATTACAGGGCATCATCTAGTGGGAAAAATGATATTCATGATGACATGCCTCCTACACTTGTAAGCAAATCAGGAAATGTGTTTGTTGATGTTGATTGTGATCATTGGCCTAATGAGTCACGTAAATGGAAGGATCAACTGAAAGTCATTGAAGATAACATTGTTCAAACCTTAACTCACTTTGATAGCACACACAAGTTCATTGAATACCTTATTTGGTCAGCTCAACTGGAGGAAAGGCAGAAAGGGTTAATGGTTGGAGCTGCTATACCAAATTTGCGGACTATCAAACATACTTTAAAGGTAATGAAATCAGATTGCCTCTATTTGCTTTCAGATAGAGACCTTTCCATCAAGTTTGCAGAGGAGGCTTACAGGATAATGCAAATTCTGCTCATCATGATCTAAGTTGTGAGACACCTCTTGATTCTTGCAATGGTAATGGTGAAATATGGAATCCAAGTGACTATTCAGGTATTCCATTAGCGCAAGCGGGTGAATTTCACCATGATTTCATGGTGAGGTATGCTCATCAATTTTGTTTCAGCCCACGTACATACGATTTGACTATGTTTCTAATGGCACATAAAGGTGGGTTGGATAAAAGGTTACATAGATCAATTTGGTATGATGTGCTTCCATCTTCAAAAGATGAATTGAACTCTTGTCGGTCTCCTACTTTGTTTCCACCAGATGGTTGCATACAAGAACAAGAATCAAAGACTTGGCTCATTTGGATTCCAATGGTTATCAGTTTGGCACAATAGAATTCAGTAGGTATTCAGAATGGTGGACTTCCAATTTGGCTGTGGGTTTTGGGAATCCACTGGTTGATAATGATTAACAGAGTTGTGATAGTGGTTGGTTTGTTTCATTTTTGGAATGTCATGAGAGGAGATGTTGAGACTTATTCTATATGGTGAAACAAATTTTCCTTTCCGATACCCAGGATTGAGTTTGACAATGGATTTGCAAACTTTGTCTTCACTAAGATGCCTTTGCAGGATATGATTCATGGTAGTGGTTTCAGCCCTTTTAGGCACTTCAACTTGGGATTCTAGGAGAGGAGAATGCAATCTGGGCATGATGGTCAGACGATTATGATCAGAGTGGTGCAACATCAACATGGTGGTTCCTTTCTGAGACTAACTTGGAACCTTGGGATTACATTGTTTGGTAGTACAACAATTGATAAGGATGAGAGAGCCAATTTTTACTTTCAGGAGTGTACTCCTATGGTGCATTGGATTGGTTTCCTAGAAGAGCAATTCTCTAAGGGGTTGATTGAGTTTTTGCTGTATTTGATTGCTCTACTTATCATTAGTATTTAGGGGGCCTTTTGTGTTAGTATCTTGTAGGACAGTGTTTTGAGCAGAGGGTGCTTCACATCTTTTAGGTTGGTTTGGGACCTTGGGATCATTCTCAATTTCAGTTTGGTTCAGCCCGTTGATTGTAAGGTTGTGATGGCATTGCTTGAGAACAAGCAATCTTTAGCAAGGAGGACTGTAATGTCCCCATTTTTGGGTTCTCTTGCTATGTGATTGGAGCTGACTTTCTTAGTTTGTTCCATCTAGATTAGAGGCGTAATTTGATGTTACCAGTGAGCTTCGATGGTTTAGAGGAGTTATATGATGTTTTCAAGTGTTATTTTCAGCTTTTAGTTTGGGTTCCAAGATTCTTGGATGGAGCGTCTATTTTTAGTAAGTCACCCAGCCAGGTTCATTTATCATCTTTCATCATCGGGATTACTCATGCATAGTTAGTTTTCGGATGTGATGCATTTCGATCGTTCTTGTAATTTGGAAGTAATATTAAGTTTTATTTAATTAATTTCACTAAGGTTGTTATTTTAACTAAAATATTTAAGGGGGCACCTTAGTGTTATAGCTCTTTGGAACCGGGATGAAAATCTTTAAATGTTGGGATGCTGAAAAGTGTCTTCCAATGCTCAAATGTTTTAAAATAAAAAAGCCACTTTTTGGAGTTCAAAGATTTACTAAATTATTAATTAATAAAGTGATTTTAAAAAGGAGCTTCTAGAAAGTTTCCTAAAAAGCTTGTAAAAGGGGATATTAGAACTTATTTGGTATGTTGAAGTTTATTATCTCTTTGTCTGAAGACCCTTGTGGTTTTGTAGATTGGACTTGGTTCATCTCAACCTTCCGGAGGACGAAAACCCTCTTGGAGAAGATTGGCTTTGGTGGTGAAAGATCTACCCTGGCTAATGTTTGTTGGAGATATCGATCAGATATGTCATAGTGCATTCAAAGATTTTATTTGCTAATTTGTGAGTCTCTTTCAGAGACAAATTTGTAGGTGGTTAGAAATATTATAAAATATATTGTTTGGAAACCTTGTCTGGAAGAGTTTGATTGTTTTGGCAGTTTCATCATATTCTTATTTTGGAGCTTACACAATAGAAAGGAATGTCTTGAAATAGGATGCCATTTGTGATTGAGACAATCCTCCTGTGATAGGAATGGGGGTTATGTATTGTTGGTTGTGAGATTTGTGAATGGTGGCATGGTAACTCCTTGAAGAATATGGAGCCTTTATTGTTGGACGTTGTACTCACATAGTGCTTGGCGTGACAGTTTTGGAGAACAAAAAGGTTGTTTGGGTATTTCAAAGTCCAATACACTAGGCGCCACCTTGTTAACAACATTTTGAAGGTAAGTGTGAGGCTGTAGGAGGACGTGTAACATTAGAAGTGTTGGAATACATGTTGATGTGTTTTTTCGTGACTGCACCAACGCAGAATAAAGTTGCCAACGACTACCCTATTCTCTCTTGATCAAAGTATTCCAGCACGCTAAGATTGCTAGAGAGTTCGTGTGTTCAACTCCAAGGTTCCTTTAATGTGATTAGTCTCAGTTGGCTCGATGTGATTTGCTGGTATTTCATGGGGACTTACAAAATTGTTCAACAGTAGAGGAAGGGGATTTCACAATTCGACAGATTTATCAATGAAGCACGGGTTTCCTATTCTAACCAGAAAGTATTGAATTTAAAGTGGTTGCAAGGTTTAGAGAGTCTAAATCTATTCTAAGTGCGGGATATGGAGCTCAACTTCAGCAAACTTCAACCAAACTTCGCTTTGCCTCGCATCGGACAGCTTCCACGGAGTCGGTGCAATCTTGAAGGGAGATGACTAAAGATGTTCAAACCACCACTTGACATGAAGATACCATCACAACGACGCATACCATCATTCAAATTGTGATTGAAGTTAGGCCCACAATGTTTCCAGTTGACCACACAAGGCAAACACACCATTAGTGAGCCCGCTAGTGGTATGGATAAGCGAAACTTGCTTAGATCAAACACCACATTCCATGGCTAACATCTACTTGCATAAAAATGAAATTACGCTATTTGAAGTAGAAGGGATGAAGAAACCTTGCTAGCTATCCATAACAAAGATGAATTTCACCATCAATGAAAAGATCTTTTATTATGAAAGTTTTACACAACAATTTCTTGCAAAAGTTTTCAAAGGAAAACTTTCCTTCTTCAACTACACTATCAATCTATACTAAGCTACTTCTAAGTTGTCTCTCTACTCTATGTTACTGTCTAACTAGTGCCTATTCTAATGAGATACATATGAGGGGAATGCCCCTTTATATAGCTGGCCAAGTCTAGTGGACGGTCTAGATTACAATCGGCTGGATGGCCCAGATTGTGCCACCTTAGCCCTAAACAAGATTCACCCTAAAAACTACCACAAAGAAGAGTGGGGCAATAAATGAGCAATTACTGGCTACCACCTTCTAGAAGATTCCAACTTGCAAACACGTTCACACTGTTCTTTCCTGACTGCGGACTTGATCAAATAGCTTTAACTTCTGGCATGGCAGGCCCGTCCTTGGTCCGACTCCAAGACTATAACTTTTAAACTTGTTTGCATTTCTTGATGTTGTTCTTCAACTTTGAAGTACTAGCTTTGGGTTTCCATTTTTCCTCCATTCTGAGCTTTGAAAATATTTCTTCTTCGCCACTTGAGCTGGGCACATACTAAGTCTCAACACTTAGCCATTTTCTCCAAGTATTCGCTTTATCTCCCCAAGTCATCACCGTTTGGTCTCGACGTTCCTCCTGCAAAACAAGCAAGGAGAAGAGCATTAGAACACTTCAAAATATAAATTTACCTTACTCATCTGATTTTCATGCTCTAAGTAATCTCTGGATTTGATGGGCTCATCATTTTTTCTCTAACAAACTTCATCCTCAAATTCTTCATGCCTTAGCCAAATTTCCAACCCATCTTGTATTCTGCTTGGGCGTACTTTGCTTTGATATTTCATCCAACTCAGGCCCGAGAAAAAAAAATGCTTTCATTAGGAATTTGGTCAAAAATTGTCTAGGTGCCCAACTTCAAATTCATCCGCCAAGGCGACATATTTCAACATCTTTTCCTTTCTTGCCTTAGAAAAAATTTCAAACTTTTACTTAGGAAATTCATTATTTAAGTGCTCATCAAATTCTCCGTCTTAAACACCTTGGCGAAGTGCAGAGGACTTTGAAATCCACTCCTTGTTGAAGATCTTAAATACCCAAAAGAAAAAATTCTTTAGAGTGTGTCGAATTCATGGGTACACAACGAATGGGTTCATTTAATTTTTTTCTTGAATTTTTGAACCTTAGAAAAATAATTTTCAACAAATTTAATCCACTTCTTCATCTCTCTGAGTATCTTGTTGTTCTGACTTGAAAATTCTTAATCAAACCTGTGAAGTTGGCATCTTCTGACTTTTCCACTGGCAACTCTATTCATGTTTCTGAAAAATTTCATACCTCCAAGTCCAGGCGTGATTTTCCTAAGGAAGAAAATTTGTGCCTTAGAAATTTTTTCAATCACTTAGCACATTTTGCACTTTTGCCTTAGAAAATTTTTAAATTCATCTTCAATCATTCTCCCTATGAAGAAAATTTTATCTACTTAGAAATTTTTTTCCTCAAATGCCTTGGGCGCATTTTGGATGTCATGAGGGATATTTTTAATTTCAACTCCTAGCACTTTATCAACCTCACCTTCCTTTGGCGTATTTGGCATTTGAAGAGGATTTCTATTTCCACGCCTTAGCCATTTTATTTCATTTTATCATATCAACTTGGGCGCATATCACACAGGCAGGAGGATGAACCTTATTTCAACGCCTTAGCAATATTTTAATTCATTTTACCTCACCTTGTCTTCATCTTGCATGGCGCATTTAGCATGAGGTGGAGGATATTTCCAACGCCTTGACTTGTTGACTTCTCCTTTTGTGGGCGCATTTCCCATGGTGAGGTGGATTTTAAATTTTGACTTTTTGACTTTGCCTTGTCTTTGACTTCCTTGCTAATCTTGGCGCATTTAGGCTAGGCAAGAGGATGGACTTATGCCTTAGAATATTTTCTTGACATGCAATTACCTTCTTTGACTTGGGCGCATCTAGTACATGATGTAGGATGGGCGCATTTGGCACATGCAAGAGGATCAACTTACCACGCCTTAGCCATTTCATCACCGTCAGTTACTTTCTTGGGCGCATTTTGGCTATGCATGAGGATGGGCGCATATGGCATGTTGAGGGGAATATTTTACACTTAGAAATTTTCTTGCATGCTTGACTTGAGAGGAGGGCGCAAATGGAGGCATGAGCAGGATAAAACCTCAACACTTAGAAAATTTTCAACACCTTGATCAAGCATGGCGCATTTGGAGGTGGCAGGAGGATAAACTCAAGACTTAAAATATTTTCATCACCTTATTTCTCCTTGGAAAGTTGGGTGCATATGGAGGGTGGAACAGGACATTAGACATTTCGCATTTTTCTCAACATCTCTGGCTACAGTGGGCGCATTTCTTAGGTCTTGCAGGTTGAAACTCTAACTTAGAAAAAATTTCACCTCATGCCTGTGAGGAGGGCGATTTGGAGGTACTTGCAGGATATCTTCAATACTTTGAATTTTCATAACCACCACAAGGCAAGTTGGGCGCATTTTACATGTCCAGCAGGATAAACTCCAGACTTGGAAATTTCCTCAGCCATTGCCAACCTCTTCGTGTCCTGCTATTTATAGTAAATCCTCTGATTTCCATACTTCTGAAGCTTAGAACGATTTGAAATTTTGAACACTGGATCTTCATGATCTGTTCAGCCTGTTGACACTGCTATTCTGAGTTGGCCTGCTAAAAATAGCAGATTTCCGAAAGTGGTTTGCTTTTTTTAGTAACCGCTTGTTTCTGATATCTCCACAGCTCCAATTGACTTGAAATTCGAATGCTGTGATCCTCATTGGATGACCTGCCTGTTGACACCGGCGCCTGCTGTTGATTTACTATTTTTAGCCAGTTTCTGAAATGACTTACAATAAATAGTAAGTGCTCCATTTGCTTTCAAATTTTACCAGCGAATAGCTCAAAAGATGCTGATCGTAGTGGTATACACCGGTTTTTGAAAATTCTGACTTTTTACCCCTCTTTTTGGGTCTCGAAGCTGGAAACCCTAATTTGACTTGCATGCATATCATATGACCTTTGTTTGTCCTCGTTTCTGTTGTATTGCGATCAGTTTGTGATTCTAAAGTGATGGGAGGTGGCTGTCGGAATGCATCTGCTAAAAATAGTAAGTTGCTGAAGAAGTGATTATCTCTGTTTGCATGTCACATCATTGCGTAGATCTCGAAAAACCCATAAAGAATCATCAGACATGCAAAGAAAACCCTGACATGCAAACCCTAAAAATAGCCTTCGAAGGCTGAACTTTGAAATTCATCATCTTGCTTTGCATGTTATACCATTGCGAAGGTCTTAGAAAACCCAGAAGGAATCTCCAGACATGCACTGAAAAACTCTGCATATAAACCCTGAAATTTGCTCTGGAAGTTGAACTACTAAAAATATTGAGTTGTCTGTTTCAGCTCAAATTTTGCACGCGAGTAGCTTGATGTGTTCTGAATGCAGTGTGTAATGTCCCCTTCTCAAACCTGATTGTTCTTGTGACCGTTGGCCTTTTTTCTGGAAACCCGAAGGCTAGTCGGAAGATAAATTAGGGTTTCCTATTTTTGAGGAGGTCGTTGTTCAGAGATGGTGGATTCAATGGCGGATTCCTTCTGGGTTTTCAGAGGGCTTCGCAGTGGTATGTTCATCTCGGCATTCAGAGCACTTTTTGGAATTTACTATTTTTAGTAAATTCTATTTTTGGCAGTAATCAGGATGGTATCAGGCAGTTGACTTTCCCCTTCAGTTGATTCAAGTGGCGTATTCAGTTTCGGGCTTCAGAATGCAGTTCTGGGAAGTCGAGCTCATTTCACTTAAAAATAACATTATAATTAAAATGTTATTTTATCACCTTGGCCTAGTCGAATGACTTAATGTCGTTTTAAAAGGTGGACTCAAAGGGTGGCGCCTTCATTAAGGTTATAATTAATATTTGGTGAATTTTCCAAAGTCAAAGGAAATTAATGTGGGCGCATTTATCAAGGTGATGTTTTAATTAAAATATGATTATTGAGCTAAAGGTGAAAAGGACGCCTTATTGAAGGAAAAGTTAGGGTTTGAGCTTGAGTTGGATTTTAGGGTTTCGTGAAGTCAAACGGAACTTATAAAAAGGAGTCTTGTGCATCATTTCTTCATCTTTGGACGACTATACTGTTATGCTGCCGAATTGGCTCTGGGACTGCTTCGAGGAATGAAGGCCTCCTAGCTTGGGCATCGCTTCGTGTTTGAAAGACAACATCTAGTGGTGATTTTGTATCTGTGAGTTGCATTTAGCTCGTGCATTGTGTTTAGTTATTTGCATTGTCAAATCTGTTTTGGGCATTTTAGTGTTGCAGCATTTTAGCTTCATTTAATACAGCAGATTGCATGTTTTTACTCATATCTCAAAAAACACAAAAATGCTAGTTCTGGGTATTGCATCAATCTTTAAGTTTGTAAGGAGCGTTCATTTTCTCCAATTTATAGATCTTAATGTAGTGTATTGAATTTTTAATGCCAAGTTGAATTCTTCAGCTGGGCCGTACCATTTCCTTTTCTTGGAATTTGTGTCTTTTAAAAGATTCAAGGTTTGGGTGAAGTTCTGTGGTCCAAGTTTGGTCGCCTCCTCCCTAAGGGTGTTATGCATTTGTTTTCAAGTCAATAGAGTTAGTAACGAGAGAGATAAGTGCATTTTAGTGAGTTTAAAGGGTGCTGGTTTGATACATTAAGCTGCAGGTCTGTTAAATCAGATTAAAGAAGCCTGCATTTTCTTTGGGATTGGTGTTAGGGAACCCTTAAGACTTGTGGAAGACATCTTCGTTGTTGCATCTCTATTTACTTCTCTGGTTGTATCGAAAGCAGGGTGTTGTTTAACATATTGCAAGCTGCTGGTTATATGATAAAAAGTGCAGATCTGATTTTGACAGTCCGAGAAATCTGCATCTTCTGATTTGGGTTTGGCATTGTGGTTTACTTAAAAGCTTGAAGCAGATTTATTGTTGAATGCACCAATTGAAAGGAATCTGATATCTTGACATTGCAGGCAATAATTATATATTGTAAACTGGCAGTAGTACTGACCAGTATTCTTTAATATTGCATTGTCATTATTTGTAATACTCGTTCTTGCTTTCAGTACTAGTTTGAAATAGTTATAACTCCGCCCTATGGTAGCTACTTCCCATTTTGGGTGAGCAAGCACATTCTGGGTGTTGAGTAGTTTCAGCTTTCAGCATTTCATTTCAAGCTTTGCTTTCTGTAATCACTCCGTCATATGGTCGCCCCTCACTCCGCATTGGATTGGGTAGCACATACTTGACGTTGAGTTCTTTTCTGCATTTAGAATAGAAGACCCTCTGACCAATGCTCGCCATCATCGGCGCCATACTGGTTAGAGTTACAGCATAAGCAGTTTGTTTTAGATCCTCTGACCAATGCTCGCCATCATCGGCGCCATTCTGGTTAGAGTTGCTTTCTTGCACGTTTTGGTTTTCTCCTCTAACCTTAACGGGTGCACTGCTTTGTAATTTGTAAATTGAAAACGAAAAAATTTGGCTCGGAATATTTCACAGTGTGACTGTTAAAACTTCAACAATGCTGAAGGAATGCCCCGAATTGCACACTTACTAAAAATAGTAAGTAGCCGGAATCTGATGAAACTTCAGTGGAAATCTACTGGAAGTGCACTGACATCAATGTTAAGCTCTGTTTTCAATTTATTCACTCAATTTGACCCCAAATTGGTTGGAAAGTTCAAAACCCTAACTCTATAGACTTAGCCAAAATTTCAATCTAGAGAGGCACATCCCCAGAAAGACAAACAGAACAAGAGGGAGACAATAGGAAAACAAACTAAAATCAAGCCAAAAGTTCAAAACGAAGCAAAAATTAGGGGGTCCCCATTTGCAATGGGGCGATGTGTGAAAAAGGTCACAACAATACATACATCAGCATAACACTGGAATAGTTTATTGTTCTAAAAAAATCACCCCTGCCTTTTGGTTGACATATGAGTGGTGGTTTTAGTATGCACAAATCAGATTAGCAGCTGCGCATCGTAACTTATTGCAAAGTGTGATTGTCTAGGGTAGTTGGCAAATGATTGGGTGAGATTTGGTGAATGATACCCCTTTCCTGTAGCTGTTGTGAAATACCAAACTGGGTAGTGATGGCATTATATGTTGGGACTATTCAAAGGTGTAAGAAAATGCTACTAATCAAGTCAGCAATTTGCATATGCTCTTCTCTGTAATATGCCCTTTATTGCAATAGACTGTTATGTTAAACAAATTCCATTATCGCAATCCTTGGATCATTGTAAACTAATTTTCAAATTAATGGATATCTATTGTGCTCATTCATGTTCATGTTATGTTGATATATTTCAAAACCATTGTATGAATTATCAAAACATTGCAGCCAAAAACTAAATATTTAGTGTGCACATGAACTGTTTGACAAAATGCTCATTGGGAAAATAGTGCAAATTTGGTGAAAAATTGGGTGGTTTATTATAGTGGTATCAAAGCTTAAATTCTTGCCAGCCTATGGGGAAATTCACTTTTAGATTTAAATTATGGATTTAGTAAGTGACAAAGAGTTGGGACAAAGACTTTATTGCAGGAGATAAATTGGGTCACTTGTCTCTATCAAAAGATGTTCTTCTTAGCTCATTGGAGGAAGTAGTGAATTGTTTGCATATGGTGGATCAATCACCTTCCCAATTAATTCAAATAGGTATGGTTTTGTCAGTGAGTTCTTTGGGTGAGCACAAATTGTTGAGACACAAAAATAAAGAGGTAAGACTCACTGTTACTCATTTCCTTAATGAAATTATAAGGATTATAGCTCCAAAAGTTCCTATAATGTTGATAGAATGAGGGAGATATTGCAATTGATCATTGAAAGCTTTGATGGGTTAGGTGATATCAAAAGTCCTTTCAGTAAGAGGGTTAAGGTTCTAGAATTGATGGAAAAGGTGAGATCACGTGTTATCATGATTGATTATGATTGTGATGATCTTATTCTACAAATGTTTCATCATTTCTTGGTTGCTAACAGTGACGATCATTTCAAATCTATTCAGGATTACATGAGAATCATTATGGCTTCAATTATTGATGAAAGTGATATTATTCTCTAGCCTATCATATCTTTGCTATTGGTCTTTCTGAAGCAAGAATAGGTTACATCTACAACAACTTATAACTTGGTACACAGTGTTTTCAAACAATGTGAGGGTAAGCTAAAGCCCTACTTGTTTGATGAAGAGTGGGTGGAAGAAGATGGGTTCAAATCTGAAGCGATTGATGACAGGAAATGTTTGACAGAATCCCAAGATGACTCTTTGGAACTGCATGCATGCATCTATTCATGATGAGAATGTGTGCAATGGGATTGAGAAAATAGAAGACCTTAGTACCCAATTAGAGTTATCCTATAAGGCTGATCACATTAGTGCTTATGATGGGCATGTTGATAGCATATATGGTGATGTTTTCCAATCAGCTAATGATGATGTTTATGATGATACAGGTGTCTCAACACCTAATTAGGATAGAGATTCAGAGTTGGATAAATTTCCTTTTGATGTTGATCTAACTTCTCAGGAGTTATGCATGAAGGATGACAAAGAGGAGGCCGATTTTGGGAAGCATGATTGTAAATATAAATCAGAAAATTTATATGAAGATGTTAGTTCTCATGGGTCCCATCATTTGGCAGGGCAATTGAAGGTAAGTGAAGACATGATTACTGCATCCATAAAGCATTTTGATGATCCTCATAAGTTGATGGCAAATTATTGTTGGAGGGCTCTAGGGATGCATAAGAACATTGAAGGAGAATTTTCACTTACAACTTTTTAGGCACTCTGAGGAGCATTGGTGGTAATGAAATGAAATTACCTACACCTACTTTTTGATAGGGATCATCTTCTCATGCTTGATGAGATATATTTTGATGCACTTAGATGGACCTTCAAGAATTAGAAATTCAAGTTGATGAGCTTTGTTTGGAGTTGAACTTGGTTCAATCTTCATCGTCCATAGTAGAGACTCAGTCTTCTATGGTAGCCATAACACCTGAGGATGATAGTGGTACTCATGGTTTGAGGGGAGAAACACTTATGATGGTCAAGCACGAGGAGCTTTCAAATTTGCATGGGTTTCAGGAGAGGTATGATTCAAAATTTTCTGATTATACACATAGTTTGCATCATGGAGATCATGAGTCACCTCTGTTGGATAGCCAATTGAGGGCTCAAGACATAGTTATGAATGAGTTAGTTGTGCATACACCTAGTGGATCAACCAACAGTGAAGTGCATGCATCCATAAGTGAAAGGGGCACAACTCTCTATATTGGTGATGTTGAGATTATTATTGGTAAGTCCTGTGAAGAGGAGGTGGATTCTTTTGAGGTTAGCATGATAGATCATAACGTCGTTCCATCATTTTTACATGAGGATTACAGGGCATCATCTAGTGGGAAAAATGATATTCATGATGACATGCCTCCTACACTTGTAAGCAAATCAGGAAATGTGTTTGTTGATGTTGATTGTGATCATTGGCCTAATGAGTCACGTAAATGGAAGGATCAACTGAAAGTCATTGAAGATAACATTGTTCAAACCTTAACTCACTTTGATAGCACACACAAGTTCATTGAATACCTTATTTTGGCAGCTCAATTGGAAGAAAGGCAGAAAGGGTTAATGGTTGGAGCCATAGTTGGCATACTCGCAGGAAACTCGGCGAGTCTTGAAAAACTCGCGAGTTTTTTTCAGAAACGAGTTTTTGCAAAGTTAACTCGCAGAACTTGAAATTCGAGTTTTTTCGAGTTTTTGCAAAAACTCGCGAGTTTTTAGTGGCGAGTACTCGCCAAAAACTCGCGAGTCCGAAGGAAAAACTCGCCTGCGCAGGAATAAAGGCTGAAGACGTCTTTTAATAAGTTCATTTCATTTCAAAATCACTTGATACTTTGTGTGAGGAGCTAAAAACCCCCCCCAAGCAAGGAGATATCATTTCCAACGATTTTCCATCGAGGAGAGCGGATTCAAACGCCATTTTGTGTGGATTTTGAAGGGAAATTCGATTCACAGGTAGGGTTTTTGTTTTTGTTTTTTGTTTTTGATTAATTAATTTCTTTCATTCTTCTTGCAAAATACTCATTCCAAATTGAAAAAAGACATGATAGAGCACAAAGAAACAATTTTTTTGCATTTAGAATCCAAAAAACAAGATTCATCACAATTTTTTGTTGATTTTTGCTGATTTTTTTCATTTTTTTCACTATTTTTTGAAATTTTCAGACCTAGGTTCATTTTTTGTGTAGAATGATATGATTAGTTAATAATGTTAATTGATAATTCATTTAAACACATTTGTATCAATTTAAATCAAATTTAGCTCTAGATTTTTGAAGTTTTAATGATTTTAGGTTGTTTTTTAAATTTTTTTTGTATTAAAAACTAATATGTTGTACATATTTTTGAATGTGTAGATTGATCATTGATCAGTGAATACACATTACAGTGATTACACACTATAATGGCTTCTGGCTCTGGTTCATGCTCAGCATCAGGTTCCACCCCCGCCCCATCAAGTTCCACCCCTCGCACACCATCAGCATGGGTTCCAGGCACTCGTCCAGCAGGGGCTAGAGACCCTACATGGAAATATGGTGTCAGAGGGCCAGTGCCTGGAACAGTTGTTTGCGGTGAATGCAAAAAAACATATCATGGAGGCATAAATCGCCTCAAATACCATCTAGCAGGCATTCCTCAACGTGATTCCAAGGTTTGTGAGAAGCCCAAAGAAGAGATTAGAAGAGAGATGCTTGCCCTACTTTCACTTGCTGAGGAAAAAAAAATGCAAAGGGAGAGGGCTAAAAAAGCCATAGCAGCATCCATAGCCAGTGCTAGTGGACATGCGCATGCCCATGGGACTCAGGAGCACGGGGTCGAGCACATGGAGATAGAGTCAGATGAGGATGCAGATATTATTGGCATTGTGGGCTCTCTTCATGGTCCACGGATTCGCATTCATGGCACATCCTCCACAGCCACATCGGCTAGGCCCCCCTTGTCCTCTAGTTCGACTAGAGTGCCAATGCCACCACCACCTTCATCTTCACGCAACCCACAAAGTTTTTTTGTGCCAAGAAACACACCAGGAGCACAGGGATCATTGGAGGCTACAGGGTGGAACAAGGAGGTGCATGAACATGCCAAAATGGCATGTGCTGATTTTTGGTATTTCAATAACATACCATTCAATGTGGCGAGTAGTCCCTATTGGCACAATATGGTCACTTCATTGACAGTTGCGGGAAAAGGCTTCAAGCCACCTTCTCGCAAAGATTTGAGTGGGAGGTAAGTGACAAGTCAACTTAAATTTTATGTTCTTTAATTTAAAATTTAAATTACTTTATTATTTATGTTGAATTCAAGCTATTTTTTGTTTAAAACTTACAATTTTGTACTTATTTAATTATTTTACTTTGTACTTGCAGTTTGCTCACAAATGCAACCGAAAGGGCAATGCATGTGGTGGAAGAGCAAAAAACTAAATGGAAGAAATTTGGCTGCTCAATTCTTTCTGATGGGTGGACGGATGGGAGAAACCGCACCATCCTTAATTTTTTGGTTGCTTCCAAAGGTGAAGTTGTGTTTTGGAAGTCGGTGGATGCTTCCAACAGGATAAAAACTGCAGATACATTGTGTACGCTGTTGGAAGAAGTTGTGATGGAGGTGGGCATTGCTAATGTGGTGCAAGTCATCACAGATAATGCAGCAGCGTATGTGGCAGCTGGAAGGATGCTTGAGAGTAGACATCCATCACTCTTTTGGTCACCTTGTGCGGCTCATTGCCTTGACCTTCTTTTGGAGGACATAGGCAAACTTGTTTGGGTGGCACCGATTGTAGATGATGCAAGGAGCATCACAAAATATATCTACAATCACCCTTGGGTTCTTAGTTTGATGAGAGAGCATACGCAAGGGAAGGAGTTGGTGAGATCGGGTGCCACAAGGTTTGCAACAATTTTCCTAACGTTGCAAAGCATTTTGGATTCTTTGGGCTCTCTAAGACAAATGTTCGTGAGTCAAGCATGGAATGACTCCTCATATTCAAAGAAGGCCGAAGGAGATAGAATTTCTGCAATTGTCTTCGACCCCTTGTTTGCACAAAAAGCTACAGAGATCGTGAAGGTAACTTCCAAACTTTGATTTTAATTTTAATCTCAAGTTCAATATAAATATATGTTTTTTAATTTAACTTTAAGCCTTTCATTATAAATTTCTAACTTTGATCTTTTTGTATTTTTAATCTAGGTGTCGGAGCCCTTGGTTAGAGTCCTCCGCTTGGTAGATGGGGATGAAAACCCAATGGGATACATTTATGAGGCCATGGATAGGGCCAAGGAGGCCATCAAAAGTTATTACAAGGGGGACAGCCTCAAATTTGATCCCATATGGGAGATTGTTGATAGGAGGTGGAACAATCAACTCCACCAACCCATCCATGCAGCAGGGTACTTCCTCAACCCTTCTTTTCTCTTCTCAGAGAGCTTCTCTGATCCTAATGGAGAGGTTATGGAGGGGCTCACAACATGCATTCAGAGGATGGAACCTGAGGTTGCAGTGAGAGACCTCATCGTCAGGGAGATGGATATATATAGGGAGGCAACTGGTAATCTCTTTTCTTCAGAGTTGGCTGTTAGAGGAAGAACCACTTTGCCACCAGGTATAAAATTCAGAGTCTTTAAATTTTAAGTTTATTTCACATGCATCTTAGAATTTGATAAAATGTGTTTTGACTTTTGACTTTTGAGTCTTTGACTTTGTTTTCTAACTCTTCAATTTTGTTTTTGTTTTTTGCAGATGTTTGGTGGAAAAATTGGGGTGGAAAAACCCCAAATCTACAAAAAATTGCCCTCCGTATTCTATGTCAGCCTTGTAGTGCATCCAATTGTGAGCGCAATTGGAGCTTGTTCGAGTCCATTCACACGAAAAAGAGGAACAAGTTAACACAAAAGCGCCTCAATGACTTGGTCTTTGTGCAATACAACCTTCGGTTGCGCATAAAGAGAGTTGAAGAAAAATCACAGGATCCTATTGACTTAGATGAGATAGATCCTTATAGTGATTGGACAGGGCGAGAGGAGCAGCCTCCATTGTTTAGTGCAGATGAAATCCTTGACTTTGAGAGAGAGGCAATGGAGGATGTGGGTGCATCAGGAGTTGGAGATGTAGGGTTGGATGAGATCCAGCCAGAGCCAGAGCCAGAGCCAGAGCCAGCAGCAGTAGCACCGCAGCCACCACCACTAGCACCACGCACACGTGGCAGGGCTAGAGGACCCACCTCTTCTTCCCTAGCTGTTGCTAGACTAGGGAAGAGGAAAGCCTAGCATGTTGTATTTAGTTGTTGTTTAGAACTTTAGTATTTGCTTCTAGTTCTAGTTTTACTGTTTTCATGTATCAGACTTTCAGGCTTTTAGCCATCGGGATTCCGCATGAGAATGCGATTTTGTAATTAATTTACATTAAAGTCAATCAAAATTAATAGAAAACACTTTTGTACTCATTTATGGATTCATTGGATTCATCTTGTCATTGAATTTTGCAAAAAAAATGTGTTTTTAATGAAAATTAAGCAATTTTTTCATTTCCCGAGTTTTTTTGCCGAGTTTTTTTCGAGTTTTTGGCGAGTTTTTAAAAACTCTCCAATTTTTCCCTTGGCGAGTTTTTCCTTGGGGCGAGTTTTCCAACTATGGTTGGAGCTGCTATACCAAATTTGCAGACTATCAAACATACTTTAGAGGTAATGAAATCAGATTACCTCTGTTTGCTTTCGGATAGAGACCTTTCCATCAGGTTTGCAGAGGAGGCTTACAGGGATAATGCAAATTCTGCTCATCATGATCTAAGTTGTGAGACACCTCTTGATTCTTGCAATGGTAGTGGTGAAATATGGAATCCAAGTGACTATTCAGGTATTCCATTAGCGCAAGCGGGTGAATTTCACCATGATTGCATGGTGAGGTATGCTCATCAATTTTGTTTCAGCCCACATACGTATGATTTGACTATGTTTCTGACGGCACATAAAGGTGGGTGTGATAAAAGGTTACATAGACCAATTTGTTATGATGTGCTTCCATCTTCAGAAGATGAATTGAAATCTTGTTGGTCTCCTACTTTGTTTCCACCAGATGGTTGCATACAAGAACAAAAGTCAAAGACTTGGCTCATTTGGATTCCAATGGTTATCAGTGTGGCACAACAGAAGTCAGTAGGTATTCAGAATGGTGGACTTCCAATTTGGTTGTGGGGTCCAGGAATCCGCTGGTTGATAATGATTAATAGAGTTGTGATAGTGGTTGGTCTGTTTCATTTTTGGAATGCTATGAGAGGAGATGGTGAGGCTTATTCTATATGGTGAAACAAATTTTCTTTTCTGATACCCAGGATTGAGTTTGACAATGGATTTGCAAACTTTGTCTTCACTAGGATGCCTTTGCAGGATATGATTCATGGTAGTGGTTTCAGCCCTTTTAGGCACTTCAACTTGGGATTCTAGGAGAGGAGAATGCAATTTGGGCATGATGGTCAGACGATTATGATCAAAGTGTTGCAACGTCAACATGGTGGTTCTTTCTGAGACTAACTTGGAACCTTGGGATTACATTGTTTGGTAGTACAACAATTGATAAGGATGAGAGAGCCAATTTTTACTTTTAGGAGTTTACTCCTATGGTGCATTGGATTGGTTTCCTAGAAGTGCAATTCTCTAAGGGGTTGATCGAGTTTTTGCTGTATTTGATTGCTCTACTTATCATTAGTATTTAGGGGGTCTTTTGTGTTAGTATCTTGTAGGACAGTGTTTTGAGCAGAGGGTGCTTCACATCTTTTAGGTTGGTTTGGGACCCTGGGATCATTCTCAATTTCAGTTTGGTTCAGCTCGTTGATTGTAAGGTTGTGATGGCATTGCTTGAGAACAAGCAATCTTTAGCAAGGGAGGACTGTAATGTCCCCATTTTTGGGTTCTCTTGCTATGTGATTGGAGCTGACTTTCTTAGTTTGTTCCATCCAGATTAGAGGCGTAATTTGATGTTACCAATGAGATTTGATGGTTTAGAGGAGTTATTGGATGTTTTCAAGTTTTTTTTTCGGCTTTCGGTTTGGGTTCCAAGATTCTTGGATGGAGTGTCTATTTTTAGTAAGTCACCCAACCAGGTTCATTTATCATCTTTCATCATCGGGATTACTCATGCATAGTTAGTTTTCGGATGTGATGCATTTCAATCGTTCTTGTAATTTTGAAGTAATATTAAGTTTTATTTAATTAATTTCACTAAGGTTGTTATTTTAACTAAAATATTTAAGGGGGCACCTTAGTGTTATAGCTCATTGGAACCGGGATGAAAATCTTTAAATGTTGGGATGCTGAAAAGTGTCTTCTAATGCTCAGAAATGTTTTAAAATAAGAAAAATCACTTTTTGGAGTTCATAGATTTACTAAATTATTAATTAATAAAGTGATTTTAAAAAGGAGCTTCTAGAAAGTTTCCTAAAAATCTTGTAAAAGGGGATATGAGAGCTTATTTGGTATGTTGAAGTTTATTATCTCTTTGTCTGAAAACCCTTGTGTTTTTGTATATTGGACTTGGTTCATCTCAGCCTTCCTGAGGACGAAAAACCCTCTTGGAGAAGATTGGCTTTGGTGGTGAAAGATCTACCTTGGCTAATGCTTGTTTGTGATATCGATCGGGTATTTTGCAGTGCATTCAAAGACTTGGTTTTCTAATTTGTGAGTCTGTTTTAGAAACAAATTTGTAGGTGATTAGAAATATTATAAAATATCTTGTTTGGAAACCTTCCTTGGAAGAGTTTGATGTTTTTGGCAGTTTCATCATATTCTTGTTTTGGAGCTTACACAACAAAAGTCTTGAAATGGGATGCCATTTATGATTGGGACAATCCTCCTATGATAGGCGTGGGGGTTATATATTGCTAGTTGTTGGAGTTGTGAATGGTGGCATGGTAACTCCTTGAAGACTATGAAACCTTTATTGTTGGACGTTATACTTAGACAGTGCTTGGTGTGACAATTCTGGAGAACAAAAAGGTTGTTTGGGTATTGCCAAGTCCAATACACTAGCCGCCACCTTGTTAACAACAGTTTGAAGGTAATTGTGAGGTTGTAGGTGGATGTCTAACATTCGAAGTGCTGGAATACATACATCAGCATGGCGTTGGAATAGTTTACCATGCTAAAAATATCACCCCTACCTTTAGGTTGACATATGAGTGGTTGTTTTAGTTTGCACAAATCAGATTAGCAGCTGGGCGTCATAACCTATTGCAGAGTGTGATTGTGCAGGGTAGTTTCTAGATGACTGGGTGAGATTTGATTAATGATACTCCTTTCCTGTAGCTGTCGTGAAATACCAAACTGGGAAGTGATGGCATTATATGCTGGGACTGTTCAAAGGTGTAAGAAAATGCTACTAATCAAGTCATCAATTTGCATATGCTCTTCTCTGTAATCTGCCCTTTATTGCAGCAGACTGTTATGTTAAACAAATTTCATTATCACAATCCTTGGATCATTGTAAACTGTTTGTCAAATTAATGGGTATCATATTGTGCTCATTCATGTTCATATTATGTTGATATATTTCAAAACCATTGTATGAATTATCAAAACATTGCAGCCAAAAACTAAATATTCAGCATGCACATGAATTGTTTGACAAAATGCTCATTGAGAAAACAGTGCAAATTTGGTGAAAAATTGGTTGGGTTATT
This sequence comes from Sequoia sempervirens, assembly GCA_007258455.2. Taxonomy (NCBI): domain Eukaryota; kingdom Viridiplantae; phylum Streptophyta; class Pinopsida; order Cupressales; family Cupressaceae; genus Sequoia; species Sequoia sempervirens. Next base: position 559,630,135 of record VDFB02105785.1, read on the forward strand.
ACTTATTACATCAATGGACTGCCGCAAAGGAAAATGTTCATCCATAGGCACAAATATAATATATTACAATCTAAATAAAATTATAAAAGCTTTTTCAAACATGATAGTTGTTCATAGAAAGGTAGTGAACATTGCGAAGAGATATTTTGCTACAAAACTATTCTACCCCCTTTTGGGTGAAGCACTTCACTATGTACAACTAATTACATGAAGAAATGAAAGCACTCAAAAGGTGAATCATTTCAACTTGGGAATCCAAAATGCATTCCTTATGTATGGATACAAACAAACTAGGTTGGTGTATATGGATTGACAAAGTTACAAGGTATACTCGATATTGGGTCAAATCCTATGTTATCGGTTTGTTTTTGTAGGTGCTAGGTCTGGGTTTGGTTTGATGTAATGTCCCCTTTTCAGACATAAGTGATTGGGAGTCCCTAACCTATTATTTTATTTCTTGTAGGCTCAAGGGATAAGGTGAGGGATATAATTTAATAATATAACTAAGTTCACTTAGTAACTTTAGAAAGACAACTTTTGTTTTATTAAAAAGGGGGTTCAATATGAAATAGTGTGTAGAAAAAGGCTTAATGTAATAATATTTTAAAAAGGTATTTTCTAGACTTTTCTAGAATAAGGTGGGAATTTGTTTTAAAATTAAATAGTGGGTTATAAAAGGAGAGGATGGGCACAAAAATGCATCCATTTTATGAAATAAAAACTTTCTTCTTGCGATTGAACATTTGTTCATCTTCTTGCCCAAGGACAAAAAATGTTCAATTCATTTGTGGTTGTTTCATTTAGAGATCACAGTTGTGCTGAAAGATTATAGAAGAATTTCCAGTTTCAGTCTGTCTTTTAAAGGTTCGCCACTTGTGTGAAGTTATCTAGAATAAGTTTCTATTTGTGTGGAGTTTTTAGAGTATCATTTCAGTATTTGAGAATAATAAATTATATTTGTTGTTGGGTAACAAACAATATTGCTGCCAAAAAGGATATAATCTGATTTCATTTGTTGAAGTGGCCATACCAATATTAAAGTTGATTGTACCAGATAAGGGGGTTGTGAGATCTTACTAAAGTCTATTGCTTCATGTTTTTATGCTACTGTATCATTTCTAATAGCTGTGGCCTGCTTTCATGACTGCACCATGTATCATGGGTCGTACCATCCCTACTGTCTTTACCATGTAAGCAGCCACTGATCGCAGCTATACAAGTCTATTTGATGCTGTTGTTATTAATATTTGTTATGGTTTTGCTAAACATTTGGGTTTCTATGAGGATTGTTGAGATTGTTATAGTTCTTGGTTCATATTTAGCTTCAGCTTCTATGATAAATGGTTATTTCTGGTTTTTTTGGCATTATCCAGCAATAAATATATTGTACTGTTACAACATTAAATTTGAGGGGTCCTCTACCAGTTTAGATTCAGTTTTGTATTTGTCTTGGAAGGCTTGTTGTCAGAATTGGTTATTACCCATTTTGTAATTTTCTTGTATTATATACTTGTGTGGCTTGCCGTTAGCAACTAGTTACTTATTTTGTAATCTAATCACCGTATGCTCTCACCTTGCCCATTTTGGGATCTTAGCGATCAAAAGGTGAAAGGTATTAACATTGTAGAATTGTCAAAATTAAAAAAACTTAGTTGAAGACATTACATTTGAACTCTAATGAACCCATGCCAAATTCTGTAGAATTTTTTGAGAACCCAAAACAAACCCATAGGATATATATATATATATATATATTTCCTTTTAACATTTTATTTGGTTTGAAATAGTGGAAAACTAAAAATTTTGGTTTGGTTTAATTTGCATCAATTCAAATATGGGAAGGTCATCACATTTCATATAAAAATTGAAAAAAATGTCCTTGTAGCTCATAGATGCAAATGTCATTTCTTTTTTAACATTAGGGATTACAAATGATGTGTGTTATATTCTTTCTAGAGTTCACCCTTGCATTGTAGATGTTATCCTTTTTTCTGTAGGTTTTTTTCCCTGTTCCTTCCCAGGATCATGCATTGTTTTCCCCTTATATACCTCAATATCTTTCTCGACTATAATGTTCTGAGCCTAAATAATAGTGCAATTTTTATTTTTAATCTTCTACAAAATCTTAATAATTGAAATTCTAACATTCAGATTCGAATATTCAAATTGGATTGCAAATAATCAGATGTAATTAACCGTTTTCACAACAGCATTAGCATCACATTTAACACAACAAAGGCATTTATAACAATTGATCTTCATATTATGATTAAACAACAAATATCAAATGTAATTCTCGGCTGTTTCCTTATTACACCAATGACTATATTACATTCAAATGATTTTGCAATGTCAACAATTTACAACATCAATGAACTCTCATAATCATACCAATAGTAACGATTCAGACCAATACAAGTGGCTGAAATATGCAACCAATAAAGCTCAAATATGAACTTTGAATAAGACCACTCTTAGAAATCACTAGGGTTTTCGTCCTAGGATTCCCACACTTGATTACAACTACTCAAAATGAATTTTGAAAGATATTTGGTAAGTGTAGATAAAAATATTAGATGAAAATGCTTGCTCTTTTATATCCTCCAAAAAATAGAATAGCTTGACCGCCATGTGCACCCACAACTTTTGATAGTGATCATGGGTGGGAAAGATTCCAATTTGAAAGTGATGGCACCAAAAATAGACTATTGCAAACAATAATAGATGTGTTGGGAAGTTAGGATGGGAATGGAAATACAGGAAAAAATATTTGGGATTGGGGGTTGGCCATATCACATGATTCAAACTATAGGATGAGGCATTAGGGGTCGAGCATGAGCATTCCAATAAGGACAAGTTTGAAAGTCCAACAAATACAATAGTGAGGTGGGTGATTGTAATGTCCCCCCTCGTGAGCCTAGCTAGTATTTGATTATTAGCCTATTCCTCAGTTCCTCATAGACTAATCATATTGTTAAGGGAACTCCACAGTTCTTGGAGCTTATTACCATTTTTAGAAAGTCACTATTTTGGTGTCAACTTCATTTATTGGCATCATGTTTTATCTAACTTGTTTAGTTTTAGGATTCAATGTTTGGTAAGGCCTTTAGCAAGGTGGGTGATTTCTTTAAATAAATGTTGAAGTTATAATGTTTTGACTTTATTGTACTTAAGTATTTAATTTTTATAAAAATTAGGTGACTTTAGTTTTGGAGTGAGCGCCCAAGTGAAGGAAAAGGAAATATTTATGTTGGCATAACAATTAACGCCTCTGGAGTGTAGGTTGGTACAGACAACTATGCACACTGCTCAATGAGTGCTCTTCAAATTAGGAGGCGAAGCTCCCTCGTTGTGTGGACAAAATGCTTGAAAAAGTAAACTAAACTAATTCCTATCTTTTTGTCCCAGTTGAAAGAGGCACAAGGTTTGCGAGAAACTTTGAGCGTTGCAGCCAAGGATTTTTTGGTTTCACAGGTCTTAACTACAACTCAAAACTAACTTATACTATCCAATCCCCTCAAGAAATCAGAGCATGCGGAAAAGGAGCAGGAATGATCTTAGACGATAAACCGAGTACAAATTCACAACGTGAAGGCAAGGTGGGCTCAAATATTTGCTCAATTTGAATAGGCTTATTAGAAACACAACACCAAGGATAGCCAACTAGGACAGTAAATTGCATAGACAAAACACGCATACAATTTACGATCGAACTAGCCACTATATCTAACTAAGATAAGCATTCACCATAATAATTGCATGAAACCTGAGTGGCATAACAATTCATCATCATAATAAATACTTGTGAATAGATACAAAATAATCGATATTATAGGCAAGGAGGGTACAACCTATATTACTCTTGTGCAAAAGTTAATTACAAATGAGCTGAAAGCTCTTATTTATAGACATTAAAAGGTGTAGGGAACCCTAAAATCACCTTGAGTCAACTATAGTCTTGCAATGCATGCAAGATTTATTGCTAAACCCTAATAAAGGAAACTATACAGTTAACTGGAAAGCTACCATCAGTTAACCGGTACATTTAATCTAAAAATGGACAATGTGCAAGCATGCACGTCCTTATTGAAAGCAAGTTAATTGGAACACTACCATCAATTAACGGAAACCCTAAATGAAACTACGAGTCTTGCAAAATATCTCTGAAGATAAGATAGACATGTGTGCATGGTCCCAACAAAGAGAACTAAAGATGAAAGTCGAGTTCTAATTGCATTCTCCTGATTCTGTCCTCGCAAACAATTGCAAGTTCTAACTAACCGATCACTGGCTGTTATCTCGAGCAACTAACCCCTCCACAAGGTTGTTGACTGCGTCACCATCTGGAGCGGTAATACTTTGCCAAAGTATACTATGTCTATGTAGCATGTCCTCACCGCCTGTGATTTGGTACTGAAGTTCACCTTTGCTCCTGGTTGCCTCATCAAACAACGCTAACATGACTGTAAGTTGATTCATCTTACAACTAACGGTCTCCCCACTGAAAATACTATGAATGAGTGCTTGGAGCTCTGATTATATGTTAGCAAGCTCAACATACGCACCACCCTCAAGTTGATACCAAAATGATATGCGAGATACGAGAGTTCTCACGTACTGGAGTGCACTAGTGATGTGCTCTCTGCTCTTAACCAATTCTGATGCCATTGTCTCCTCTATCTTCGCCTTGAAGATCAACTATCCTCCAAGTGTAGATAGCCTATTTGTCCTCTGCATCTGTGACTGATTCATATGCCATCCTCAGGTGAGCAATTATAATCTCATCCCTGGGTCTGTCCATCGCCAAGTCTCGCTCCTTATCTTGGAGACGTAGACAAAGTTTGCGTGCATTGCACCACAATTGGTATAACTCTGCAAGCACAAAGCGGCCTCTCGTAATGAACTCCTCCCAATCCTCCAAACGCTTGCCGTAAGCAACTAGGTGATGAAGTTGACCATGTTCTGCTAGTGGCTCTAGCATCGATGGGAGTGTGACAGTGACATCCTTCGTTTTGTGTACAAGGCTAGAAATGTATTGACGAAGCTATTGGATTTTAGCCTTGAGGGCTTCCTTGTCTTCTCCGTCTTTCAATATTCTATCCCTTGCGCTATCTGTTGCAACCTATAGGAGATCAACTTGTGTGATCACCTTGAAATCTTGAACTTCAATCTCATTTAGACTCTTCCCCTCTGGAGGTATAGCAGTCTCAATGACAATCTCCATCTCAGCATTCCTCTCCACATGGACCTGTTTCTTGATCCTCTTGTTGGGTGCATCCTGGTAGGCATGATCAAAATTTGAATGATCAAGTATGTACGATGGTTTCCTCCTCTTCCCTCCCAGTTGACTCTCAAGCCAAGATGAGTCTCAACTAATCCCACTGGAAAGGTTTGTACTAGCAATGAGAGGCTTCGACGAGAGTGAACACGTAGAGGTGTTACTGCGAGGTGGCGAGCCCAAGTCCAAATCAATGTGAATTGGAACTGGAGATTGCTCTAGTGTCAGTGATGGTAGGCGTGGTTGAACCTTAGGCTCTGGTAAACTCTGAATTGGCTCTTTGACAGTTTCCATGTGTCTCAGTAGCAAGTGCCTTCCCTTTTGAGTTGTTAGGCGCTTGACTCTTCTTAGGAGGGTTACTCCTTTTCTCTTGTTTGGGCTTAGATGAGGAAAAGAGTGAAGCATCCATCGGTGGCGGCTCTGTGCTAAGCACAACTACCCTCCTAGGCTTCTTGCTTTTGAGGTAAAGTATACTGTTTTGAATAACTCTACTAGACCTCTCCTTCATTGATGAATATTCTTTGGCGAACCAATCAACAATTGGCAGTGGTTGTGTATCAGTTTGCTCTCTGAAAAATTGAGGAAGTGTATCTCCCTCATCTTCTGACAAACCTCCCACATCTTCCTCCAAGAAGACAAAAAATTGTGGGAGAGAGAACCTGCTATAGCTGCGTCTGCGCACCTCAAAATCATCCTCATAGTTCACCCAAAAATCCTCCATTGTAGGCTTATGGTATGGGCGACCACCAAGGCGTGTTGTATAATGACCCCAAGGATCATATGTGCGGGTGTCGACAAGGTACTTGAGCTTATATTTCTCCAACTCATGTCTTGCAGCTTTAGCATCAATTGTTATCCTACACCAATATATTCCGAACTGCATTGGAAAGTTGGCAACTTGTTTACACTTGTGGCGCAAATGTCAATGAACATCATACAATTGCCTCAGGAACTCCATAAAGACTGTCCTATCCAAAGGATAACATGGAAGCATGGCTAGATTTCTTGTGTATCCATAAACGTAGATGTAGGTGTATGCAGGGAATTGAATGAACTAGTCTGCCCAATCAACCATCGTTGCTCTAGCAATCGCTGAGATACGAACATGCAACTCTCGGTCTAGGTTCCTCACTGTGTACGTCAAGAAAGCCTCATGCACACGCTTGAAATGTCGTTTAGCCTTCGTGAACTCAAGCTGGTCATAGTAATGGTAGACTTTTTGTACACTGAGTATGCCCACCATGTTCAACCCTCTAAATTGACCGTGATAGGAGATAAAGTATACGGGGTAGGAATACATGTGAAACTGGTGGGCAACTAGAAAACCGATGATTTGATCGTGGAGAACGTCGCTGATGAAGAATGCCCAGTCATAATGCTCCCGCCCGAAGATGATTTGACTAATGATATAATACATCCAGGGCTGGAATCTGTTGGCATCTGCATGACCTGAGACATGATTGAGAAGTGTAATCAAAACCGCATACTCCTCGTATTCACCATGACCCACATTGCTTGACAACTTGTTGTTTTTATTTTTTAACCATCTCTCTGCCATCTTACTTTGACACTTTTCCATATCAGCATTGAATGCTCACTTGCATTGCTCCATGGAAATGACTAGACTGTTTGGGTGTTGAGGAATACCAAAACATTTTTCGATGTCTAGAGGTTTGAGACTGCATATGACTCGTCCATCTACTGACTTGCGAGTAGCAAAATTGTAATGCTTAACACAAGACATTACGAACTCTATACAATGAACTGAGATAGATATAGAAGCGGCCTCAAGCAAATTAGAATGTTGAATGTTTTGAAGTATCGAGTCTTTTATCTTGACTGGATCCAAGACTGCTTTTGGAAGCACCTTATGTAGATTCGTATCAACTGTCTCGATGAATTCATGAGTTAAGACCGTTTTGGTGTTGAATTCAAGCTGAGTGTATTGCATTATGAAAAACTCACTTGTTGACTGTGAACACGACTATATTTTGACAACTTTTCTAGAAAGCTTAAAATAACCTGTTGAGGCTAAAAATAGCCTATCGAAGGGCAATTTTCATGAAATTTTTTGAGATATGGGTTTTGTCTAGAAAAAAATTCTTAGACAACCTAAAACGTCAGATTTGCGAAAATTTGACTTCTAATTGACATGTAGAGGAATTTTAGTTAAGAAAATTAGAGCCTCAAGAACTAATGCTTTGGAACAAATTTTCTTGAAAAATTTTAGCACATGGGTTTTCTCAAGGAAGCTATTCTGAATTGACCCAGATGATTTGATTTGCCAAAATTTGCCTGTTTCTCGAACATGCGAAAGAAATTAAGACGAGAAATAGAAGAATTTAGAGAGAAAATAGAGGTTTCGATGCTTTTTCTTCTACTAAAATCGCCACTCTCACTGAATTATGTTGATGACTTTGGACTTGCACCTGCAAAAGAATATTTTTGATGTCTTCGAACCTTAATTGCTAAAGAAATTCGCCCAACTCTGAAGGAAATTTGCGTCTGCTATGTTGGATGAATGAAATATGGCACCAGACTTAATTAAATAGAGCAAAATTGTCCATAATGGTGCCACTCAACTTTAAACCCTAACTAACAAAAGAAAGGTTCTGATTGGACTCCCTCCAATTGAACTGATACTGACTCGGAGTCTCGGATTACAAAATAATATTAAAATATTCAGTTAGCTTTAACATGCAAATTTGAGATTAAACATTAAAAAGGCGCCAATAATAAATTATTGAAGAAAATTACCATTTTAAAGCTTTGCATGCAAAACTTGAAATTAAATATTATTTTAATCAGTTAGCAAAAATTTCAGCATCTGGATGCACTCAGCAAAATTCACTAATTCCGAAAAGTCCTCTTTTGACCCTTCAGGCCTCCATTTGCAAGAGTTATTAGCTTTTTTGCTAACTTCCTATTTTATAGCTGACTGCAAAGTTACAGTCGCCCCTGTCCAACTCTGATTTTTGAGTGACTGAGTGAGGCTGTGACTAAGCCAAGATATCCATCGCAAAGCCTACAGAGCAAGGATGAAATGTTTGCTGGGAGCTGCAACTACTAAAATCAATGTTTGACACCTCAAAAAATTAGGCGCCTTTGATTAAATTGATGCAAGGTCTCCAGATTGCCATTCTTCGTTTTTCCATTTGATGCTTCAAACTGCCATTACCAGTGATTGATGAACCTTGCTGACTGGATGATAGGTTTATTGCGTGACTAGAAGAATTCTACATCCAACGACTGTATGTAAGGTATCTGAAAGCTACATTAGGAACCCCAAAAGCAAGGCCGCCCCTAGCCTGTGAAGGCGCAATCACTAATTTGACAAAAGTGTAACTTTCATCCGGATACCCTACTTTGACCCTTGACACTGGGAGTTGGAGTGCTCCAATTCACGCACCGTTAATCTTTCTACGTAGCTAGAACAACTTACAAGAGATGTCTGTGGAGGTGACGAAGCAAGAAAACTGCTTCTAAGACCTCAAAAAGAAGGGCGCCTTTTTCAAGGAGATGTATATTTTCCATACTTAGCCATTTTCTTGGCTGTCTGATTTCTTCAACACTCTACACTGACCCATCATGTATGGGCGTTTGACAAATCCCGAAGGCTGATGGCTGGCCTCGTTGGATAGCTGGAGTAATTGCGCACAAGTCTTGTGAAGACTGTGATTACTAAAAACCCCATCTGGTAGGCCTAAAGGCTAGGTGGCCTTGGCCTATAGAGGTACAGGTGTATATTTCAACATTTCTCCACCCTTTGATTTACATGCTCGATAGAACCTTTTTCACGATCACTCAGAATGTTAGATCATCTCGCGTGTTGGTGCGTTGCAGAGTTGAATTGAGTTAGAAAAGATCTTTGGAAGACATCTACAAATTCATTCATTTGAGGGGTCAAATTCAAGGGCGCCCTTGGGCTACAGGGGCGCAGAGACTGCAATTTGACAGAGCTCGCTTACATTCCACCTCCTCGTACCTTCAGCTTCTGACTTGAATTGCCAGAGTCTGTACTTCAGGTGACTCACTTAATAGTTCGTCAGAAAGCTGAACTAATTGGAAAATGCTCGTACGTGCGAGGTCTTTGTAAAATGCTGAAAAGTGAAGACATCCGGAAAATGGCTAAGTATGGAGTGTATATTTTAAATAAAAAACGCACTTGTATTTTTGAGGTCTTAGAAGCAGTTTTCTCACTTCGTCATCTCCAGAGATATCTCTTCTCAATGCTCCTAGCTATGCAGAGAGACAGTCGACGCACGAATCGGGGCATTCCAACTCTCGGTATCGGAGGACAAAGTAGGGTACTTGGATGAAAGTTCAACTTTGGTCAAAATGGTGTCAGTGCACCTATAGCTCAGGGGCGCTTTTACTTTTCAGGCCCTTAATACACTTTTCAGATGCCTTGCGTATATTCCTTGGATGCGGAATATCTCCAGGCATGCAATGAGCTCGGTTGCCTGTTAGCAGGGTTCACCGTTCGTTGTCGGCAGCCGTTTGAAGCGTCAGACGGCAGTATAGGATAATGGTTAAGTCTAGCACCTGTAAATGAATTTAATCAAGGGCGCCTAATTTTTTGAGGTGTGAAATGATGGATTTTGCAATGATGACTTCCAGCAGACATTTCCTCCTTGCTCTGCAGGCTTCGCGATGAATATCTCAGTTCAGTCTCAGCATCACCCGGTCACTCAGAAATCAGTGTTGAAGTTGGCCAGTTGTAACTTTGTAGTCAGCTACAAAGTAGGAAGTTAATAAAAAGTGCAATATCTTGAGCAAATGGACGCCTATAAGGTCAAATGATGACTTTTTGGAATCAATGAAGTTCGCCAGTGAATCTCAAAGCTTCATTCGGTTTGTTAACTGAAGTTTAATAATATTTAATATTTATTCTTGCATTTTTAGCATTAAATGGCGATTTTCTAAAGTTGGCGCCCTCTTTGTGCTAAGATTTCAAATTGCATGATAATTATTATTTTATTATTTATTTTCAAAACTCCGAGTCAGTAGCAGTTTAACTGAAGGGGGACCAATTAGAAGGCTTCTATTTCAATCAGGGTTTTAAATCTTGCAGTTCACAAGTTGCTGCGAATTTTCTCTATTTAAAACATGGCGCCATCTTCATTTATTCATTCACAAAGCTAAAGAGAAATTCGTAAATTCTTAAGAGAAATTCATATCTTCGAGGCAAAATTCGTATTTCTTCAAGGCAAAGGTGTATCTTCAAGGAAAATTCGTAATTTTCAAGCAAAGGCGAATTTTTCAAATCAAAGGGAAAATTCTTCATCAGTTTTCAAAGGCGATTTCATCAAACAAATCTTTTTGCAGGTTTTTGTTCACATTTATCAACAAATTTGAAGAAAAAGGGCGATTTTCATTGGAGAAGAGCTTATAAAAAACGTCTTTTTCCTCCTTGATTCTCAAATTTCTCTCAGATTTCAATTTGCATGTTCCTAAAATTGGCAAAATTCGACAAGTCTCAGCATCTGGATCATTTCTATATAGCTTCCTCGAATTAAAATCGTGCGTTTGATTTTTCAGGAATTTTTAACTTCAAAACATTTGTTCTTGAGTTTCTAATTTTCTTAACTGAAAAGTCTTTGCATGGTCGAGTAGAAGTTAGATTTTCGCATTTCTGACGTTCTGGGTTGTCTTAGAATCTTTTCTGGACAAAACCCATATCTCAGATTTTTCATCGAAAATAACTCTTCAAAAGGCTATTTTTAGCCTCAGCAAGCTATTTTTAGCTTTCCAGAAATCTTGTCAGAACATAGTCGAGTTCACAGTCAACAGGCGAGTTTTCCATAATGCAGTACACTCAGCTCGAATACAGGACCAAATCAGTCCTTACTCACGACTTCCTCGGGACAATTGAGACAGATCTCCACAAGGTGTTGCCAGAAGTAGTTCTAGATCCGGTTAAGATCAGAGCTTCGATTATTCAAAATATTGAGCAGTCCGGGTTATTGGAGGCCGCTTCCATACCTGTCTCTGTTCATTGTGTTGAGTTCGTGATAGCTTGTATTAAGCATTACAACTCTACTACTCGTGAGATAGTGTTAGTAGATGGATGAGTCAATTGCAGTCTCAAACCGCTGGACATTGAAAGGAGTTTTGGTATACCTTAGCACCCTAATAGTCTTGTTATTTCTACGGAGTAGTGTGAGCAAGCATTTAATGCTGACGTGAACAAGTGTCAGAATAAAATGGCAGAAAGATGGTTAAAACAAGCAAAGAACAGATTGCCAAACAATGTGGGTCGTGGTGAGTACAAGGATGAGTACACGATTTTATTTACACTCTTGAATCGTGTCTCAGGTCAATCACATGCAAATGTTTTCCAGCCCTGGATGTATTACATAATTGGTTGCATCATATCTGGGCAGGAGCATTATGATTGGGCATCCTTCATCAGTGATATTCTCCATAAGCAGATCATCGGTTTCCTAGTTGCTCATGAGTTTCACATGTGTTCGTATCTCGTGTACTTGATCGCTTATCAGGGTCAGTTCCAAGGACTAAACATCGTGGGCATTCTTAGTGTTCAGAAAGTCTATCAGTATTATGATCAGCTTGAGTTCACTAAGGCTGAATGTCATTTCAAGCGTGTTCATGAGGCTTTCCTGACTTAAATAGTGAGAAATTTAGACCGGGAGTTGCACGTTCGTATCTCGGCAGTTGCTAGAGAAGCGATGGATGGTTGGGCAGATTGGTTTATTCAGTTCTCGACATACACCTACATCCAAGTATACGGATTTACAGGAAATCTAGCTATGCTTCCACATTATCCTTCGGATAAGACAGTCTTTATGGAATTCCTGAGACAGATGCATGATGTTCATCGTCTTTTACGCCGTAGGCACAGTACCATCTCTCAATTTTCCTTTTCAATTTGGAATGTATTGGTGCAAGGCGGCAATTGATGCCAAAGTTGCAGGGCAGGAGCTCGAGAAATATCATCTCAAGTATCTTGTTGAGGCACGTGCTTATGATCTTTTAGGTCATTACATAACTCGCCTTGCTGGACGCACATATCATGAGCCTTCTATGGAGGATTACTGGGAAAATTGTGCAGATGACTTCGAGGTTCGCAGATGCAGCTACGGTCGTTTCTCTCTCTCACAGATTTCTGTTTTCTTATCATAAGATGTGGGAGGTTTATCGCATGATGAGGGAGAGGTTCTTCCTCAGTTTTTCAGAGAGCAGGTTGACACACAGCCATTGCCGACAGTTGATTGGTATGCCAAGGAGTACGCGACAGTGAAGGAGAGGTCAAGTAGAGTTATTCAGAACAGTATCCTTTACCTCAACAGCAAGAAGACTAGGAGGGTAAGTGTGCCTAGAGTAGAGCCGCCAGTGGTGAATCCTTCACTACCTTCCTCGTCAAAACCTAAACAGAAGAAGAGGAGTAACCATCCTAAGAAAGGTCAAGCGCCAAACAATTCAAAGGGCAAGGCACTTGCTATTAATACACACATGGAGCCTGATAGACAGCTTATCACAGAGCCAGTTCAGAGGCCAGTTCAGAGTTCACCAGTGCCTAAGGTTCAGCCTCAAGTTCCTATACCAGTTTCAGAGCAGTCACCAGCACCAATTCACATTGAATTGGATTTGGACTCTCCTTCTCATAGTAGTTTTTCTACACATTCACTTTCGTCGCAACCTCCTGTTGCTAGTACAGTCCCTTCTAGTAGCATTAGCTGAGACCAATCTTGGATCGAAGCTCAGCTGAGAAGGAAGAGGAGGCAGCCATCCTATGTTCTTAATCATTCCGATTTTGATGAGGTGTATCAGGATGTGCCAGACAAGAGGATCAAGAACGTGGTCCATGTGGAGAGGAATACTGACATGGAGATTGTCGTCGAGACTGCTATACCTCCACAGGGGAAGAGCTTGGGTGAGTTGGAATCTCAGGACTTTGAGGTTATCATAGTCAACCTTGGTCGTAGCATACACTAGACTCAGGTTGATCTCCTACAGGTCGCTACAGACAGTGCCAGGGATAGAATGCTGAAGGACGAAGAAGATAAGGTAGCCCTCAAGGCTGAAATCAGATAGCTTCGTCAATACATTTCTAGCCTTGTACACAGGATAGAGGTCATCGCTACACTCCCACTGATTCTTGAGCCTCCAGCAGAACAAGGCCAACTTAATCATTTAGTTGCATACGGCAAGCGTTTGGATGAGTGGGAGGAGGAGTTCATTGCTAGAGGCCGTGCTATGCTCACAGAGTTATATCAGTTGCGGTACAATGCACGAGAGCTCCGTATTCGTCTTCAGGATGAGGAGTGAGATATGGCAATTAATAGACCCCAGGATGAGATTATGATTGCTCACTTGAGTGTGGCATATGAATTAGTCACAGATGTAGAGGATAGAGAAGCTATCTACTCTTGGAAAACACAATTGGTTTTCAAGGCAAAGATAGAGGAAACTATGGCGTAAGAGTTGGCTGAGAGTAGAGAGCATGTCACTAGTGCACTCCGGTTTGTGAGGACTTTAGTATCTTGCTTACCGTGTCAATATCAGATCGAGGGTGGTGCCTATGTTGAGCTTACTGATGTTCAGTCAGAACTCCAAGCACTCATTGATACCATTTTCAATGGGGAGACTGTTGGTTGTAAGATTTCTCAGCTTACAGTCATGTCAGCGTTGTTTGATGAAGCAACAAGGAGCAGAGGTGAACTTCAGTCCCAGATCACAGCTGGTGAGGACATGTTGCACCGGCATAGCATTCTTCGACAAAGTATCAGAGCTCTAGACAGTGATACAATTAACAATCTCGTTGAGGGATTGGTTGCTCGAGATCACGATCAGTAGACTTTAGTTCCTACCTCTCAGAATAGATTTTACACAGGAGTTAAACTTGGCGTTACTTTCTCAAGTTGACTCGCTGTCTTGTCTCATGCATATCTATTCTCAAATTTGCTTTATTCACTTGGAGTTTCATTTAGGGTTTCCGTTAATTGATGGTAGTGTTCCAGTTAACATGCTTTCAATAAGGACGTGCATGCTTGCACAATTGTCCATTTTTAGATTAGATGTTTCAGTTAACTGATGGTAGTTCTCTAGTTAACTCTATAGTTTGCTTTATTAGGGCTTAGCAATAAATCTTGCATGCATTGCAAGACTATAGTTGACTCAAGGTGATTTTAGGGTTCCCTACACCTTTCGATGTCTATAAATAAGAGCTTTTGCTCATTTGTACATAACTTTTGCACGAGAGAAAAATATATGCTATGCCTACCTTGCCCTCAATATTGCTCTTTTTGTATCTGTTCATGCGTTTTGGCTGTTATAATGAATTGTTATGCCACATAGGGTTTCATGCAATTATAATGGTGAATTCTTTCCTTAGTTAGATCAAATCTGTTTTGTGTTCAATAAACTTTTTCAGATTGAGATGATAGTTGTGCCACCTTGCCTTCAAGTAGAGAATTTGTTCTTGGTTATCGTGTGATGTGTGTGAACAATAAACTTGTTCGGATTGAGCTGATAGATGTGCCACCTTGCCTTCAAGTTGGGAATCCGTACTTTGTTTATCGTATATTGTTGTTTCCAATAAACTTGTTTAGATTGAGTTGATAGATGTGCCACCTTGCCTTCAAGTTGAGAATCTATACTTGTTTATCGTCAAATAGTTATCCTTGCTCCATTTCCTCATGCTCTGTTTTCTTGAGGAAACTGGATAGATTTTAAATCATTAAGCTTAGTTGTAGTTAGTAGTCTGCGAAACTAGAAAATACTTTGCTGCAATGTATAGAGTTTTCGTGAAAGCCTTGTACCTCTACAGCTGAGACAAAAAGACAGGAGATAGTTTAGATTACTTTTCCCTTTCCAAAGCATTTTTGTTAAGCACAACGAGGGAGCTTCCCATCCTAATTTGAAGAGCACTCATTGCGTAGTGTGCATAGCTGTCCGTACCAACTTATACTCCAAAGGTGTTAGTTGTTACGCCAACATGCATGCAAACTGTTTGTGACAATGTCTCATTGAATTTACGAATGGCAAGTAATATATAACTAAGAGAAAATTGTTATGATAAACAAATACACAAATACCTATGAATTTTGGAAACTATGAATGAAACAATCAGTTACACTTAAAATAGTTTGACATAAATATTTGTGGATAGTGTGCAAAAAAAATTAGGGCAGAGTGGTAGGGAACTTTATAGATATAGATGGAAGGCATGACACAATGGAGAAGTCTGAAACTTCAATAGGAAGAAGGGACGAGCAGAGTTGGAACAAAAGGCATACCTAGAAAGGGAAAACACATAGTAGATGGAAATAGGGAAGAGATAAGTAAAAACCTAATATGTATATACTTAAACAGATTGAAAATTGGACATGCCAAGTGTGTGCCATTCAAAATTGCTTGCCCTAAAGCAATTGCAGGTTTAGATGTTCTAATATTTTTGGGCCTTCCCACATTGCATCCTCCACTGGAAGATGTAATGTCCCACCCCAATTTAAGTTTGGACTTTGTGAATTAGCTCAGATTATTTCAGTTTGACATATGGGACATTCTGTCAAACATATACTATAACATGGCATGGAAGTTATTACAATATTCAAATGAAATGCATTATCGTGAAATGACATTCAGCAACAAAGATTCTCATTCATATTCAGATTTCAAAGTCTGAGCTACATAATATGAAAAAATATTGCGAGTTACAGCCAATGCTGCACTCAAAGAACTAGAAAACTGAAATGATCAGATCTGAAATGATCAGATTTACACATTTATTACTCTTGACCTAGCATACATGTCTATTGTGTAGAGTCTAGAAAAATGGATCATAGCCTTCAAGAAATGGTCGCAACAATGTTTCCAAATACCCATGAACTCACAGGCAGCTCGTGGCACCTAAATGCAATTGGCACTCAAAAATCTCCACGCCATCTATAGTTGTAGTCTCATACTCAACGTGTGAAGACAGCTATTGATGCGAAGGCTCACAACCTCCTTGTTCCTGTTGGAAGGGTTTATGAGTGGCGGCTACAACAGTAATGGTGCCTCCCTCAAGCTCACGCCAAACTGCAAACCCCAAGCTAGCCATAGTCTATTGCTTTACCATATGCATGAACACATTAATGAAACAATCAGGTTTTGGGCGTTGAAAGTATGTGTCTTTTTATTTCTGCAATATCAACTCTCCCAATCTCACACGACCAACACTAGTGCAGACCCTCTTTGATATTTCTACTATAATGACTAGCAAGAGAATTAGATTATTCTATGCCAATCACCCAATTTGGAAAATGTTGCAATTCAATGATCAATTAGTAAGCTTGACGCCATGTCTCCTAGCACTCCTAGCAATTTCATACAAGTGAAGAAACTTTGAAGATCCTTCACAAATCTCTGTAATTCTATTCCTCTAGAAATTATAATTAGTGTATCTCCAATTTCCTGATAAATCCTTCAAACCCTGAAATTTGAAACTCTCCTACAATCAGTAATGTACAATGCACAACCCTTGAAGGGAGTTATCCGCGAGCAACCTTGGGAGATCTTTCACTCCTGTAGAATGTTGTTCCTCATGAGGGTTTTTGTCCTCAATGAAGCTGATATTTTCAGACTCTCCATTCGAACAAGCAAATCCTTATCAATTTTCTTCTCAACATGAATCTGCAAATGAGCTCACAAAAGGGCTTTTATATCTCCCTCCAATTCCCACGCTCAAGTTGGCAATTTAAAATTGTTTTATTTTTTATTTCTTGCTTTATATCTCTCTTAATTTGGCGTCCAACTTTATATTATAAAATAATCTTTTAAAACTCCTTATAATGCCTTTTTATCATAATTCATTAAAATATATAAATAATGCTATAAGTTAAATATTTAATTTAACTCTATTATTAACGTTATTTAAACTTAATACATAGGACCATGTTAATCACCAAAGTAAATGCATGGTGAGAATCTGCCAACATTCTTGATATAGAAATACTGCCAATTGACTAGGTCGCTGACCATCCTGTGACTTACTAAAAATAGTATGGACAAAGTATCCAAATCATGCTTTGGAAGGTACACAACAATAACCCTGGAAACGCTGGGTTGGGAAACACCAATTGATGTAAAATACCACCCTTATTTTTCCAAAACTTCACAACTTGCACCCGTTAGTGTTATCCCAAAATGCAATAATAGACAAATTGGAAAGCAAACCTTCACTTTTTGATCACCCAGATCCTAGAGTGGGCAAGGTGAGAGCATATGGTGTAAGGGGGTCTTTACAAATACTAAAAGTGATCAAGCTAAGTGGGCAAGGTGAGAGCATACGGTGGTTGACTTACAATTAAGAACTTGGCTAAGCTACCACTTCTTTAGTGGGGTGAGTAGTAATAACAATTCTTGAAAGTAAACAAGGAAAGCTATTGGCAGCAAGCCAGCCAATAGGGAAAGTAAAACACTTGGTGGCAAAACAAACCACTTCCACTTTTTAGTGGGCTACAAGAAATGAAAGAAAGGAAAATTCAACCACTTATTCAACGGGAGTGAAGTACAATAAGAAAAAGGTTCAACCACTTTTCATTGGGAGCAACCACTTATGCAGTGGGGTAAGTATCCAAAATAATTGAAAGTAAAGAGCTGAATGGTATACTACCATATCAACGTTACAATATGATGACCAGTACAATATAGCATGAGATAAACATGACAATATGATTTCCCAACGAATCAAATAACAAAACCTTACAACATAACAACGATTAGGCATCGTAAAACATGAGAGAACAAGGTTATATCAGGTTTGATATAACTATAATAGCAGTCTAATGTAACATAGCAGTGAATTGGAAACCTCAATCAACACCCTTCAAATGCTCATAACTCTCCAGGTACTCATCGGAATGACCTCAAATATTTTGCAAATGGTAGAGCAAGCCTAGGTGTCCAATCTAGAGCTGCAAAACACCTTGAACCAGGCAATATAACTTAGGAACGAATCTCAAAACACCACCAGCAATGGTACGGCCTTCCTAGGAAGGTTGACCTCTCCTCCAAAATCAGATTCTCTACTAAAAATACTCAACTTTGCGCAAGGGGTCACCCGAGTAGGAGGAAGCCAAAAAAACAATACCCACAAAAAGATCTCAACTCTTCCATTCAGTTCAAACAAAAGTGTGGGTCAATCATAAATAAACCAAAAACATGAAAATATGATAAACACTCCAAAAGGGTCTTCAATCTGCAAACTAACACACACCCACACTAAAATATCCTAGAAAGCAACATACCCAACAAAAATTGAAAGCATAATGAAAGCCATCACCATTGTTTGCTCTACTGCAAGTCTACAACCATTGTTCAACTAGAGTTATCTCACAAACTCGAAATTGAAGTCAGCTTGAAGGAATTTCGTCCTCAAAGCGCAAGGGTCAATCTGCAATTTGAAAAAAAATTATTACACCAAGTTTAACATAACCAAATGAAAGGAGAGGCATACAAATAGGCCCAAGACCCAGGAGTTTGAATTGCAAATTCCCTCCAAAATGGGATGCCAACTTCCAGGAGCAATAAATTATTCATAAAAGTCTCTTTGACCAAGACTTAGGCGTCCAACTTGAAGATGCATCAATTAACCTTTGAAAAGTATAAATTACCAACTTTGGCGTCCAACACAAGAGTCCCCTTTTTAAAAACAACTTAAGTTGTGCTTCTAGGCGTAGGGGTCAAAAAGCACATTAGCAAAATAAAACTACTTAAGTTATCAACCTTTCCTTTTTTGAACTCCAAGAATGCTAGAGAAGCCAACTCTGAAAATACCAAGACGCCAAACATTGCACTGTCATGTACTACTAGCCAAGACCTTGAGGTGATGTGCAATTGCATGACTTCAGTCCTTCAAGGAAGCCATTGAAGGGTGGTGAGTTGCAGCACTTTGTGATTTCATCATTCCTTCCTATCCAGTATCATTTCATCATTGACATTTGTAATGAATCATGCTCTGGATCAATAGATTTTCGATTTATTCCTTATTGAATTGACAAAAGTTGTCATCCAATATTGAATAGATAAGCTAACTGAGTTTCTAGATTATAAATGAAATAAAATGGACTATTGTATGAATGCATTATTATCAATTCTATCATAGTTTGATAATGGGAATTTGACAATCAAATATAATAGCTATTTCTAATTTAGATTTTAAAATCATGCTTTTGAATATGCAAGAGGTTTAAACCTCTATTAGTTCGTTGTTTCTGATGTTGTCTTCATATTCATGTGATTGTAACTGGGTGTTGTATCTAAATGTTCACTTATTATTCATGCATCCATAATGAGATGATCTTGGTCTCCTTTGGGCACTTCAGATCTACTGTGTAGATACATATATGTGCAATTCTATTCCATTCTATCCTTGGATGGATTTGATATCCTTAATATACATTTTGATGTAAGAAGTTGTGTCTCTTTAAATTGTGATGTCTTTTGGAATGGCCATGACTCTTGGTTAACACCTTTAATCACTGCCTTTTGGTATGAGAGATTGCACCACTTTGTTTGGAGAATAAATCTGACCTTTAAACATCAACTAATTGCTGCACTTCATATACCATTTGCCTCCTTTTATTGATATTAATTCCTGCCTATTGATAACGAACTCATACCTCTTCATAACTTCACATAATTGCTGACTTTTGAATCGCACCATTTCATAATATTAATTAAGTTGCACCTCATAACTAAATCGTACTATTAACACACCATTCCACATCATTTAGTTATGATAAAGTCGCATCATATTAGATACTGCTGCCTTGAAACAACATACAACATTGATCGCTGCTTATTTATATTTTTATTACTGATTTTGTTTCCTTTAATATATTGCTGCACACATTAATGAATATTTCTTATGAAGTCAGCCACCATGTTTTCTTCAATAAATTGCTACACATGCCTTAATACTTATTTGCCTTCTCATATAAATCACTGCATATGTAAATTGCATGTCTTATACAATCACTCTTCTTCATCATACATTTGCTAGGTGCTCAGGAAGTCGACCAGCATTAAGACAAGTCTTTGTTAATAATAAAACATTAAAACACTACTCTATATTTTCTTTACCAATCGCTGTCTTCTCTTCACTAATTGTTGATTGCTGTCTTTAATATATATATTAACTTAAGTTGATAAGTTATGTGGTCGGCCTTGGTTCATAATCACCAACATGCTAAGTATCTGTCATGTCCCTGGAGTGGAGGTAGAGTAATTTAATTAAATTAATTGATTAAGTTGTCCAAATATTTATTTCATAAGGATGACTAATTAATTATTTTAGTTAAATAAAATAAAATATTAAATTAATTATTTGTAAAGTTATCACAATAAATAAATATTTAAAGGTGATCTTATATTTAATTAATTTAATAAAGTGACTAAAAATAAAATAATATCAAAAAGTCACTTAAGAGAATAAAATAATATTTTATTCTAGAATCTTCTTGGAGACTTGTTGAGAAATCTATTTAAGAAGCTGTTGGCTAAGCATTTGGACACAATTGATTTTAAATTCATTACTCTTTACCTGCGTGGTAAGAAGCTGAGTTGAATGCTTAGCAATTTGTCTAAGGGTTTGAAGACTCTAAGGTACCGGTTTCGGTTGTGAAATATCAACCCTAGCTAGAGTTCAGAGAAGGAGATATTTCAGTCTTCTTCATTGTGCAAAATTGTGTGGCCAAGGGCCCAATTTTGGTAAATCAATTGGAGCAGATTATTCACAGTTTGTGGAGATATTCCAGTCCTTTGAAGAAGGATGATTTTGACATTTGAGGAGTTCGATTTATAGCAGCCATTGAAGATCATTCTCAGAATTTAATTGCATAATTTGGAGACAGATTTCAGTCCATTTGGGACGATTTTGTATGTGGAGATAAGCAGCTGCAAATTGGTAGAAATCGTGGAAAAACAAGTGCTTCCAATTGAAGAATGTAGAAACCCCTGTTTCCCCGTTTCCTGAATCTGACTCAATTTTGGTTTGTTTTTGCAATTTTTGATTTTTTTGGGTTTTTGTGCAATACAAGAAAGATTGCGATTTTTGCAAGAAATTGGAAATAAATTCAAATTAAATAAATCTATTCTGACAACAGTAGTATTTGATGCCAATACGAATACCAGTCTATTATTTGCCCTTCTGGAATGATTACAAAAATTGTTCTACTGACATGCAATATAAAATAATGATTTTTATTGTAAAAACCTGGTATTTTTGCAGCAGCTGAAAGTACAGATTTGGTACGGCTGCATTAATGAACTCCTTCTCCTCCTGTCTGGTAATCTCCAATGTCTTCTGGAACCCCAGCGCCTTCAAAGATGCAAACTGGAAGTCAAAAGGAAAGGCGTTTCTTTTGATTGGAGAAGTACGGCCCTTTCAGATGGTACGGCCTGCTGTACAAAGGTACGGCTGAAGCAACAGTAGCAATTAATGAATGTACGGCTTTTGCAAACAATGTCCAAGCCTTCTGAAATGATACGCCTTGGAGAATATATGTGCTCTGGCTAAAAACCTGACAAGATCTCTGATGCTGAATGAATCTGTGAAGTTGTATGATTTCCTCTGAATGAAGAAACCCCTGTGCTGGCAATAAATCAGGTGTTATTTCACACCCTCTGAACTGCTTCCAATGGAGATGGCTCGTTCCCCAAGGAATTCGAACTTGAAACCCTAAAGCTTCTTGCTCAGATCAAAGTTGATCAATTTCAAAATCAATAATCATCATCATGGCACAATTCCCAAGGCAAAACCCTTTATCTCTTGAAAAGTGCGATTTCCTCAAAGATAGGGTTTCATTAAAATATTTGACTTTTAATTCTTTTAATCTTTCCATAGTCTCAGCCAAATTTTAATAATAAAATATAATCACGAATTGGCCCCTTCCTGATGATGGGCGACCCCTTAGCTTAAATCACTTAAGTTATAATTTAATATTATAACTTTATATTATAATCCCAATTAATTAATATTTAATTAATTCAATTAAATATTAATATCTCGCTCATTATTAACCCGATGCTCGAGCCGTTTGATGCTGTCGACAAAGGAAGTGATTCTGAACGTAATAAGTCCATATTGCTAAAAATAGCAGGGGTCCCACGCTGACTGCCAACAACTGCTAAAAATAGCAACTTCTGCAAGGAGTGTCCGAACGAGCCCGAACGAAAGCCAATTGATCAAATACTGCCAACTTGAAGCTGAGCCAAGCTCCGAAATGACCCTCTATCCAAACAATCAGCCTACGAGGGTCGCATGATAGGCTAATCTTACGAACTCTGATGCTCGCCAAAAATGGGGACATGACAAAGAAAGAATTGTGGACTTCAGGGACTGATTCATGTTCAGTTCATCATCATTTTATGATCAGTTTATCAGTAGATTCAGTCACGGTTTGATCAGGGTTTTTGCATACACAAGGCACTGTAAATTGGGAACTGAATTGTCATCATTTGAGCCATAGTGTGGAGTTTATGTTGCTGCATATCACTCAGTCTAGGTTCTTAATATTTCAGTTTATAATCATGCATATCATAGAATGTAATCAGATTTACTTGAGTTCTGGGTGCAAGACAACTGTTTGTCTTAATGCAATGTTGTTGTAGCTTCATATCAGCATTAGTTCCAGTCATAATAAGTTTGTATGCCAACTGTTTGTAATAATGCCTATGCATTTTTCAGTCAGTGTAATTAGTCTAAAAGCTGCAATAAAAGAGTTTGGAGCTGCATATGATTTGTTTATTAAAATACCTTCTTGCTGTAGGTATTCATTTGCATAGGTAGGTTGCTTACCAAGTGTTTGCATTAATGCCCCTTAGCTGTAGATGCGTATCGGCTGTCTTATTGCATAAATAGGTTGCAAGGAAAGTGTTTGACAAATTATCTAGTTGTTGTAGCTTTCCTTTTGCATGAGTAGTTTGCACACTAAGCGTTTGAAAAATTGTATAACAGCTGTAGATGTCATTTTCAATCATCTATCTTATTTGAAAGAGCCAAAAAAAGACATTTGCATTTCATATCAGTCATTGAGTAGATGCATATTGAGTCTATTTCAGTTTATGTAATTTTTATATGCCATTCAAATACAAACAAACAAGTGTACAAAAGTTGAAGAGTTTGAATGACAAGTGTTTGACAAAATGTCCAAATGCTGAAAAGGTGAAAATTAAGCCAAAATTTGCTAGGGACATTACAGTATCAACCCATTCCATATTCTGCGATGGTTCATAATACTGTTGACAGCCTCCCTAATGCCTTCGGCCATTATCAGCAATGGCTATGAATTATGTTTGATCATCAACAACCTGTCCATGAAATACATATATGAACTAGCAATGGCAAGTAATAAAGCAATGACTCATGAATGATTAGCTAATATATCTGTCGCCTTTAAACAATATCACCTCCATAAGGAATATATCAAGTTTTGCAATTAAGGGAAATGTCTATTAGACAATATTTTTCAGCATTAATAACCTCATACAATCATCAACAAGTAAGACTATCTTCCTGAGTACACATATAGATCAACTAAGCAAATCAGATTCCTGCAATTACGACCTCTTGCAATTTCATCTCCAAAGGAGACTCACGAAATTGCCAAAAAGACGGGACATTACAACATTCCCCATTGCGGAAGTGGAAACACTTACATGGGGTTTGGCTGAGGCAAGCCCCTAAATGGCAGAACATTTTCCCTCTCTTTGAATGTGTAGGTTTCAATTTTGAAGAGGAGTTAGGAAAGTTTGAAGACAAATCATTCATTTTTGCATTTGAAGCCCTACATCTTGTCAACTCCGGAAACTCACCTATAGAATTACCCAACAACATTCTAACAACACTGCAAGCTGAAAAAGAGGTCTTAGATCTATCATCAAAGGATTGCAAAAGTAGAGGACACCCCTACAAGGACCCATACGCCCCTAGGCGCCTTTGTCCCTCTACAATGACCAATACCAACTTTTTTGGAGAGGTACATAGTCTCCTACACTTCCCAAATTTTCCTGCAAATTGTTGTTTCAGTCTGTATATTGTTGGTATTTTGCAATTTACATATTAGGGCATATAGTCTAGTTAGGATAATCATAGAAAATCAGTTCCAATCCATTTCCAAGGCTCAAAAGGATCAGATCCAGGTCTTGTTGACTCACCTTCATGGTTGAAAGTCAATCTATACACCTTGTTGATTTGCATTGCCATGTCCCCTTCTAGTTGACATCTCTCAGAGCACAGGATTAGCCTATTATGCGACTCTCGTAGGCTGATGGGATGGGTAGAGGGTCTTGATGGAGCTTGGCTTGGCTTCAGTTGTCAATATTTGACCAGTTGGCTTTCGTTCGAGCTCATTCAGACACTTTTAGCCTGAGTTGCTATTTTTAGCAGTATTCAGCACTCAGCGAGGCACCCCTGCTATTTTTAGCAGTATGGATTGATCACGTGCAGAATCACTTCCTTATTCGTCAGCTTCAGACGGTACGAGCATCGGGTAAATATTGAGAGAGATATTAATATTTAATTGATTTAATTAAATATTAATTATGGGAGCTTATATTATAAAAGTTATAATATTTTAAATATTATAACTTAAGTGATTTTGATGAAGGGGTCGCCCATCATGGAAGGGGCCATTTGATGATTATAATTTATGATTAAAAATTTGGCTGGAGACTATTGAAAAATTAAACAATAGAAGTCGAATTCTTTTAATGATCCCTATTTTTAAGGAATTCGCACTTTTCATGAGTATAAGGCATTTTCATTGAAAATCGAGCCATTATGTTATTGAGTTGTTGAAAATTGATCAAGTTTCGTCCAGAGCACGGAAGCCAAGGGTTTCAGTCTCAGAGCATTGGGGAACGAGCCATCTCCAGTGAAAGCGATTCAGAGGGTGTGAAATATCATCCGATTTATTGCCAGGCAGAGGGATTTCTTCATTCAGAAGAAATTACAGAGCATTCAGAGATCATTTATCTTCAGAGTTTTTATTAGGTTTTCATCCAGAAGCGTCTTACAACCAAGGCACATCATATTCTAGGGTCTGGACACTGATTTCAAAAAGCCGTACAGTTTGTACTTGCTGATCTGACAGGGCCGTACCATTCACAAGAGCCGTACTTTTCACACAGAGGAAATCGCCTTCTTGTTTGGTCATCCAGCTTCACACATTTGGGCGCCTAGGCTATTGGGTCATTTCTTGATCGTCAGACGGAGGGAGAAAGGCCTAATTATTGCAGCCGTACCAAATCAAGGACATTCTTTTATTGCAGCAAATCAGGTTTTCATCAAATAAAATATTACCTTTTCATTTGCATGTACTTGGATCTTATTTGTAATCGTTCCAGAAGTTGAATAAATAGTCTGGCATCAGTATTTGCAATAGATTCTGTTATTTCCGGAGTTATAAGAATTTATTTAGATTTTATATTATTTATTGCAAAATCGCATTCTTTATTATTCATGCAAAAACCACAAAAAAAATCAAAATACATCAAAAACAAGCAAAAACAGTCAGAATCGGAAAACAGGGGAAACAAGGGTTTCTACATGCATTCTAATGAAACTTTAGAAAAAGGTCCCACAAATTGAATCTTAGGTTTCAATCTTTAAACCTAAGGTTCCATTTTTCTATGTTTTAGTAGGTAGGTAGGCTTGTCATGAAATCCATTGAAATTGGCATCCATGGCTTGTTAGATATTGGCAATGTGTTGTATAGTCCTTGTTTCTTCACCGCAGTTTTGGCAATGGCACATGTGGTGTAAGATATGATATCTTGTCCTACAAGAAATAGCTTGAAGCTTTGTAATTTGCAACTAATGTTTGATATGTGTCAACAAATTTAAGATCATTGCCATAGTATTGAGGCCAACTCAAAGTATCATTTATGCATGAATCAAGGATTTTTGATAGCGCTATGATTGGAGGTTGGCTAAGATATTGGAAATTGTATTGGTAAACACCATTTTGTGCTTGATATCGAGATGGAACTGCTGCAAATAAGTGAATCACTTTTGATGGTAGTTGCCACGCAATTTGCTCTTAGACATTATTTATTTGAGTGGTTTCTTATTTGTGTGAAGAATTGTAGTTCTTCTACTATTAATATGATTGAAAAATGGAGTAACTCTATTGTATTTTGGATAATCTATGAACAATTTCAATGAATGTATCACTGTGATATGCCGCTAGGTATCCATGTTGAGTAAGGATAGCACCAAGTACATACTTTAAAGCATCCATTTCACTCTTAAAATAACAGCAAGGAAAAGAAAGGTATACAGTCATGGACTAACTCACACATTAGTTTGAACAGCTCTTTGAGGATCCTAAAGGGCTGCCCTCACTTAGGCATATTGAGCAGAAAATCACTTTTCTACCCTATTATCAACTTCCCAACATAGGATTCTACATACAAAGTATAATGGAGGCTAATGCAATGAAGGATCACCTAAAAGACCTATTGGAGTGTGGAGTAATTGGACCTATCACCTCTATGCAAAGTTTCCTATAATGGCGGTGTCAAAAAAAGATGGTACGTGGTATATATGCATTGATTATAGATTTCTTAACAAGATCAAATTAGAGAATTGGTACCCATACCTCACCGAGTTGATTTGATAGATGATAAGTTGCAGCATGTTAGGTATTTTACATAGTTGAATTTAGAGTTTGGGTGTCACATGGTGGGCATTGAGGAAGATGTGTGGAAAATGCCATTCAAGGCAAGATAAGGCCTTTTTGAGTAGCTAGTGCTTCTATATGTAGATCTACCATAGTAGTGGTGCCAAAAAGGATGGCATGTGGCAGATATGCATTTATTATAGTGTGGTTAACAAGAACATGGTAGAGAGTCATACTCTACCTTGCATAGTTGATTTGTGTCAGAACCCGGATGGTTCTCTATTCTGAAACCCTAACTGAAACTGAGGTTTTTTTGCAAGTTTTGTGTTTTTGTATTTTTTTGTGGTTTTTGACAATATATTGAAAAGCTGCGATTTTACTGAATAATGCTTGGAAAATTCAAAATAAATTCTAGAGCACAATATAAGCTAAGATCTTGCTCAATAACAGTAGGCGCATCATTTATTATCACTTCCAGAGTGTTTACAATAATAAATACGGAGATATAAATGAAATACAATAAATTTTATTGAGGACCCTGGTATATGTCAGCCGCCTTGGGAAGAGTGCAAATGTACGGCCAGCTCCAAATGTTCAGGATACAAGCTTGAAAACAGAGGATTATCTTCTTAAACCCTAAGAGCCCCTTCTGCAAAAGACTGGAGACCAAAAGCCTGAGTGATTTTCTCTGATGAAATAGTACGGCCCTTGCTGGTACGGCCTGTACAGCAGCATTAAATGTGGTACGACACCTTGGGAAATGTGCCAAGCCTCTGAAGAAAGATCTTTGATACAAGTCGCCTTTATCAACTGCTGAATATCTCTGTAAATCTCTGCCGGAATAGAGGAATAAGCACAATCTGTGACCTCTGTGTGAAATCACCAAGTGCAAGCTTCAGCTGGTATTGCACAGCCTCAGTCCGCCTAATCTCTGAAGAGTTTCGTTCTCCAGAAACGATCGTCTGCCAGAAACCCTAGGGTTTGCAAACTCCAATGCTCAGAGCAAAAGACAAAATTGAATAATAATATCAGAATAGTTCGATTTTGCCTTGAGAAGGTATATATTGCTTTTGAAGAAATTCGACCCAACTCCTTTTAAAATAATCATTTAAATTAAATGATTTAATACGCCTTTTTAAACTTAGGAGGAATCATTAATTATTGGCGTCCCAATTTTAATGAATATAAAATACTCATTAAGTCAACATTTAATAATTTATTATAAAGTATAATAAATACTTTATAATTAAGCCAAATAATTAAATATTTAAATATTTCAATAAAGTGACTTTAATATAAAGTCAAATTATTAAATATTTAATAATTCCTCAAATACTCCTTATTTCTTCGTCTGATCAACCAACTGCTGAACTGGGTCGATTCTGAGCTGAATAGTCGAACCAGGTGCCCTGCCCAAAATAGCAGCTTCCGCCTGACCTAACTTTCTAAAAATAGAAAGTTCCTGAAAATGCTCTGGAAGACCAAGGCCCAACCGACACAACCAAAAACCGGAGCTACCAACACCGAGCAATTGCCTGATGATCCTCTGCACACTCCTGTCACCACGAGGATCGAAATGATAGGCTAACCTGTCACCCCTGGCTGACTAGGATGGGGACATCATTGTCCGCCCTCCCTGAAATTGCTTGTCCTCAAGCAATCTCAACTCTGGATGCTGTAAGATCTCCTCGACTCCCATGTAGCATCCTCAACTGGCAAATCTCCACTTGACCAGATATTCCCTGATCACACGCCTCCGAAGGTGTCTCTCTCTCATATCAAGGATGGCCTCAGGTACTAATATCAGTTTCCCTTCATCATCAAGGGGTGGCAAAACTGGAGAGGGTATAACATGCTGACCCAATGCCTTTTTCAGGCGAGAAACGTGAAATACATTATGGACCTTGCTATCAGCTGGCAAGTCCAACTCATAAGCAACCTCGCCCACTCGTCTGACAACACAAAATGGACCATAGTAGCGAGGTTTTAGTTTCTCTGCCCCACTCTTCCGCAGAGTAGACTGACGATACGGCTGCAACATGAGGTACACTATATCACCTACCTCAAAGGTACGCTCAACCCTCTTCTGATCAGCATACTGCTTCTGCTGATTCTGTGCCCGCTGGATATTGTCTCGAAGAGACCTCAAAATGTCCTGCTGACTCTGCACCATATCCCCCGCACTCGGCACTCTGCTATCGCTCAATATCAAATCCAGAAGGTTGGGCGCCTCATACCCATACAAAGCCATAAAGGGCGTCATTTGTATCGTCATATGGTGAGTCGAGTTGTAACAATACTCGCATAAGTAAATCCATCTCACCCAAGCTCTCTGCTGACCAGCTATATAATTGCGCAAATAACCTTCCACCCACTTATTGACGATCTCTGTCTGCCCATCTGTCTGCGGATGGTAGCTGGTACTGGTGTCAGTTCGGTCCCACAAAGCCTGAACAACTCCTGCCAAAAGTTGCTCATGAATCGACTGTCTCTATCGCTGACTATCGTCCGAGGCAACCCATGCAGCCGGAATACCTCTCTGAAAAACAACTCTGCAGTCTGCGATGCTGTGTAAGTAGTAGTGATCGGGAAAAGGATTTAGTCAACCGATCAACCACTACGTAGATGCAATCTTTACCCTGGGCTTTCGGCAAACCCGTGATAAAGTCCATCGATAAACACTCCCACTTCCGGTATCGGAAGTGGCTGGAGCAATCCAGCAGATAGGTGTTGCTTCTGGCGGCACACAGAACACTCGCGGACATACTGTAATACATCAATTTTCAGCCCTTTCCAAGTAAACCGTTCCCGAACCAATTTGTATGTTTTATAGTATCCAGGATGGCCCGCCATAGGAAGGTCGTGAAAGGCTCTCAAAACTGTAGTCCGCACCTCAGAGTCAGGAACCAAAAGAATCCGCCCCTTGTAAATGATCAAGTCATCTACAATAGTGTACCTGTCGTCCTGCTCTGTCCTGTCAATGATGCTAGAAGCCCATGGGTTCTTAGCATACTCAACAATAATCCGATGCCTCCAATCCTCCGTGATCTGTGCCAAGGCATTCAACTGGGGTCTGCGAGACAAGGCATCAGCTACAACATTCTGCTTCCCCTTAATGAAGGTGATATCGAAGTCATATGACTGCAGTTTACTGACCCATTTTTGCTGCCTCTCATTAAGGTCTCGCTGTCCAAGGAAATGTTTCAGGCTGCTATGATATGTGCGAACACTGAATTTGCTGCCTACCAGGTATTGCCTGAACTTAGCCAATGCATGCATAATGGCTAACATCTCCTTGTCATAAATACTGTAAAATCTCTCAGGACCCCTGAGTTTCCTGCTCTCAAATGCAATCGGATGTCGCTCCTGCATCAAAACGGCACCAATGCCCTCTCCTGAAGCATCACAGAATAAATCAAATGACTTCGTAAAGTCAGGCAATGCTAGCACCGGACATGAAGTCATGATCACCTTGAACCTGTCAAAGCACTCCTGCGCCTGTGGTGACCAAGTAAAAGCCCCCTTCTTCGTAAGTCAGTAAGGGGTGCGGCGTGACGTGAGAACCCACTAACAAATCTCCTATAGAATGCACACAACCCAATGAAAACTCTGAGCTGCGTAAGGTTCTCAGGTACCGGCCAGTCAACTATAGCTCAGACCTTTTCAGGGTCCATACTCACTCCCTTGGCACTGATGATGTGCCCCAGATATAACAACTCCTCCAGATACCCAAGACTGTATCTAAATGAGCCAAATGCTCATCCCATGCCCTGCTATAAACCAAAATGTCGTCGAAGAAGACTAACACAAACCTCCTCAACTGAGCACTGAAAACCCTGTTCATAGTCGCCTGAAAGGTGGCAGGTGCATTGGTTAACCCGAAGGGCATAACCAAGAACTCGAAGTGACCGCAATGACACCTGAAAGCGGTTTTCTCAATATCCTGCTCCCTCATCTGAATCTGATGGTACCCTGATCTCAAATCAATCTTCGTAAAGAAGACAGCTCCGTGCAACTCATCTATCAGCTCATCAATGCGTGGAATAGGGTACCTGTTTTTGATTATTCTTTTGTTGAGCTGCCTGTAATCAATACACATCCGAAGTGATCCGTCCTTCTTCTTCACCAATACAACCGATGAAGCAAAAGGAGACTTGCTAGGTCTAATGTGGCCCATAGCTAACAACTCATTAATGGTCTTCTCTATCTCATCCTTGAGTCGTTTCGGATGTCTGTAGGGAGTGATCATAACGGGCTTTGCGCCCTCCTCCAACTCAATGATATGCTCTGTCCCTCTGTCTGGAGGTCTGCCAGGTGGAATGTCACTAAACACTTTGGAGTGTTTAGTCCTCAGTATCTGAATGTCAGGGTGGTACTCACCCTTCTGCTGCTCCTGCTGGGCTGGCATCAACATGCACTCTGCTGCCCAGTCAACCATATCATGACGAATGAGCCTCTCCATCCGTCTGAATGAAACCATCCTCAGATTACTGTCACGAATCGCCTTGATGACATGTGGTCTCCCGTCAACCTTGAATTTCATCTCCATATCACGTAGGTTGAGTGTGAACTCACCCAGATCATGCAACCATGCCATCCCTAATACCACATTTGTATCCCCCATATTAACAACATAGAATTCAGTCTTGAATTCATAGTTGTTCAATCTCATCGGAAGATTAGTAATCTTCCGGTCACATCTGAGAGTATATCCGTTAGCCACCTTGACTCGAATACCCTCGAAAGCCTCTGTCTGGATGCCACGCCTCTCCACTAAACGTGAATCAATAAAATTGTGTGTAGCACCAGTATCCAACAATGTAATCACCTTCTAACCTGCTAAGAGCCCACGAAGTCGAAATGAACCATCTCTTTGAAGGCTAGTCAGATGGGCTTCCTGTAGCTTCCTTCCACCTTCATGTTCACCCTCATTTTCGGACCTCTCATCATCTGAAGGCTCGGAATCAGCTTGCTGGTCTGACAGATCAGATTGCTCTTCGCCCTCGTAAAACCACTCCATTTGATTATTTTTGACCTTCGGACGAAGTGGGCATATATGCTTTTCATCATAGGGTGCCTTGCACCAAAAACATAACTTTTTCTTACGCAATTCATTCAACGTTTCCTTGTCGAATGGTGGTGCATTCTGTCTCTTCGGATCCGGTTGATCCCTTCTCCTGTCAAAAGGCTTATTCCTGTCATTGTTTCTATCAAAAGGCCTATTGGGTCTCGTGTATGGTGTTGACCCTGAATTGAACTTGCTGCGAGGTGCTGCAAGCTCCATGCTTCTCGCCTTCCGCATGGCCTCCTGAAGTGTAGGTGGGTCAAAAGCCTTAACCCAACCTCTCATGGGTTCTGTCAACCCCTCAACGAAGAGTATGATGAGTCTCCGTTCTGAAATCCCTGTCACCATGACTGCCACTCTCTGAAACTCACCGATGTATGAATCCAAACTGCCTGTCTGTCTGAGCTGAGCCAACTCTCTGAAATACAGTTCCGGATCCTTCTTATCAAATCTCTCTATCAGTCTGCTGGTGAACTCCTGATAGGTATTGACCGCATGATGGCCTAGCGTATACATGCCGTGGTGCCACCAATCATGTGCTACTCCGTCAAGATGTAAAGTAGCAAATTTAATTGCCTCATCCTCCTGCATAGGCCTAAGTGATAGGTAATTGTCCAATTTCTGGACCCAAGACCTTGCTGATGTCTTTTCAGACCCATCAAAATATGGCAATGTAATCTTGCTCACCGCATACTGCAAATCCCTATTCACCTGTGGCTGCGGCTGCTGATGTTGTGGGGGTCTGCGGTCAAATCTGCCTCCTCCTTTGGGTTTATAAACATCTATAAACTCATGGAATGTAAGTGCCTGCCGGATCTCAGGTGCTAGTGACATGTACTCACCATGAAATCTCGTCAAGTCTGCCATGGACATGCCATTGTGTGGCTGAAACTCCTGATGCTGCCCCTGATGTTCTGCCCCTGGAGTCTGAGGTGGAGTCTCCCTAGGTAAGAAAGTAGGCTGACCTGGCCTACGCTCCTGATAGATCGGAGACGGCTGTCGAGGTGCTGATGCTAATGGCTGATCCACTGGTGCAGTCCCGCTCGTCTGACCAATCTGTATGAAATGAGGCTGTGTGGGCGTGTACTGTCTAATGGTACCCATCAACTGAGACATCATGTCCATCATATTATCATGTCTCCGTCTAAACTCCTCATCAGTAATATCACCCTCTGCATGCGC
The DNA here is from genome assembly GCA_007258455.2 of Sequoia sempervirens. NCBI lineage: Eukaryota > Viridiplantae > Streptophyta > Pinopsida > Cupressales > Cupressaceae > Sequoia > Sequoia sempervirens. The sequence goes on from VDFB02105785.1 coordinate 559,663,294, forward strand.
CTTCCCTGGATCCCTGCGAGTCTCTGAGGAAGTCTCACGTTCTGCCATTAGGGTTGCAACATTGTTTTCACTTCCGTCAGAACTGGATCTGTGAATACCAAGTACTCCTGATATGGTTTGACCTTCAGGGATAGGTGGACCTGTCCAATCCTCGTCTTTGCCTGTCCCTACACCTTTAATGTAGTGAATGGTATCTCTATTCATGAAAAAGCACTAAGAAGCACACTGTATTCTGAAAAAGCACTGAAAAAGCACAGGATGGCAGGAGATCTGTGCTCTGATACCACTGTCAGAACCCGGATGGTTCTCTATTCTGAAACCCTAACTGAAATTGAGGTTTTTTTGCAAGTTTTGTGTTTTTATATTTTTTTGTGGTTTTTGACAATATATTGAAAAGCTGCGATTTTACTGAATAATGCTTGGAAAATTCAAAATAAATTCTAGAGCACAATATAAGCTAAGATCTTGCTCAATAACAGTAGGCGCATCATTTATTATCACTTCCAGAGCGTTTACAATAATAAATACGGAGATATAAATGAAATACAATAAATTTTATTGAGGAACCTGGTATATGTCAGCCGCCTTGGGAAGAGTGCAAATGTATGGCCAGCTCCAAATGTTCAGGATCCAAGCTTGAAAACAGAGGATTATCTTCTTAAACCCTAAGCGCCCCTTCTGCAAAAGACTGGAGACCAAAAGCCTGAGTGATTTTCTCTGATGAAATAGTACGGCCCTTGCTGGTACGGCCTGTACAGCAGCATTAAATGTGGTATGACACCTTGGGAAATGTGCCAAGCCTCTGAAGAAAGATCTCTGATACAAGTCGCCTTTATCAACTGCTAAATATCTCTGTAAATCTCTGCCGGAATAGAGGAATAAGCACAATCTGTGACCTCTGTGTGAAATCACCAAGTGCAAGCTTCAGCTAGTATTGCACAGCCTCAGTCCGCCTAATCTCTGAAGAGTTTCGTTCTCCAGAAACGATCGTCTGCCAGAAACCCTAGGGTTTGCAAACTCCAATGCTCAGAGCAAAAGACAAAATTGAATAATAATATCAGAATAGTTCGATTTTGCCTTGAGAAGGTATATATTGCTCTTGAAGAAATTCGACCCAACTCCTTTTAAAATAATCATTTAAATTAAATGATTTAATACGCCTTTTTAAACTTAGGAGGAATCATTAATTATTGGCGTCCCAATTTTAATGAATATAAAATACTCATTAAGTCAACATTTAATAATTTATTATAAAGTATAATAAATACTTTATAATTAAGCCAAATAATTAAATATTTAAATATTTCAATAAAGTGACTTTAATATAAAGTCAAATTATTAAATATTTAATAATTCCTTAAATACTCCTTATTTCTCCGTCTGATCAACCAACTGCTGAACTGGGTCGATTCTGAGCTGAATAGTCGAACCAGGTGCCCTGCCCAAAATAGCAGCTTCCGCCTGACCTAACTTTCTAAAAATAGAAAGTTCCTAAAAATGCTTTCTGGAAGATTCTGCGAAGGCCCAACCTGACACAACTGCAAAACTGGAGCTACCAAACACTGAGCAACTGCCCCAGATGATCCTCTGCACACCCCTGTCAGCCTACGAGGATCGAAATGATAGGCTAACCTCATCTCCAGCTGTGCTGACTAGGATGGGGACATCACAATTTGGTAGATCAGTTGCAGCATGCAAGGTATTTTACATAGTTGAATTCAAAGTCTGGGTGTCAGATAGTGTGCATTGAGGAAGATGTATGGAAAGCAGCATTGTAGACAAGGCCAGGCTTTTTTGAGTGGCTAGTGCTTCCTTTTAGGTTGTGCAATGCACTGACAACCTTTGTGAGGCTCAATAATGAGGTACGACTCCCTCTTATTAGTTACATAGCTGAAGTTAAAGTCTGGGTGTCAATGTAATGTCCCCTTCTCTAATGTGATCTTTCCAGTTGGCCGTTGGCCTATTTTGGAGACCCGTAGGCTACTCGGATGGTGAAATTAGGGTTTCCGATTTTTGAGGAGGTTGTTGCTCAAAGTTTGGAAATTGAATTGCGGATTCTTTCTGGGTTTTCAGAGAGCTTCGCAGTGGTGTAGTCGGTTTGGTGTTTCGAGCAACTTCATGAATTTACTATTTTTAGTAAATTCTATTTCTGGCAGTGGTCCTGTTGGCGGCAGTACGATTGGCTCTCTTCTTCAGCCAGTGCAGTTGGTATTGGATTTTTGGCCCCTTGGTGCATTTTCTATGGAGAGATAAGTATTTTCACATTATAGTATTATATTTTAATGTTATAACACCCCCTTGCCTAGCATTACAACTTTATGTTGTTTTTAAAAAGGGGACTTAATGGGTCAATGCTTCATTGTGAGATAAATTATTTTGAAGTCAAAATTATGGGGTTAAGTGAAATGGACGCCTACTTGTGGAGAGAGTGATTTTTATAAAAAGGTGAAATATTTTATTGAAGGAAAAAGGACGCCACCTTTTTGGAGGGAAAAATGTGAATCCAAAATTAGGGTTTGGGCGCCCTTCTTGAAGTTTCTAGAAGGCCCTCCTCATGTCTATTTATTTAGGCCTCAGCTCTTCATTTGGGATCTTTTGTCTACCACATCGTTATGCTGCTGAATTGTCTTCAGGCACTCGCTTTGAGGAAAGCACACCTCCTAGCATTGACTCATCTTCTTGCTTGAAAGATAGCAACTAGTTGAGAGGATAGTTTGTAATAGGTTTGTTTTGCATTTCAGTTGAGTATCTTGCATTTTGGGGTTCTAGCTTGCATTTTCTGTCTCATTTTGTAGTTGCTGATTATCACAGCTGATTGTAAGATTTGCTTATATCTTTGAAAATAAAAATATTGCAGTTCTGAGTATTTAGCCAATCTGATTTCTTGCTAGGGGCGATCAAGTGTGCCAAGTTTCAAATTTTTTGCTTGTGTCTTGGATTTTATGGAGCAAAATTGCCCCTCCTTGAGGGCCATACTTTTGTCAAGATGCATAGATTTCTGTGCAAAATAAATAAGTCATTTGGGTTGGTGTCTCAGTCACTTTTAGGGCGCCATCATAGTAGGAGTTGAATGCATTTAGTTTCATGTGATTTGGGTGAGATTTGAGAGATTTGTGAGCATTTTAGTAAGTTACTGTGTTGCTGGTCTGTGCAATTTTCTGTCATAATCAGTCATGTCAGATTTGGTAAAAGTTCATTTGTGAGTGAGAAGTTGTTACTAAAGAGATTTGGGGCATTGGAGATTAGTTAAGAAATATTGCAGCATCTGAAGCTTCTAATCTTGTGTTCTTGGTAGGCTCTCTAACTTATTGTAAGCTAAACAGTAGTACTGTCAGCAATTCTCTCTTCTCATCTTTGAATTTACATGTACTTCCCATTGAATAAGTGGAAGAGGCTGGCTTGCCGCCTATTTGCTTTCAGTAAATAGTTGTAGGGATCCTCTGACCACATGCTCGCCATCACTCGGCGCCATTCTTGGTTAGAGTTACTTTAGCTCATCTTGCATCGGATCCTCTGACCATATGCTCGTCTATCCTAGACGCATTGTTGGTTAGAGTTACCTTTCCAGTTTATATTTGCATTAGCTCCTCTGACCAATGCTCACACCTTGCCCACATCGGGATCTTGGTGTACATTCTGGTTAGAGTTACTTTCCGCATCGTTTTGGTTTAGAGTTAACCTTAATGGGTGCATGTTGATTGTAATTGCATTTGAAAAACAAAAAAAAAAATTGGTCCGGTTCATTACAGTCAGATAGTGTGCATTGAGGAAGATGAATGGAAAACAAAATTTTGGACAAGTCAAGTCCTTTTTGAGTGGCTTGTGCTTCCTTTTGGATCATGCAATACACTGGGAACCTTTATGAGGCTCATGAATGAGATACTGTCCTCTTGTTGGTGAATGTGTGTTTGTCTTCTTGGATGATATACTTAAAAATCAAGTACATTTTCCATGTATTTTTCAATCTAAACAGCCCATAGGCTATTGTGATCTTTATAGTATCATCTAAAATGTTTTGCAGCAAGATTGATATCATATTTAGTTGATTTCAGAGTGTTGTGAACCCAGCTGTAGTTTGCTGCACTGCTGCAAATCCTGATTGAAATCCTAGGTCATTAACTACACAATCTAATCTAGAACAAAAACAAATTATTTCTGAGTCAGTTAGTTATAGCATCTAGCAAATGAGAATTGTACCATGAATCTAAAATTTCTATAAGAAAATGCAAAAATACAACTTTGAAACTGGAAAGAGAACAGAACTTTAATATTATAGAATTTTTTTAAAATACATACAGCAGTACATCATAAAAATGACATTCCTGATAGGATTTGATTTCTTATTCAGACTAAATGCAGATTGGTATGGACGATGCCTTGGAATAAGAGAGTTTTAATACTTGTTTGCAGGAACCTGCTTTCAAAACTCTATGAATCTATATATAATGTTTCCCCACTTCAACTAGTGGACCCATACTACTGGTCCCATGGGAATCAGAAGGTGCTAAGGTTTAGTCCACAAGATGCCAGTGCTTAGTGCCTAATGTGAGCATTATAATAGTTTCCCTTTGTTAAATTGCTTTGGTCTAAATCAATCATGGTGCTGGGTGTTGCAATATTTGTGGAACATCCCATGTGACATTGTCCAGCAGGATGATATTTGATGATAACTTAGTCCTTTAACTTCTTTTCTTTAGTTGCCAAGATGAGTTCTAGAGTCAAAGCAACTTGTCTATCATCAAGGATATCCTAGGTGTTTGAAGTTTTGAAATTCTACCCTCCTACCTTTTTCATGTGTGTGACATGGATGATCTCTGCATTTGATGTGGCATAGTTTGTCAACCAATCAACCAAGACATAAATTAAGTTTCTTCATTCCAGCTGTGTTGGGCTGGCAATGAAGTCCATGTTAATGGATTCCCATTTTTTTTCGGGAATGGGTAAGAGCTGTAACAGATCTTGTCTTCTCATATTTTTTATTTTATTGGCAGATTATACATGAAAGCACAAAGTAGTTTGCATCTTTTTTTGGTCCTCTTCAATTTTCATTTATTTTATGCTATAATATGTTTTAAAGAATCAAATTTGACAAACAGCAGGTGAAGAATGTCATTATTCGGGTGCCCTACCTTTTAAATTTTTAATTGGCACAAGAATATGCAATTCTTATAAAAAATAGATCACTTGAAAGTACATCCTATCCTTTTGGGCCTTTTCTGGGTCTAATAGCATAGCATTGGTTGTCTCGTTGTTTATATAATCTATTGGTATAGATTAGTACAATACAGTAATAAAGTGTATGTAATAAGTGTGGCTAGGTGTAGGTAATTATATAAGGTGGTTGTAGTTCTTAATGAGTGTACTGAATTGTCTTTTAAATATGGTAGTTGTACCATTAAATGTGGTAGATGTAAGAGTGCATTTCTAGTTTTGTATAATGCTACTCCCACTCTTTGTGGACTAAGCCTTTTTTTCCTTTCATCTTATTTTCTTTGTTTATACTAACATTGGTATCAAAGCCAAAGCAGGCAAAAAATCAGTCCAAAATCATGGATTAAAAAATAGGCAAAAATTGTGTGGTAGAAAAAGTTAGAACAATTGCCATTTCCATATATGAAATTGTGGGAAAAATTGCAACTAAAATTTGAGGGTTAAAAATGCCCGTAAAATAAAAACTGACAGCAATTTTTTGTAATTTTTCAACAAAAGATCATTGAAAAATGAAGTTGCAGGTAGAAAATTGTTATTCTAAGGCACACAGTCTTTTGCAGTCAAAACTATGGATGGACGTGACAAATATTGACTGCAAAGTTTGCATGATGGATAAAGTTTGTAGAAATATGTCAACAGCTGCGACTATGACACACACAATATGTTGTTTATTTGCAATCGGGGGATGATTTTTAATAGTTGTGCGTATTTGAGGCATGGTTGGTTTTCAAAAGTCAGAAATTTTAATATTTTGTAGTCATGGCTAGGGAAGAAATTTTGGCTATATTTCTTGATTAAAATCTCCTTGGATTTTTAGAAAAATTACTTGTAAATTCAAGGGTGTTCTCAAATTTGAAGGAAATTGTAAAAATTTGAGTAGGGTTTTGAAGAAGTTTTGGGATCAAATTTCAACTTGGTAAAGTTCTCTAGGTCAAATTAAAGGGGCTGTTAGGGTTTCAACAATTTTTTTTGTGTTACTCAAATAATGAAACAATATTCAAAATTTAGTGTTGTCATAGGCACATAAACTCTCTGGGAAAAACTATAATATCAAGAGTCACAAGATACTCATGGTTGCTGAGTATCAGATGTGTGATAGAATTATCCTACGGACCGAAATCAGATTTGCAAACAATCTAGATGATTTTGACAAGTGTCACCAATAAGCCCTACTGTTACCCAAGTAGTTTGTGTTTGATGATTTAATCTTTGAAGTCTGTAACACCACATCTGCACTTATTTTATGTAATAATATGAAAAACAAAAATCAAATCTGAAAAAAGGATTAGGCTTTGTGTTTGAAGAATTTGTTGTTCTCTACAACAAGGTACATATTCTCCTTGGGTTCAAGGATGATTTCATATCAATATAAGCTCCAATAAACCATAGATTTACCTCCATTGAAGTTGAATATTGTGAAGCAATTTGGTTATGCAAAGTCTTGACAAATTTTCAAATTCCTCAACATGCTCCTACTCTTCTTTTCTATGACAATTAGGTACTATTGTGTAATGTCCCCTTTTTTCTGTGTAAGGAGAGATAATAAGGGAATAAAATAAAATAAAATAATTTATAAAGTTGTCCCTTTAAAATAAATCTTAAGGATAAATTTATTAATATTTAATTTAATTAAAGTGAGTAATATTAAATATGGTGGTAAATTATTAAATAGTCACTTTGGGGAAAGCAAAAGATAATCATAAAAAAATAAAAGGTGGTGAAAATGAATTCATAATGTAATGTCCCCTTCTCGAGCATGATCAATTTTGTTGACCGTTGGCCTATTCCAAAGACCCGTAGGCTACTTGGAGGTTAAAATTAGGGTTTCCTGTTTTGGAGGTTGTTGTTGCTTGAAGTTTGGAGATTGAAGTGCAGATTCTTTCTAGGTTTTCAGAGAGCTTCGCAGTGGTATGACTTGCGGTGTGATCCGAGCACCTTCAAGAATTTACTATTTTTAGTACATTCTATTTTTGGCAGTGGCCCTATGGTTTTCAGTGCAGTTGGCTCTCTTCTTCAGCCAGTTCAGTTGGTTTGATCTTTATTGGCCTTTGGATGCTTTTTGGAGAGATAAGTTAAGTTGATTTAAATAACGTTATATTTTAATGTTGACCCCTTGGCCTAACTTTATTACTTCAAGTTGTTTTTAAAAGGGGGACTTCATGGTGGCATGTCTCATCAAGAGATTATTTTAATATTCTCTAAAGGCCAAATTGATGGAAAGCTTAAGTGGGACGCCAATTTCAAGGAGCCTATTATTTTATTAAAATCAAATATTACCTCATGACAAGGAACGCCTATACTTGGAGGGAAATGAAGTCAAATTCAAAATTGAATTAGGGCGCACTTTCTAGATGCTTCTGGAAGATGCTTGGCAAGTCTTTATAAAGAGACCACTTCTCTTCTTTTTTGGCATCTTATGTCTACAGTAAAGTTATGTTGCCGAAATGGTGTTTGGATTGCTTCGACGAATGAATGCCTCCTAGCCTTGGCTCGACTTCTTGCTTGAAAGAAAGCAACTAGTGGAGAGTTAGCTAGTAGTTGAGTGAGTTTTTGTAGTGAAAAATTGCATTGTAGAAGTTTTATGCATTTGTAGTCTAGTTTGAGCATGTTAGTGAATTTTTGGAGTTGCTGACTTCAAGTAGCTGAATGTTGTTTTTGCTCATATTTCAAAAAATACAAATATAATCATTCTAGGTATTGCTGCCATCTCTTTCTCTATGTAGGGCGACCATTTGTGCTAATTTACAGATTTTTATTTGATGTTTATGATTTTTCCAAGGCAAATCGCCCCTCTTGGCAGGCCGTACCATCTGCAGCAGCTTGGAGTTTGTGCCATTAATTATTAGAGGTTGCATGTGTGAGTTTCTTCATTGGGATGTGGGCGCCATCAGTTCTAAGAACATTTGCAATCAATTTCAAGTCATTTGGAGTTGTTTGGAGCATTTTATTAGCATTTTAGTGAATTCCTAGGGTGCTGGTTATTGCATATAGATTGCTGGTCTGTCATATCAGCTTGCATAAGTTTATCTTTTGAGTTGGGTTCGGGTTGAAAGTCATTGTGATCATTGAGGAGACAGTATACTATATTGCAGCATTGTTAGACTTCTTATTCTATGTTATTGGCAGGCACTCTCTAATTCATTGTAAGTTGAACAGTAGTACTGTCAGCAATCTTACTTCTTCTTCCTTTGCTTCATTGTAATACCCGCTAAATAAGTGGAAGAGGTTGGCTTGCCGCCTATTTACATTTTGAACTTGCATTGTAATATCATGTTGCTAATCGGCTGAGTCGTCGCTGCATTTCATGGATCCTCTGACCATATGCTCACCACCTCTCAGCGCATTCTTGGTTAGAGTTACTTCAGTTGGTAGCTTGTAGGGATCCTCTGACCATATGCTTGCCATCTCTTGGCACATTCTTGGTTAGAGTTACTCAGTTCAGCAGTGCATTGAGATCCTCTGACCATATGCTCACACCTTGCCCAACTCGGGATCCTGGTGTACATCCTTGGTTAGAGTTGTATTCTGCATCGTTTTGGTTTAAGAGCTAACCCTAACAGATGTGTGTTGCCTTGCTTATTGTAATAAAAAATTGAAAAAATTGGTTCGAAATATTTCACATAAGGATCTTTTGAAATTATTATTGGGAGAACATAAATAGCTTGATTCATAGGTTCCAAGAATCTTGAGGACGAAAACCCTTGAGTTCTAGGGTGGATTGGATGAAAATCTAAATCCATTTTATATATCCCAAGGTAATTTGAATACAATTTTTTGTCACCTTTACCATACTATGTGAATGGGCATTTCGTCAAATACTTTAACAAACTGTTGTTCAAAATGTGTTTCTAGATTACTTGCACACTATGTATAATTGGTTTGTATAAATTTCATAGAATGTGCATTGATCATTAAATAACATTCAAAATAATATATGAATTATCACTGGCTCACATCTGAAAACTTTTACAATATATTTTCTAGTAGATACAAATTTATAATTCAAAAACACTCACCTTCCTACATTGAAGTGAAATACAATAAATATTGACCTTTGAAAAATGGCAACCTAAACTTCTTACGTAGCTCCAGCTGCCCTGAATATTAGCATCGACTCACTTAAACTATTGTGACGCCTCCCATGAAGAGTACAACAACCATAAAATAATGGTTGAGAATGCCAACCATCGACAACTACCCAATTACAATTGACCAATGGTTAGGGACTATTTCCCAATTACAACATCTAATAACTGTTTACTTTTTCCGATTACAATATTATTTATTTATTGCATTTGGCCAGCTACATCAACCTCCCCATAAAGAAAGTCATCTTCTAGACGATTGACAAAAAAATTTGGAAGGTAGTAGTACAATATAATAGCTAGTGAAAAGATGTGTGCAAAGATGTCCTTGGATTGGGTGGACGAAGGAGGTTAGATAGATGTCTAGGCACTGAGCTGGTGAAGCTAGTAGATTTCCTCTATCCTAAACTTAAGGTGATGAGTTGCTTGAATTCCTTCTCCCTAGTTGCCTTCACCATGTGCATAGCCTCTTTCAGTTGAAGTTTGATTTTTTCAAGTTCCTTGTCGTTGGCTTCAATCTGAGTTGTCATTTCCACCTCTTTGGCCTAAATCTGGTTGTTCTTTTCCGTCAATTCTATTTCTTTGGCAGCCACTTTTTCTCTTTTGGTCTCTGTGAGTTGTGTTTGTTACACCAATTTGCTTTGAAAATGTTGATTAAGAGCATTTACCTTTGCACATACCCTCTGTGAGATAGATATAGCCTCATCAATTTTTCTACTAAGCTGAATATTAGATGCCTCCTATTGCTTCAGCTTATAAAATAGCTCCCTCTATGCATTTTCCATGCCAAAAAGGATTGTTATTAATTTCCCATCTGTAATGTCCCTAATTTAGCCCTACGCTCTTCATTTGGATTTAGCCTATTTCTGTGTTGGGTGAAAATTATGTAATCAACTTTTCGATAGATTACACAACTTGGACTTTAGCCACAGCTATGTGAGATGTGAATCTCTCCTATCAGAAAGGGGAGGCGCCCTTCTTACTGCTAACAGAAGCTATAGTAAATCAAACAAATAATTACAAAATGTACACGAAAACTACGGAGTGGGGGGGGTGTGTTACATTCATACTTCTCTCTTTTTTCAGAGAAGATGTTTACAATGCTTCACCGTTGAAAGTTCAAAATTCTTGATAACTTGAAACAAACAACTAGCAGTAATGCCAATATCTCTATCTCGTCAAAGCGAAGTGTAGAGATACCAGAAGTGATTAAATAACAAACAAATAAATTAAAAAGGGAAAGCTCACGAAGGCACAAAGTCGTTCCGTAGCTTTATCAGTGTTGGATCTTTGTAGACGTACCGTTTGCTACGTTAGAAGCACAAATTCTTCTTAGACGCAACAATTCTTCGAACAGCATGAACGATTACAAGCACAAAGTCTTGTAGATCATCCAACAAAAATGTCAAATAGCACGAACGATTACAAGCACAAAGTCTTGTAGATCTTTCGACAAAAGTATCCAAGAGTATGAATAATTACAAGCACAAAGTCTTGTAGATTACTCAACCAGAGCATGCAAGAGCACGAATGATTACAAGCACAAAGTCTTGTAGATCATTCAACCAATGATAAACAGAAATAACAATGCAATCTAAATAATAGATGTAACACAAAGTTTACATCAACTACTTAGAGTCTTTCAGATTCTTTGAACTAATCACTACCAAATCAGATCAACTCACAAAAGTATCGAATCCAACGCAAAGTTTGGCTTGCAATCCTTTTCTTTATTAATCGAATTTCATTCACAAAGCATGAACGCAAAGTTTCACAAATTTGCTTACAAAAAGGGCAGCACTTCGTTGCAAAAGGCTAAAAGATAATTTACAATGAAAATCCCTCACATTATATAGAAAGAGGGATGAGCAAAATAAGGAAAGAGATTGAGAAAATCAGGGAAAGTTAGGTGAGCAATTTAAGGAGATCTCACCTAACTTTGACCAAAGTCAAAGTGTAATTTGTTTTGAAAATATTACATCTTTGGACTTGGTGTAATTACAATTTTCAAAATGACATTCGAAAATGTCAAGAAATATTTACAAGATGCATAATGGGATGCACCGGAAATGTCTAACACTGGAGAATAGGGGCTGCTTCACGTTTCTTTGCATTGGGCGGAAGTCTTCAAATTTCCTCCTAGTCTCCCTTCACGAACTTCTCATCTGGACCAACGGTGTAATCCACAATGGTGTGAATTCGTGATCGATCTCATGGCAGATGAGTGAACCTTCTTGCACTGTCAAGATGCGTCTTCAGGTTGTCCAATGTAAGCCTTGTATCACAAATGATGTTCAGCGAAGCTTCTGAGAAGTCTGAACTGTCAATCAAATTCGTGATGGCTTCCTTGAAGATCAGGGATATTTCTGTGGCCGGCAGGAAGATACGATTTTCCTCAAGAAGTTGACCAGGCAACTCTCTAATACTTTTGTCAAGAATGTTGAAATGCCCGTCGACATCTTCCTGTATTTGGTGAAGATCTTCTGTGAGAGATTGAACCACTTGAATTCTGTGTTTCAGTGATTCTCTTACCTCTACAAACTTTTCTTTGTCAGGAATTACCCCAACCTCCACCAATTTGCTGAGCTTTACCTGTTTCATTTCCGACCATGACAACAGGCACTTTTCCATGTCTCTGCGCTCCTGGGAAAGTACGCTCTTTTCTTTATCAAGCTCTGTGGTGAGCTTGGCCAACATGGTAGTTTTCTCATCTGCAGCCAAAATTATCTGAGATCCGTGTTCGATGATCTTTTCAACAAAGTCATATAACACTCTGCCTTTGGAGGCGAATTTCTCAGCTTTCTTGACAGCTGGGTCTTCAATATTTACCACTATCAGCGGTTGTGCATTACTTGGAGAACCGGAAAGCCTCTTTACAACAGTGGCATAATGCTCTGCCCTCTGTTTGTACATGTTACGAGCTTGCTCAACTTTATCCAGCCTTCCTGCCAAGATATCCAAAGTGACTTGCGCATCGGCTTTTGCACTTTCGTTGGTAACCTTGCCAAGTTGGACCTTTGTTACTGTGTAGTCCTCCATATTGACATCACCTTCTTGATTTGGTGGTATGCCAATTTCAGCATACTTATGGCCAGACTTATCAACATTCAGCCTGAGTACACTTTTGCCTTTTTCTTCCCTTTGGCTTTTGGAAGAACTATCTCTTCGAGGTCGAGCTCCTCTGGAGAAATCATTTGTTTTTTGCGCTTCGACACTTGAGATATTAGCCAAGGAGGAAGAAAAGAAGTGTGAACTTCTGGATCTACTGTCAATTCGGTCGCCATTGCCACTTCTGAAGTTATTGTCACATCTGAACTCACCATTGGTATCGTGACAATTGGAGAAGTATTTGTCATCATTGCTCCTATAGTTGACACATTGAGCTGATCACGCATTGACTCATTCATGAAACGATTGAATTTGTTTTCAGAAGTGATATCATATGTTGGCGAAGACAAGCTAAGAATGGACGATGGAGGGCTTGACAGTATATCAACCGTATGGATGCTTGTCACTGAAGGAGTATCAAGCTGGGTTGATGCTGCAGGGATAGGGAATATCTTGGCTGCAGGAATGCATGTGGTAGGGATAGGTGACGAGGGAACAGGAGGTGGAGTTCTTGAATCTGGAGGGGTATGAGGAACGTTTGAAGTCACGGGTGATGATGTTCTGTGAATTTCCTCAACTACATTCTCAGGAGGAGAAGTAGTTATTTCTTGATCATGCCCGGGTTCCTATTGATCACCCTCTTGTCTCTCCGAATCTGGTTGACCTTCAAAGTCACCTTCAGATCCTTCTTTAGAATCTTCATCAGACTCTTGCCCGCTTTCAGAAACCTCTTCGGCATCGGAGTCTGCTTCTGCTGAATCTTCATCTTTAGCGGATTGGTCGCTTGAAGTTCCTTCTTCATCGGAATCTATCTCCTCCTGAGTAGGCTTTTTACCCTTAGAGCGAGATGGATGAGATTCCATGATTTCTGTCTCTTGGACAGCCTGGGTATCTTTCTGACCAACAGTGAACTTGATCCTAGGACCTCTTCGCGAAGAAGTGGGAACGGCCGCTGATTTGTTTTTGTCGCGGAGTTCTTGCTGTTGGCGTGCTTCTTCTTCGGACTCTTCTCCTTCTGAGTCTGTCCTGAAACTTTTCATTGCATGACCATGTTTATGTAACCATTCTTCTGTGTTGGCTAGGATTGGTCTCAGCCTTTCTCTCATGCTGGTAACCTTTTTCCTAGACCATTGTATTGCAGGCAACGGCCTTTTAGCAATGCCTTGCTCATCATAGGCAGCGTTCATGATATCACCTGGATCTTCAAAATCCTCTGGTAGGTCAGTGATACCAAGATCTCTGATTTGTTGAACTGTCAATCTGCAATAGTCCATTTTACAAATGGCTTCTTCATCTCTGCAATCTGCCCAGATGTCTTCAAAACGGTACCTGTGTTGGTGACCCTTTTGCAACTTTTTCCTGACATCTCGGTAGTCAAAATCAAACCTATACCTGTAGGTTTTGATGGTCATGATTTGCATTTCAGCATAGACAGACTTAGCTTTTTGTGCAGTTTGGATAGTATACCGGCTGATGGTCAGTGGGAACTTGAACCCACGCTTGTGGTTGCTCCTTCGTACTTTCTGCACTGACATCAGCTGTCTGCATGTTTCCATGAGAATCCACTTATCCGAAGGATAACGTGGTAGCATGTAGGGACAACCAGTGTAGCAGCCTACTCTTAAGTAAGTAAACGTTGGGAATTGGAGAAAAATGCATCCAACTTTACTTACCACCTTATAAGCCTCATCGGATACTCTTCTTCTTTCCAAAGCTGGATCAAAGTTGAAGAGTAAAGGCCCAAAGAAAGCATCAGTGACCCGTCTGAAATGATGAAAGCTCTCCTTTAGCTCCAATTGATAGAAATATCTGTACACAGGCGCCATCATTCGATTCCCTTTTGTAGATAGACCTGGGAATTGTCTCATCACAGCCGCTGCGTACACCAGGTGAGAAGTCATGTAGAACTTCAATGTAGAAGGAGCATTGATCAACTGCTCGTGCATCTCATCACTGATTTGTTTGCCCCAGTCAATATGCACCTTTTGCCTTCTTATGATCCTTGTGTATTCATACATCCAGTCGTGAAAGGTGGATGATTCCGGCAAGCCTTTCACTTTGCTTAGAAACGTGATCATATCCTTGACGTCATCTTTGAAGACACTTCTCAGGAGTCCTTTCGGCCATCTAGAAACAGATGATCTAGGCTTCTTGAGCCATTGAGTGTTTATCAACTGTTTATCTTTATTGGGATCAGCATCAAAGATCTCCTGTGCTTTCGATATAGAGATGTCAATATATTTCTCCATATGAGGGACTTTGAAGACAATGTCAAAGAAGTCGGGGTCGAGTCTCAGAATCTCGTGCCCGGAAGAGTCGATCACACTTCTGCTTTCTCTGATGTAATGAGACGCAACTTGAAGAACAAACTCGGTATTGTGCGCAGCTGTAGGGAACATCGCCACCAAGTGGAGGTTACTGTGTACGATAGCTCTCATTGAATTAGGAAGAGGCTTCGTCTCTGTTAGCTTTGCGAAGTCAACCAAGTCTTGATGACCAACCTCTGTATCTTTTATCTCTTCGACTTTAGAAAGCACCATAGTCGGTGGATAGACGCCTTGATTTTTGTATTTCATCTTGCTTTTTGCTTTCGAAGGAGGCTGAGTAGCAGTCATCAAAAGAACTGAAGCTCTGATCAATCTTGATTTGACGATCTTTGAAAGTAGACTGCAATCCGTTTAGTCAAAACAAACATGAATTGTTAGGACACATGGGAAAGCGCAAAATGAGCACGTGGATGGGAAATCATGGAGCGGATGACGAGGTACGCAAAACGATGCATGAATGCAGAAAAATGAGGCTTAGGAGTGCACTGGTCAAAAATGAAGTTCACTTGGGAAGATCTGGAAGAAACTAGGAAAAAGTGTAAGGGCGCTAAAATTCAGCGCCCTTGCACTTTCTGAAAAATGAATTTGATGTAGGGGCGCTAAATTTTAGCGCCCTTGCATCTTATAGTGTTAGGAAAAATCTCATCTTCTCAAAAATGTCCTAGCGCCAAAATTCATCGCCTTTGTTGTTTCTTGATAATTTTGAGATGCAGATGCAAGAGGGAATGGCGAGAGCGCTCAGGCTTGGAGAAGGCAATTTGTTTGAATCATGAAAGCTTGAACTTGTTTCCATCCTATTACATACGCATTCAAAGGTTAAGGGAATTCTCTTTCACAATGATAGATTTTTTCAATGTTCACCAAAACGCATAGAGAGGGAGACAAAAAAGATTTCAACACGAATACATTGGATAGATACAAGTTCCAAAGAACATCGATCATAGAGGAGAATAAGAAAAGAAACGCGTAGGGTTAGGAAAGAAATGCGTAAGGAAACAAAAGCTCGCCACGATGAAGACAGACAATGGATAGAAAACGCGAATGGAGAGAAGGAATGTGCATTGAAAAAGAAAAACGTGAATGAAAGGATGAAACACGTAGAAGTAAAGAACGCGACAGGAGAAGGATAAGGAAAGAATAAAAAATGCGAATTGAGAACACTTGATGATTTACAAAAAGTAAGAAGAAGACAAAGCAAAAACTTACCCGAACCAAGGCGCGAAAATTGCTGAAGAAATTGGCTAAATCTCCAAAACGTGAATTTGCAGTTTGAAAGAAACTCGCATAGCAAGAGGAGGGAAAAGAAAATAAAATATAAACAACTAAAATGGCGAATTCGTTCACTTAAGTGAAAATGAAAATTAAAACCTAACTCAAGTCGAGCAATAAATTTAGGCACGAAAAGTGGCACGATTGACGAAAAACGCGAAAACATGAAGAAACGTGCCAGAGTCATGAAAAAAGTATAAGTGTCGAAAGAAAATGTAATGGCGCTAAAATTTATCGCTATTACATTTTCTGGCAATTTCACTGAATGCAGAGGCGCTAAATTTTAGCGCCCTTGCACTTTCCAGACTTAGCCAATTTTGGCCTCAGGGCAGGAGCGCACTTTTTCAGTGCCACTGCATTTTTCGCAATTTGCTAAGTAGGAACAGTGAAACTTCGCGAAAGATCTCGTTTCGAAGGTCTTCGCGAGGCGAACAAAGGGGAATGCTCGAATTGACTATTCGAGACTTGGGAACGCATTTTGAGGTGGCTTGAAAATCACTCCGTTATGCTTATTTGAACTTCACGAATCCTAGGAAACGGACAAGTTTCGTAGGGGGGTTATCCGTGGAACGAGCGCTGCTAGATTCCATGATAACATTCTGGAAATCCATAGGCTACTCAAATGTGCAAATTTAGGGTTTCCACTTTCAGTAAGTCTTTCTTCTAGCCTAGTTTAGCTTTATGTTGGTTTTGAGGTGAACTTACTATTTTTGGCATTGGCTATTTTTAGTTAGTCTAATTTTGGTAATGGTCTAGTTGGCCGCACTTCAGTGAGTTCTTTTGTTGGAGCAGTTGAGTATTCTAGTTTTGGCTTTAGAAGAGTAATTTTTGGAGAAATAGTATATTTCAAGGCATTAATGTTTTAATTTCAATTTGACCCCTTGGCCTAGTGCATTAACTTAAAGTTGTTTTAAAAGGTGGACATGGAGGGATGCTTCATGAAGTAAATATTTAATATTTTCTAAAGTTTTTTAATGCCTTGAAGTAGGACGCCATATTGAAGAGAAATAAAGTATTTTTCAAAATTAAATTATTTCAAAAAGTGAAATGGGCGTCCCTTTTGGAGGAAAAAAAATGGAAGCTGAAGAGCCAATAGTCATCTTCAATTCTATAAAAGCAGGCCATTGTCATTCATTTCTTATCTTTGGAAAATATTGTAAAGTTATGCTACTGAATTGATTTTAGAACCTCGCTAAGGGGAATCTTAGCAATTTTACTCCATTCTTTGGGCTTGAAACTATGGTTTCCTAGATGGTTGATTGAGAGTGTGCTTCATCCAGAAGTACATATTGAACTTCAAAGTTGAAGAATTTGGTGATATTTTCAATTTTTTCTTTGTTGGTTATGTTATGGCTGAAAGTAGTTTTCATTCATAGCTCTTTAAATAAATTTAATTTCATTTTGTGCATTGAAGATATCTATTGCAAGGTTGAAGGCAACCCTCTTGGAAAAAAATCAGATTTTAATTTGCAAATTTCAATTTTTGGGAGCAAGTCGACCTTCCTAGGAGGCCATACCATTGCTAGAGGTGTTGGGATTCGTGCTTGGGTTTTTAGGAGTTTTGATGCTATTTTATTGCTTGTACTTGGGCGCCATCAATACTAGCTGCATTTGCATTTTACTTGATATCAATTGGAGTTACTTTGAAGGAGTTGTGATCTTTTCATTAGTTTATAGTTTGTTGGTTGTTCATTTTTAGTTTGCTGATTATTATTATCAGACTTCTAGAAGATCAGATTTTTGGTTCATGATTTGGCATTTGAGAGATAATTATTTGTGGTGAACATCTTCTATCAATTTGTGCTTGTTCCTATTGGAAACTCAATTGTAATTTGCAGTTGTTTTTCATATTGTAAGACTGTAAACAGTAGTACTGTTCCAGTCATTTCTTGCTGCATTAATTTGTGTTTTATTTCTCACATTTGTAACCCTTGGATGGTTTACTGCCAGTGTGGAAAAAGAACTTATTAATCTCTCATTTGTACCCACTGAATAAGTGGTAGAGTGGAGATCTTTCATGGCTGGTTCACTGCCTAATTCCTTTCAATTGTAATTACATTTTAGTTATTGCTTAGTTTCTTTGCCATATGACAACACCTCTCCTTCATTGGGATTGAGTGTGCATTCTTGGCGTTGAGATCTTTTGAATTTGGATTTTTAATTTGGAGCTAATGCTAATTCAATTGGCGTAATGTTGTTTGTGTTGTGGAAACATTGAGAATTCAAAGGGAAAAATGAAGGGGCATATTTCAGTGGTATCAGAGCAGAAGTTCCTACCATCCTGTTGGGGAGAACAAAAAAATTAATGTTGCCACAATGGACATCAGCAGATTTTCCAAACAGTTCATGAGGGAATCTGAACATGATGCTTCCATATTCTGTGCAAAATATTAGAGTATGTCAGATGAGTTCAAGAATGATGTTTCTTTTGACTGCTACTTGAATTGTGTGTTGATTAGGAATCTTGGAAAAGTGGGTGTAGCGAATTACATCAAGAAAAAAATTAAAAGAGAAGAAGAACTTGCCATGGTTGAAGAATCAAGGAAGGAAGAAGAAAAAGGACCTGTTTGTGGTTTTGTTGATGTGATTTTTGTGACCGCACCAATCAGCAGAACAAAGTAATCTGAAGGCTACTCCATTCTCTCTTGATAAAAGTATTCCGTGCTCTAAGATTGCTAGAAAGATCGCACGTTCAACTCCAAGGTTCCGAAATGCTTTGGAATACCCTTAGTAGGTTCGTTGCGATATGATTTTTTTACGAGGGGACTTACACAATTGTTCTTAAGGTTTTGCAGCTAACAACAGATAGATGATTGGAAGGGAATTTATGCAATGCGAATGATTTAGCAATAAGGTACGTTTTCCTAAAACTAACCAGAAATAAACAGAATTGAATAGTTGCAGGGATTAGAAAATTGTGTTCTATCTAAAGGCGGGACGCGGGATCAATTTCAGCAAGCTTCAACCAAACTCTGCTCCACCTCATGTTGGACAACTTACACAAAGTTGGTGCAATCTTCAAGGGGATGGCAAGAAATGTTCAAGTTACAATCCAACATCAAGATACAGTCAAGACGACACATACCAAGATGTGAATTACAATTGAAGTTAGGCTTATGAAATGCTCCAATTGACCACACAAGGAAAACTTGCCGTCAGCAAGCTGCTAGTGGTATGGACTAAAATGAAGTTGCCTCGATCAACACCACAAATCCACTCCTAAAATCTACTAGCTTGAAATGAAAATTACGCTACTTTAAGCTACTTTATGCTATTTGAAGTAGAAGGGACGAAGAAACCTCGCTAGCTATCCATAACAAAGACGAATTTCACCATCAATGAAAGATCTTTTATTATGAAAGTTTTACACAACAATCTATTACAAAAGTTTTCAAAGGAAAACTTTTCTTCTCCTCCAAACTATGCTAAGCTATCAAACAAAATGACTACTCTCTGATGTCTTCTCTAACCTCTAATCTCTACTGTTTAATTCTAATGAATTACAAATGAGGGGGACTCCCCCTTTTATAGATAGCCCAGTCCAATCGACGGCTCAGATTACAATCAAATAAATGGCTAAGATTAGGCCACCTTAGCCCTAACCCTAAAAACCGCCAGAATAGGGAGTGGGGTAATAAATGAATCAAAGATTCCCACTCACTCCCAAAATAGTAAAGGCAATTAATGCCAACAATTAATCCTCTAGAAGGTCATCATCCAGAAGTGCATTACTGTTCTCCTTCTCCCTGGCTGCAAACTCAATGAACCTAGCAAGCACAGCCTCGACCTCCTGAACTGAGATAGGCAGAATATGATCCAACTGAAACTCCAATACTGTAACTGCTTGTCCATGCCTCGTGCAAGATTTTCTCCAAGCAATTAAAGCATCCTGTGTACTCTGAATCAGGCTGGAGAAAGTAGAAATGTTTTCAAAGTCATCCTGCATGAAAGTCTTCACCTCCGAGAAGAAAGGAAACAACTCACTCCTCAATCCATCAGTAGTCACCTCATTAGAATTCAACCGTCTAGCAAAGATTGCCTCCAAGGTATTCAGGACCTGTTGTGACCTTTTTCACACATCGCCCCATTGCAAATGGGGACCCCCTAATTTTTACTTCGTTTCGAACTTTTGGCTTGATTTTAGTTTGTTTTGTCGTTGTCTCTCTCTTTCTGTCCCTTTTCTGCTGTTTTCCTTTTTGGGATGTGCCTGTCTTTGAGCTTGAATTGAAATTTTGGCTAAGTCTGAGAATTAGGGTTTTGAACTCTCTAGCCAATTTAAAATCGAACTAAGTGAATAAATTGAAAACAGAGATTAACATTACTGTCGGTGTGCTTCTAGCGGGCTTTCAGCTAAATTTCATCAGATTCTGACAACTTACTATTTTTAGTAAGTGTGTGATTCCAGGCGTTCCTTCAGCATTTTTGAAGTTTTAATAGTCACACTGCATTCAAAACATGTCAAGCTCCTCGCTGGAAAAATTTGAGCTAAAACAGACAATTTGCTATTTTTAGCAGTTCAGCTTTCAGGGCAGATTTTAGGGTTTATATGTGAAGTTTTTCAGTGCATGTCTGAGGATTCCTTCTGGGTTTTTTGAGACCTGCGCGATGGTGTAACATGCAAAGCGAGATGGTGACTTTCAGAGTTCAGCCTTCAGAGGCTATTTTTAGGGTTTGCATGTCAGGGTTTTCTTTGCATGTCTGATGATTCCTTGTGGGTTTTTCGAGACCTTCGCGATGGTGTGGCATGCAAAGCGAGATAATCACTCCTTCAGGAACTTACTATTTTTAGTAGATGCATCCTGGCAGCCGCCTCCCAGCACTTCAGAATCACGAGCTGATCGCAATGCAACAGAAATGAAGACAAACAGAGGTCATTTGATATGCATGCAAAATGAATTAGGGTTTCCAGCTTCGAGACCCAAAAAGAAGGGTAAAAGGTCAAAATTTTCGAAAACTGGTGTAAACCACCGCGATCAGTATCTTTCAAGCTACCCGCTGGTAAAATTTGAGGGCAAATGAAACGCTTACTATTTATGGTGAGTCATTTCAGAAACTGGCTAAAAATAGTAAATCAACGTCAGGCGCCGATGTCAACAGGCAAGTCACGTGGTGAGGAGGACGTCATTCGAATTTCAAATCAAACGGAGTTGTGGAGGTATCAAAAGCAGGTAGTTACTATAAATAGCAAACCACCTTCATAAATGGGCTAAAAATAGCAGGCCAACCCGAAATAGCAGTGTCAACAGGTTGATGAAGTCGTGAAGATCCAGTGTTCAAAATTTCAAAGCAATCTGAGCTTCTGAAGTATGAAAATCAAGGGACTTACTATTTGTAGTAAGGCTGGCGAAAACGAAGAAAAACTGGCTAAGTCTGGAACTTTATCCTTCACCACCTTGAAAATGCGCCCACTTCAGCTGGAGACCTTGAGAGAAATGCAAAATGTTGAACTTCCTGCAGGAACTTGAAAATGCGCCCAGCTTGCCTTCAAGAGAATTGGAAAATATTCTAAGTATATGTTTCATCCTCCTCACCCATCAAAATGTGTGCAGCTACAAGAGGCATCATGAAATTTTCTAAGTGTTGATCTCATCCTGCAGACACCCCTAAATGCGCCCTCATCTCCAGCATATGATAGAAAATTTTCTAAGTATGAGCAATATCCTGCTCCACATGCCAAATGCGCCCTGCTTGATCAAGGGAATCAAAAGAGGTCAAAGATGAAAAGAAGTTTATCCTCCACCCTCTCTCAAATGCGCTCAAATCATGTCTAGCAAGGAGAAAGTCAAAAGGGTCAAGGATACTTCATCCTCCTACCATCTCCAAATGCGCCCAAGTTGGTGGAGAAGTTAAGAAAATTTCTAAGGCATGAGATATCCTTCACCACCTCTCATTTGCGCCCACACCTCAGGTCAAGCACAAAAAAAAGTTTTGCTAAGTGTTAAGCTTCATCCCTCACTATGAACAAAATGCACCCATATCTAGGAAGAAAGTCAAAAGGTCAAAGATGCTTATTCCCCTCAACATGCAAAATGCGCCCAACTTAGCATGGAAAAGACAAATTTAAAAATCCTCTAGCACATGGGAAATTTGCCAAAGTTAGAAGAAAGCTACAAGAAGGTCAAAAGTCAAAGAGGTTTCATCCTCCACTATAGGAAAAATGCGCCCAAATGAGGGCATGTAAGGACAAAAACAAGGGAGCTCAAAGGTCACATGTTGGGCGTTGAAAGTTCATCCTTCTTTACACATGATATGCACCCATCCTTCTTTACACCTGATATGCGCCATGCAAGCTAGGAAGAAGACGAAAGGATGTTGACTTTCCTCTCTCCCTTTTAAAATGTGCCCAAAGTGAAGATGTCGAAATAATATTGCTAGGCGTTGAGAGTATAAGTCCTCCTGCCTATGTTAAATGCGCCATGCCAGGTGAAAGTAAGGATGAAGACAAATAAAATATGCTAGGCGTTAAAATCAAACACATCTTCTATGACATACAATACATGCTCAAGGCATTTAAAGGAAAATCCTCTTAAGTGAGTTGATAAAAAAAAAATTCCTCACCATAGGCAAAGTGACTTGAAGATGGAGGAATAAAAAATTTTCTAAGGCAAAAGTCAAAAAGTGCCTATGCTAGTGATTTTAAAAAAAAAATTCTCTAAGGCAAAATATTTTCTTGAGAACATACGCCTAGACTCTAAGATGATAAAATTTTCTTGAACATGGATGAATTGCCAGAGATAAAGCTGAAGAGTGCTAGCATTGCAGGATGGATAAAAAAATTTCAAGTCAGAGCAACAAAGTAGTCACAAGAATGAAGAAATGGATTAAAATTCATGAAAATTTATTTTTCCAAGGTTCAAAATTCAAGAAAAATTAAATGAACCTGTTCGTTGTATACCCATGAATTCGACAAATTCTAAAAGAAATTTTCATCTGGGTATTGAAGATTATCGATGAGGAATGGATTTTAAGGTCTTCTGCAGCTTGCCAAGGATTTTGAGGTGAAGATTTTAAATGGGCGCCAGGTTGGTGAATTTCCCAAGAGAAATTTGGAAAATTTTCTAAGGCAAGGAATAAAATGTGTTTTCAAGATAAAAATTTGCCTTGGTAGATGAATTTGAAAATGATCGCCTAGATAATTTTTGATCAAATTCATGATGAAAGGATTTTTCTCGAGTCTGAGTTGGATGAAATATCAGGGTGAAGTATGCCCAGGCAGAATGCAAGATGGGTTGGAAATTTGGCTAAGGCATGAAGAATTTGAACACGAAGTTGGCTAGTGAAGACGATGAACGCTTGGAAGTTAGAGCGTGAAAATCCTGGTAAGTAAGTTGAAATTATATTATGAAGTGTTTTAATGCTCTTCTCTTTGCTTGTTTTGCAGGAGAAACGTTGAGACCAAGTGGTGATGACTTAAGTGATTCAAGATGACATTTCAACCTCGAAGGAAGAAAAGTTGCAAGAAAATGGCTAAGTGTTGAGACTTAGTGACAAAGAGGAAATGTTTTCAAAACTCAAGATGGAGAAAGAATGGAAGCTCGAGCAAAGTTGAAGAACGACGTCAAGAAGAAGATCAAGATCAGTGTGAATGCATTTCAAGGCTGAAATCTTCTAGAAGGATGATGGACATTAATGGCTCATTTATTACCCCACTCCTCTTGGTGGCGGTTTTTAGGGTGAATCTTGTTTAAGGCTGAGGTGGCATGAAATGGGCCATCCAGCAGATTGTAATATGAGCCGTCCGTTGGACTTGGCCAACTATATAAAGGGGGAGTCCCCCTCATTTGTATCTCATTAGCTTAGAGTTAGACAGTAGAGATTAGAATAGAGAGACATCTAGGTGATAGCTTAGAAGTAGCATAGCGTAGATTGATAGAGTAGTTTGAAGAACAAGGAAAGTTTTCCTTTGAAAACTTTTGCAAGAGATTGTTGTGCAAAACTTTTATAATAAAAGATCTTTTCATTGATGGTGAAATTTGTCTTTGTTATGGATAGCTAGCGAGGTTTCTTCATCCTTTCTACTTCAAGTAGTGTAGAGTAGCGTAATTTCATTTTTATACAAGTAGATGTTAGTGTGGAATGTCTTCAATTTGAGCAAACTTCGTCTATCCATACCACTAGTGTGTTTGCTGATGGTGAATGCGCCTTGTGTGGTCAACTGGAATATTGTGTACTTAACTTCGAACATGATTTGTATGTTTATATGCCTCGTTGTGATGGTATTTTCATGCTAATTTATGATCTGAACACCTTGAGCTACTCCTCTGAAGATTGCACCGGTTCTATGGAGGCTGTCCGAAGTGAGGCAAAGCAGAGCCTGGTTGAAGCTTGTGAGAATTGATCGCCATGTCCCACACCTGAAAGTAGATTAGAGCTTTCTTAACCCTGCAACCACTTTAAATTTAGTACTTCCTGGTTAGAATAGGAAACCCGTGCTTCATTGATAAATCTGTCAAATTGTGGAAACCCCCTTCCTCTGCTGTTGAATAATTCTATAAGTCCCCTTGAAATACTAGCAAATCACATCGAGCCAACTGAGCCTATTCACACTAAAAGAACCTTGGAGTTGAACGTACAAACTCTCTTGCAATCTTAGTGTGCTGGATACTTTGATCAAGAGAGAATAGGGTAGCCGTTGGCGACTTTATTCTCCGTTGGTGCTGTAATGTCCCCTTTTTCATGAGTGACGGAGTTTAGAGGAATTAGCCTATTCTTGATCCTCGTAGGCTAATGGAGCTTGATAAGAGGGTCATTTGGCAGATACCCAGTTGATTGGTTGGCTCATTTCGTGATCTAGTCTACATATGGAGGTGTTATAATGATTTCTTGATATGTTTCTATTTTTAGAAACCTCATGTTATAAAGTAAT
The DNA here is from genome assembly GCA_007258455.2 of Sequoia sempervirens. Lineage (NCBI taxonomy): Eukaryota > Viridiplantae > Streptophyta > Pinopsida > Cupressales > Cupressaceae > Sequoia > Sequoia sempervirens. The sequence goes on from VDFB02105785.1 coordinate 559,688,160, forward strand.
GTTATGTTTGCACTTTATGTTATGAATAATTATTTTATTATAAAGTGCAAAATAATAAAATAATAAAATAAGATAAAATAATATTCCTTCTAGAAGGTGACTTGGGAAAGTTCTAGAAGGAGGCCGACCTTTTGAGGAAAAAGTATAAATCGACATCATGGGCTTCATTCTCATCATCTAGATTTGTTGTTGTTGATGTTGATGTTTGATGGTTGTGGAGCCTAGGGTTTCTGCAGTTTTCTTTGGCCATTGAGAACGAAAGCTCTCAATTGGTGAGCAATTTTGAGGGTGTGAAATATCACTTGAATTATTGCAAAGGTGAGGAAGTTGCTTCAGACTTTCTACTTGTACTTCAAAGCAAAATTTTATGGCCTTTGGCCAAATTTTGGTTGTATCGATTTGAGGAAATCCATTGCATATTTTGGAGGCATTTTGGAGCATTGGAACTTCATCATTGGGTCGATTTCATTTGTTGCACATTGCTGTTATAGTTACTAGTCATTTTTAGATTTTAATGGAGGAGAATTTTGCATATCATACTCAGATTTTTTCTTGTATGGCCTCATTCGTGTATTGTTTCTTTGTGGGTATTTGAGCATTCATCTTGGGAGAGCTTGGCAATCATTTTGGAGTATTTTGGAATAGCTATCAGGTTGCTGGTAAATAATTTCAGTGGTCTGATATACTACAGCAAGGGCACCATTGGCAAGACATTTTTGTTCATATCTCATCATCGAAGCATCCTATGGTTTTGGGTATTGTTGCATTCAATTGCTATCGCCGAGACAATTATTTCAAGGACAAATTTGAGGAGATTAGAGGCTGTATTTATTTTTCTAAAATATTGCCAGGCAAGAACAGGGGCGGTTACTTGAGCAATTTGATTTGGGCTTGGAGAATATCATTTGAACTTGTTGATTGCTACTTCATCTTTCATCCAAGGCACTTCTTGAGGCCAGGTTCTTCACATTTCTATCATCTTCTAGCATTGCATTTAGCATAGTTATATTTTCAGCTGTAGGTGTGCATTGTACCAGCATTATCATATTTTGAAATTAATGTAAATGCCAAGAGTCTTGGCCATTTGTATGAGCTTCGTATTAGATATTTCATTACAATTAAGGAGATATAAATTGCTGGTGTCATTTGAGCAATTCAATATCTTTTGTTTTCAGTTTGTTAGTTTGCATACCAACTGTTTGTTAAAATACCAGTTGGTTGTAGGTGATCATTTTTCATGCTTAGTTCATATATATGCATTGGATATTGCCACAATAAGTTGCACATTCATTTTAGGTCATTATTTAGACAATTTAGAGTTAGTTGCAAGCATCCTTATTGATGCTAAGTGAAGAAAAGAGTCATTAAAGCAAACTGAAATGTTATATCAGTCATATGACCCTTGCATGTAAATTGTTTGACGAAATTCTTTGAGCCTTCAATCAGCATTTTAAGGTCAGATTTGAGCAAGGTCATTACAGGTGCGGTCACGAAAAACACATCAATAGGACCCCATCAATAATGTTTGTCATAGCCTTCCTGACTCTGGCTGAATCCACCTGTGCTGCTGTTACCTATTTTTCACTACAAGCTCAAACAGGTAGAGCTGAGTCAAATTCATCATTGATAGGTACAAAATTTTTCATGTTTTGCTAATTAAAATATTCATTGATCATCATAGAGATCAATTTACATCTGAATTGGAGTTTTATTGTGCAAGTATTTGAAACAGAAGATTGAAAATTTGCATAGTAATGCCTTTTATTCATTTTGTATAAACCATAATCCCACACATGCCGTGGGAGTAACTTAATTTGATTTTTACAATCAAATAAAGGGTGCATGAGCAAAATCAAAATATACAACTGAAAATAGAGAAAGCATAGCGTAGAAAGTGATTCGTCATTTCTTGGAATGACGAATTATTGACAAGTTGAGGAATGTTGTGACGCCAGTTCCAGCTCCAGCTCCATTTCCAGTTTCAGCTCCATCTCCAGCGTACCTGCAAGTTGAGGGAAATGTTGTTAGAGCAATGCAAATCAAATCCTATCATATACCTACGCTACCAACAGAAATATAGAATACAATCGATCAGGCATCCATCAGATGATTACAAAAGTTCAAAGGCATAAAACTCAAGAGGGAGCTTTCAGCTTCTTTTATTTTGCTAACATGTTTGTTTCAATGTGCAGGAACAGGTTCATTATGTTCGTGATCGTTTCATCAGATATGTGGAGTAAAACGGGCTCCCACAAGGGTTGAGCTCAGCATATCAAGGAAGACACACTCTCAGGTTACATATGAGAGTTCATTAATGTCAAAACAGTCATCAAAAGAGTTGCTGAAACAAATAAATAATCAAATAAGTAGCTTTATTTCAAAGAGATTCAAGAAAAAACAGTTTGAGCATACAGCATAACTTTTCTCTTCATGTCAAGAAATGATCAAACAGTGTGAGATCTCATCATAGTTTTCATTGATACCCCTGTTTTCAGCTCTACTTTATATTTTCATATTACATTCAAATGAAGTATCGAGCCTCTTTACACTGAAGAGAAACTGAAACAGAATATCGAACACTCAACTATTTCATGGAGGAGCAGCCTCAATCTATATGAAATCAGCATTAAAAGACAGTTGTATTTCAATGAGAAATGCTTTTTTGACAGTAGTATTTGTTACCATAATACACAGTACTCATACTTAGCCTAAAGATATCATTATGTTTACATGATGAATTAAGGATTGGAACATACTCGTAGTGGAGTTCATGCATATCAGCATAAAGGACAACATATAACACTAAAGAAGCAGCAAATAGTACTCATGATCAGCCACCATCAGTACACAGAATTTAAAGACTCATATGCATTACAGAAGTGATATGTTGCAAGGATCTACAAAGCATAAAACAGCAACATAATATGAAAATAGTCAACATTCACTGATAACATGGTCAGCAATATTTAGATCGTAATGATATGGTATTAGTTCTGAAGGAGTGGATGTTTGAGGCTGCATTGATTTCATTAAGGCTTCAGAAATCAATATAGAGCAGTAATTCATGAATGCAGCCTTGTTTCCAATGATCTCTAAGCTGGAAAAAGCAGTGATCAGCCAGTAGAAAGCTTGAACCAAGTGAGACAACAATGGATTGATCAACATTAACAATAAATGGAGCATCTGATTTCAAATGGCAGTCACTATTTATAAAGATATTCAAAACAGCAGCTACAGAATTTTAACTTCTTTAATGTTAATAAAATATGGAAGAAACATCTAAAAAGATTATCAGTTTCATTGAAATTATGTTTCAGCTCTGTTTTGCATTTTTACATTGCATTTTAATAAAGTGCAAAGCCTCTTTACAATGAAGGAAAGCATTACATTAAGAGGCATTTAATTTGTTTCTTATAATTTCAAAGCACTTATATAGTCTACAAGAGACTCAATGAGGAATAGACTTTCAGAAAGCCATATCAATATATTACAGTCTCAGAATACAATAGGAATAAATCATTCATAAGTTCTTATTCAATGACACTGCCTTATCAAGAGTTTCGTGCGAACAGGAAATTGCTATGCATTAGAAAGTGCCCAAGAACAATTCAATGAGCCAAATTTACCAATGATGCTATATACATAGTGACAAGTCTTTTTTATGAAGTTTTCAAGGATACACTGCTACAGGAACAAAAGTTAGAGAAATAGATTTGTATATGCAGCAAGTGTGTAATGTCCCCTTCTCGAGCATAATCTTTTTTGTTGACCGTTGGCCTATTCTGGAGACCCGTAGGCTACTCGGGAGTAAAAATTAGGGTTTCTTGGATGGAGGTTTCTTTTGCTCACGGATTGGTGGTTGAACTGGGGATTCCTTCTGGGTTTTTCATGAGCTTCGCGGTGATATGTTTTTCTTGGCATTCCGAGCACCTTCATGAATTTACTATTTCTATTTTTGGCAGTGGTCCTATTGGCTTCGGCTCGGTTGGTTCTCATCTTCAGTCTGTTTAGTTGGTTTGATCAATCTTGACCTTGGGAAGCATTTTTGGTGAGATATCCAGTTGATTTTAAAAATGTTATATTTTAAAGTTATATTTTATTATTGTGACCCCTTGGCCTAGTGAAGCAACTTTAAGTTGTTCTTAAAAGGGGGACTTTGAGGGGTGGCGCCTCATGAAGATATTTCTTATTTTCTAAAGTTGAAAAAAACATTTGCTTGAAATGGACGCCTATCTTGGAGGAGTTTATTTTAAATTAAAAAGTCAAAATTACCTTGAAGGAAAAGGGAGGCCATCTTTGGAGGGAAAAGGTGATATTTCAAATTTGAAAAAAAGTTAGGGTTTCTAGAAGCTTCTGGAGAGTCTTCACAAAGCTATAAAGAAGGTCTTGGGTCTTCATTTGAGCATCGGATATCTGGAGTAACGTTATGCTGCCGAAATGGTGTTGGACTGCTTCGAGGAATGAATGCCTCCTAGCTTGGCTCAACTTCGTGCTTGTGAGATAGCACCTAGTGGAGAGGTTTGTTGGATTTTGAGTGATCTTGTAGTGAGGTTTGCATTGTAGTGTTGTTCTTTCATTTGGAGATTAGTTATTTGCATTTCATGTTATTTTCTGGAGTTGCTGATAACATAGCTGATTGCAATTTTCATTCATATATCAAAAATACAAAAAGATATCATTCTGGGTACTGCATAATTCAACTTGTCTAGGTGGGGCGACCCTCTCTGTTAAGTTACAAAATTTTTAAGTAAGAATTGGATTTTATTTAGTGAAATCGCCCCTCTTGTTGAGCCGTACCATCCTTGCTGCCTTGGGATTTGTGCAAGAAATAATTAAGGGTTATTTGTGGTGTCTGTGGTATCCCATATTGGTTTCCATACTTCTTAGGGTATCTTGCATTTGATTTCACTTCATTTGGGTGGGTATTGAGTGAGATATGAGCATTTCAATGAGGAATTAGAGTGCTGGTCTGATATTCATGTTGCTGGTCTGTCATATCAGACTTGAGAAAATTGTGTATGAGTGAAGGGAGGGTGTTAGAACTTCATAATTGATCTAGTGGATGACATCTTTACTATTGCAGCACTTTGTGGAGCTTTAATCCTTGATCTTGCAGGCGTTCTTCAACATTTTGTAAGCTGCACAGTAGTACTGTCAGCATCTCTTCTAAATCTTGTTTTTCATGCTTTGTAATTGCCCACTGAATAAGTGGAAGAGGCTGGCTTGCCGCCTGTTTACTTGAATTGCATTGTAATATCTTATTTCTCCACCATATGGTTGCCTCATCTCCACCCCGGATTGAGTAGCATATATTTGGTGTTGAGTTGCTTTTAGTATTGCAATAGATAGGGATCCTCTGACCATATGCTCGTCCATTTGGACACATTCTTGGTTAGAGTTACTTCCAGTTGCAGTTCTAATTAATGTACTGACGATCCTCTTGGCATATGACAGCCTCTCTCTTGTTGAGATTGAGTGCGCATTCTTGGCAAAGGGTTATATTGTAACTGCTGGTTTGATTTATCTAACCCTAACGGGTGTGTTGCATTGCTGATTGTAATTTGAAAAATTGAAAAAATTGGCTCGGTATATTTTAGTGGTATCAGAGCCACGCATCCTGCCATCCTGTGAAGCAAACCGTTTATGAGTGACAGAGAAAAGAGGTACTTAGCAAGGGAAGACGAGAAAGTTGCAAATCAGTTTCAACTCTATCAGGCTCCAGAAGGTTAGACAGCTTCAGAGGTTTTGAGGGCTCATTGGGAGTCTTCTCAGGAAATAGATATGGCAGAAGGTGAGAGGTCTGTAGGTGGTAATGAGAGGAGTTCTGGCAACATGAATGACAGTGGGAAGGGTAGAGAAAGGACGCCTAGTCCAGGACAAAGGTTTGAGAGGAAAATGGATGCCTTGATGGACATGGTATCTTTCATGATGGGGAAAATGGGTCAGAACCCAATTCCACAAAACAATCCAGGGCACACGAGAGAACATAGTGCTTCCAACCAGCATAATGGTCACACAGCTCAGCCTACTTCTAACAACACCTACATCTCTTCCAGGCCATTCAAACCAACATTTCTAGCACCAGCAAACCCTCGACCTAACCCTGAAGAAAATTCATCATTTGTGGAACAATTGAGAATCGGCCGTACTGAGTATGACACTCTCCCTGATGAAATCAAGCTAGACATGTCTTTCAGTGATTTCATGGACCTTAGAAGGAAGAATAAAGGACAAGGAAGACACCATGAATATAGGGAAACATCTATGCAGAGGGATTTGTATCAAGCTATCAACAAGTTTGCACTTCCACACTTTGACGGAAGTGATACTAGTTTAGCTCGAGCTTGGATACAGAAGCTAGACAACTTTCTAGCCCTTAGACCTATGGCAGAAGAGGAGGCGATTAAGTTCGCTACGCTGCACCTAGACGGGGTGGCGCATGAATGGTGGTACCATGGCCTAGTCACTTTGGGTCATCGGTCTATCACTACCTATGATGAGTTCACCAATAGACTCAGAAAGATTTGAGAAGAAAGATCTAGAAGTGCATTTCAGGGAGTTGGCACAGTTATAGCAGTATGGCACAGTGGATGCCTACATAGCTGAGTTTCAGAGACTTTCAGTAATGGTCACTGGAATCACGGAGTGACGGTTGGTGATCCTATTCAGTGAAGGATTCATGGAACCACTTAAGGGTTGGATTAACGTTTTTGATCCACCCTCCTTACAAGAGGCAATGAAGAAAGCAAGGAATATGGAGTGGGCTGGTCCTAAATCAAAATTTCAATCCAAGCCATCATTTCACAAGAAGGACAAAGGAAAGAGACCTCACCATAAAAAAATTTAAATAGCAAATACCTCATGTCACAAGGTTGGATCCAGAGACTCTCAACAAACTCCGAAAAAATGGGTTATGTTTCTGTTGTAGGGAAAAATGGTCCCAAGATCATGTTTGCCCAAAGGGAGTCAAGTTTCATCAAATTGAATACTATTCAGTTGAAGAAAGCAATTCTGATTTTTCAGATCAGCAGTCTGATTTTGAGGACAACGAAGTAGAAAGAGCTCCAGAAGAGTCCGAAGACGAAAAGGGAAGTGGAGGTACATTGGCTCAGCTTTCGAGCTTTCAAAGGAATGAGTCCTTCAAAGTTTGAGGGATGATTAAAGGGTAGCGAATAGTTGCTCTAATTGACACTGGGGCAACACATAACTTCATTGATGAAGCTGTGGTGGCAAAGAAAGGGTTGCAAACAAAAGATTTTGAAGGCTTCAGAGTTATGGTTGCTGATGGATTTCACATTTTGTGCACCAAGAAGATTTCAAACATGTCTATGCAATTGGGCAATTATGAAGTCAAGGATGACTTCTATGTGGTTAGTATTGGAGATACGGATGCCGTCCTTGGCATTCAGTGGCTGCGATCTCTTGGAGAGATCTCATTAAATCTGCAAACCATGGAGCTCAAGTTTCAATCCGATGGGAAGAAGGTAGTGCTAAGAGGAATGTCCAATGGAGGTCCTCGGATTGTGTCATTCAAGAGAATGGCAAGGCTGATTCATCATGACCAAGTTGAGTGGGCTGCGGAATGTATGATTCTTCCAGCTAGTCCAGTTGAGACAAAGAGAGATTATCCTCCAGATATTCAATCTCTACTCACCAAGAAGAGTAAAGTGTTTGCTGATTTACCTCCTGGACCTCCTCCTGAACGGGGTTCGAAACATGTCATAGAGCTCAAGGAAGGGGCTAAGCTGGTTATCACAACTCCATATATGTACCCCAAGAAGTAGAAAGATGAGATTGAGAAGAACATTAAAGAACTTTTGGAGATGGGATTCATTCATCCAAGCAAGAGTCCTTTTGCTTCAGCAGTTGTCCTTGTGAAGAAGAAGGATGGTACCATCCGCATGTGTGTGGATTATCGTGCTTTGAATCAAAGCACCATCAAAAATAGATACCCCATTCCGAGAATAGATGAGCTCATTGATGAGCTACATGGAGCCACGTTCTTTTCGAAAATAGATTTGAGGTCGGGCTACTACCAAATTTGGATGAGAGGATCTGATGTTGAGAAGACAGCTTTCAGATGTCACCATGGTCATTTCGAGTTCCTAGTCATGCCATTTGGGCTGACTAATGCTCCTGCTACTTTCTAGTCTTATATGAACAGAGTCTTCTAAAAGCAGTTAAGGAGGTTTGTGTTCATATTCTTTGATGACATTCTGATTTTCAGCAAGACTTGGAAAGAACATCTCAAGCACTTGGAGGAAGTGCTTAGTATTCTTGAGTCTGAGAGTTTGTTTGCCAAAGAATCCAAATGTGAATTTGGAATGAAGGAGCTACTTCACCTTGGTCACATAATCAGTGCTGAAGGAGTGAAGGTTGACCTAGAGAAGATCAAGGCAATTGTTGATTGGCCACCTCCTGAGAACTTGACCCATTTGAAGGGGTTCTTGGGACTTTGCAGATTCTATAGAAGATTTGTGAAGGGCTATTCACAAAATGCTGCTCCTCTTACTGACCTGTTGACGTGGTTTTTGAGACCGCACCAACACAGAATAAAGTTTCCCAACGGATACTCTATCCTCTCTTGAACAAAGTATTCAGCATGCTAAGATTGCGAGTGAGTTCATGCTTTCAACTCCAAGGTTCCTTAAGTGCGAATAGACTCAGTTGGCTCAATGTGATTTTGCTGGTATTTCAAGGGGACTTACACAATTGTTCGACAGTTGACAGCAAACAGCGGACTAAGGGCTTTCATGTGATTCGAATGATTTGGCGAGTGAGCACAAGTTTCCTAAAGCTAACCAGAAATGAACTGAAATTAAATGGGTGTAGGGCCTAAGAAGTTTATGTTCTACTCTAAGGCGTGGAACACGGCGATCAATTCTCACAAGCTTCAACCAAGCTCCGTTTTGCCTCACTTCGGACAGCTTCCGCGGAACTGGTGCAATCTTCAGAGGAGTGACTTAAGATGTTCAGATCACGATTTAGCATGAAGACACCATCACAACGACGCATGCCAGCATATAAACCATAATCGAAGTTAGGTTTCACAAAGTTCCAGTTGACCACGCAAGGCGAACTCACCGTCAGCGAGCCCGCTAGTGGTATGGACAAGCGAAGTCTTGTTCAAATCGAGCACCACATTCCACAATTACTAAGTACTTGCATGAAATGAAATCTACTTTACTTTAAGCTACTTCAAGATGCTCATGAATTGGAAGGACGAAGAAGCCTCAACAACTATTCACAACAAAGAAGAATTCACCATCAATGAAAATTCTTTTATTATGAAAGCATACATGACAACTTCTTACAAAGTATCCAAAGGGAAGACTTTCCTTCCTTTTCAATCTACACTACTTTACTTTCTACTCTATCAACTTCTCTCTACTCCTCTAAGCTCTGCTTCTGCCTCTAAATCTAATTTCTAATAAGATTACAAATGAGGGGGACTCCCCCTTTATATAGCTAGCCAAGTCCCAAAAGACGGCTAGGGTTACAATCAATAGAATGGCTAAAATCGTGCCACCTCAGCCCTAAACAAGATTTTCCCTAAAAACCGCCACAAAGGAGAGTGGGGTAATAAATGCGCCATAATGTCCACCATCATCCTTCTAGAAGATTCCGTTTGTAGACGCGTTCACACTATTCTTGATCTTCTTTCTTGACGTTGTTCTTTGACTTCTTTGTCACTTGAGCTAACACTTAGCCAATTTCTTGCAACTTCCTTCCTTCGAGGTTGAGCTGTCGTCTTGAATCACTTGCTTCATTACACTAAGTCATCGTGCTCGACGTTCCTCCTGCAAAACAAGCAAGGAGAAGAAGATTAGAACATTTCATAATATAAATTTAACTTACCTGATTTTCACGCTCTAACTTCCAAGCGTCAACTTTTGCTTCGCGCTCAGATTCTTCATGCCTTAGCCAAATTTTCAACGCATCTTCCTCAAGGGCGCATCATCTTTGAGAAATTCATTTCAACTGCATCTTCAAGAAATTCATTTCACTTGTTGGAGCCCTGACAACCTTGATTTTATTCATCTCTGGCTCAAGAAAACTATCCTCCCTAAGAGCTTGGGCAAATTCACCTAGGCAATTCCTTTCAAATTCATCGTCTGGAGAATTTCACCTTGAAAACCCATTTTCTTCATTTTGCCTTAGAAAATTTTCAAATTTCCCTTAGGAAAACTCATCAATCCAGTGCCCATCAAAAATCTTCACCCCAAAGGCCGAAGTGAAGCATGGAAGACTTTAAAATCAACTCCTCATCGATAATCTTCGATACCCAGAAGAAAATTTCCTCCAGAATGCGTCGAACTCATGGTTGCACGACGAACGGGTTCATGTGATTTTCTTGAATTTTGAACCTTGAAAATTATTTCTCTGTGAAATTTAAATCCGCTTTCACATCTGTGAAGATCTCTTGTTGCTCTAACTTGAGAAATTTTTTTATCAACCCCGTGGAGCTGGCATTCACTGACTTCACTACTGGCAACTTCACTCGGACTTCAAGAAAAAACTCCATCACTTCTCCAGACTTAGGTATTTTTCTAAGGGAAAAAATATTTGTGCCTTAGAATTTTTTTTTGAATCGCTTAGCACTTTGAAAATTTTCCCTTAGAAAATTTTCTCCTTAAAATTTTATTCTATCTTGCGCATCTTTGCCTGTGAGAGAAACATCAACATTGTTTGGAAAATCTTCGTGAGGGTGCCTAGCACATTTTATCCTCCAACATCTTCAATGCCTTAGGGAAGATTCGCCTAGCAATTTTTCTCCATTCATTGTCTCACATTTTATTTCATACTTGGAAAATATTTCTACTTGAAGTTCCAACGCCCTAGGAGAAATTTTCTAACACATCATCCCATATTTGAGGAAAATCACGCCTTAGCACTTCATTTCCACCCTCAACACTCTAGGCGCATAACACTTGAAGAGGTGATTTAAAAAAAAATCATGCCTTACCATGCCTTAGAAATTTTTTTAACACTCTCCATTCTAGGCGTATAACACTTCAAGAGGGAAATCACGCCTTGGCATTTTATTTCATACTTCACTCGCCTTGGAACTTTCTTTTCTAACACTTTATAACTCTCATCACCCTTGGCGCCTAGCACTTTTGGAGAAAAAAAAAAAAAAACCCCCAATATTCATCTTCATCACTTCACACGCCTCAGGAAAATTTTCCAACACCCACCACCTTGGGTGCATTTTGGATTTGAAGGAGGATAAAAACTAGCATTTACCTTGTATTCACCACGCCTTGAGATATTTTCAGCACTTTTCACCTCATTTACCAGCTCCATTTACTTTCTACACCTCAACTTGGGCGCATTTCTATGTAGGTGATGGATGACTCTTCGTATTCCACCTTTTGTCCTCACATGCATGTACTTGGGCGCATTTCAGCCATGTAGGAGGATGAAAACGTTTTGACTTGTTGACTTTTTCTCTCCTTTTGGGCGCATTTCACCCCAGCTGCAGGATGGGCGCATTTGGAGGGGTGAGGAGGACAAGTTTAAGACTTAGAAAAATTTCCAGCTCTCATGCTTCAAGTTGGGCCCATTTTGGCCTTGCTGGTGGACGAAACTCATTGACCACTTTGACTTCTTTGTCCTTGGGCGCATTTCACTAGTGGAGGAGGATAAAGTTTATACTTAGAACTTTTTTCATGCTATCAACCTCCCTTGGGCGCATTTTGGCCTAGCTACAGGATGAAAAGCATTGACCTGTTTGACTTTCTCTCAAGATGGGCGCATTTTACCCCCTGAGCAGGATGAAACCCAACACTTAGAAATTTTTTTTAAACTTTCTCCTTGAGGGTGGGCGCATTTGGAGGTGGTAGGAGGATGAAAACATGTTAGAAACTTTTCAAACACGTTGAAGGCAAGTTGGGCGCATTTCACCTGTGGTGGAGGATAAACTTCAGACTTAGACATTTTTCTCGTCTTTGCTAGCTTCTCTGCCCTGCTATTTATAGTAAGCCCTCCAAATTTGCGTCTCTGAAGCTCGGAAAGACTTGAAATTTTGCACACTGCATCCTCACGACTTCAACAATCTGTTGACACTGCCATTTTTAATCACCCTGCTATTTTTAGCACATTTCTGAAGGTGGTTTACTATAAATAGTAATCTCTTGTTTCTGATAGCTCCACTGCTCCGATTGACTTGAAATTTGAATGGCGTGTTCCTCACCACGTGACCTGACTGCTGACACTGACGCATGCACCTAATTTGCTATTTTTAGCCAGTTTCCAAATTGACTTACTATAAATAGTAAGTGCTCTGTTTGACTTGAAATTTTACCAGCAGATAGCCTGAAGAATGCTGATCGCGGTGGTTTACACCGGTTTTCAAAAATTTTGACTTTTGACCCCTCTTTTCAGGCTTCGAAGCTGGAGACCCTAATTCGCTCTGCATGTGTATCAAATGATATCTATTTCTCTTCGTTTCTGTAGCACTGCGATCAGCTCGTGATTCTGAACTGCTGGGAAGCGGCTGCTGGGACACACTTGCTAAAAATAGCAAGTTCCTTACTGAGTGGGTATCTCCATTTGCATGTCACACCATCGCGAAGCTCTCGAAAAACCCATCAGGAATCACCCGACATGCAAAAGAAACCCTGACATGCAAACCCTAAAAATAGCCTCAGAAGACTGCATTCTGAAAGTTGTCGTCTCATTTTGCATGTTATACCGTTGCGAAGGTCTCGAAAAACCCAGAAGGAATATTCAAACATGCAAAGAAAAACTCTGCATCTGAGCCCTGAAATTTGCTTCGGAAGCTGAACTGCTAAAAATAGTAAGTCCTCTGTTTTCGCTCAAATTTTGCACGCGAGTAGTTTGATGTGCTATGAACTTAATGTGACTGTCGGAATCTCAAAAATGCTGACGAACTACCTGTAATTTCGCACTTACTAAAAATAGTAAGTACTCAAAATTTGATAAAATTTAGCTGAGAGCCTGCCGGAAACATGCTGACAACAATGTTAGTCTCAATTTTCAATTTATTCACTTCGTTTGATCTCAAACTGACCAGGAGGACACAAACCCTAATTTCAGACTTGGCCAAAACTCATGTTGAAGCTTGTAGACGGGAACGTCCCCAGAAAGCAAACCATAGAAAAGAGACAAACAGAGAGAGAGAGACACAAAAACCAAAGCCAAAAAGACCAGAATGGAGCAAAAATTAGGGGTCCCCATTTGAATGGGGCGATGTGTGAAAAAGGTCACAACATGACCTCACAAAAAAGGGGGCTTTTTGTTGGTCAGAAAAGGCTCAAAGTACTTTTGACAAGTTTAAGAAGAAAATGAGTTCTTGACCTGTTCTAGCTATTCCGGATTTTTCCAAGCCCTTCGAGCTACAGTGTGATGCATCCGGTGAAGGTGTTGGGGCTGTCTTGATGCAAGATAAGCACCCCATTGTGTTTGAGAGCAGGAAATTAAGAGGAGTTGAAAGGGCCTACTCTATTTATGACAAAGAAATGCTTGCAATCATGCATGCATTAGCCAAGTTCCGACAGTATGTAATGTCCCCTTCTTGAGCATGATCTTTCCAGTGACCATTGGCCTATTTCGGGAGACCCGTAGGCTACTCGAAGGGTAAAATTAGGGTTTCCTATTTTTAAGGATGTCTTTGCTCGGAGTTGGTGGATTCAATGGCGGATTCTTTCTGGGTTTTCAGAGAGCTTCGCAGTGGTATGTTCATTTCGGCGTGCAGGCATTTTCTGGAATTTACTATTTTTAGTAGAATTCTATTTTTAGCGATTTCACGGTTAGGTTCAGCATGGTTGACTTCCTGCCAGTTTGGTCCCGGTTGGCTTGCTCATTTAGCATGGCAGGCTGGTGGAGAGATAAGTTGAGCTATTTAATTAAAAGTCACGTTTTAATGTTATATTTTAGCGTTGACCCCTTGGCCTAGTCTATTGACTTTATGTTGTTTTGAAAAGTGGTCTTTTTGAGGGTGGCGCCTTCATTAAAGATTATTTTATATTTTATATTTTACCCAAAGTCAAATCAAGCTATAAAGTGGGCGCATTTAAAGGTAAAATTTTAACGAAAAATTTAAAATTTAATCAAAGAAATTATAAGAAAACTTTAATCATCATTTGACATCTTTATCTGAGAATATTATCTGCAGATTAGCTTTAGAATTGCCGAGAATAGAAACCTCTAAACAGAGCATTACTTCGCTTGAAAAATAAAACTAAGTAGGTAGGAATAAATTATAGATTTAGATATTTTAATGCTTAAATTTCATTCACATTTAAATCTTTGTGAGGATATGTAAATCAGTTTTATGCATATTAGTGGTTTTCTGGAGTTGCACATTCATTGTAGCAGATTGATGTTTTTAATCATAAGTCATAAAATACACAAAGAGTCGTTTTGGGTATTGTCTCATTGGTTTTCTCTGTTGGAAGCGACCCTTCATGAATATTTGCAGATTTTAATATGAAGCGTATGATTTTATAAAGCAAATCCGTCATTCCTTGTAGGGCGCACTTTCTGGAGTGCCTCGGGATCCATGTCATTAATTAATAACCATTTTTAGATGCCATTTCTTATTACTAAGTTAGGCGCCATCATTTTGAGGGTCTATTGCATTAGATTTGAGATCATTTGGGTGAGAAATGAGAGAGATATGAGCATATGAGTGAATTCCTAGGTTGCTGGTTTTTAATTTAAAAGTGCAGATTTGTGGAAAAACAGAATTATTATTTGATCATTGAGTGATTTATTGAACTGGCATCTCTAATCAAGCCACGGAGAGTTTTTATATGATGTAATGCTAATCTTTCAAATTCCTATGCTCTTGGCAAGCGAATTCTCTATCATTTTGTAAGCTGATAGTAGTACTGACAGCAGTTCTTTCATCTTGCTTAATCATGTTTTGTAATGCTCATATTTACATTTTGTAATTGCAATTGTATTTCTTTAACTCCGCCCTATGGTAGCTCCTTACCCACTCTGGGTTAGAAAGCACATTCTGGGTGTCGAGTACTTTCAGCATTATAGTTATTTCTTTCAAGCATTGTAATTTCTATTATCTCCGCCATATGGTCGCCTCATTTCCGTATTGGAGTGAGTAGCACATACTTGGTGTCGAGTGTGCTTTCAGTACAGTAGATTCAGGGATCCTCTGACCATATGCTCGCCATCATCGGCGCCATTCTTGATTCGTGAAGTTCTTACATAAAACATTTGATTCGTCCTCTAACCAATGCCTCACCTTACCCGTAGGATCACAATTAGCACATTCGGTTGGGGTGCCATGCATTTTGGTTTATTGCTAGCTAGCGGTACGTGGTTTCATAATCTGAATTTAAGAAAAGTAAAAGAATTTGGCTCGGAATATTTCACTGATGCCAGTAGGAGGAAGCAAGTTTGTAGTCCAAAGGCCGATCACAATAGTCTGCGGCACTTTATACATCGGAAAGAGTTGGAAGCGAGAGGCAACAAAGGAAGTGGGTGATGAAAGCTAAAACTTACGATTTTGACGTGAGTATATCAAAGGGAGAAAAACAAAACATAGTGGTTGATGCTTTATCGGAAGACCTCCTTTGACTCCATTATAGCAGGCTCTGCTGGATGGAAAGAGCGTGTTGCTTGCTTTTGATTCATGCCAAAATCAGGTTTGCGGCAATATGAAGGTACTTTTCATAATGAAAGATTACAAAGGTGGTTGAAAGAGGCTGATGATACCTACAAGGATGGGAATCTTTTGTTAGGCTGATTCTAAGCTCAAAAAGAAGATTTGGTGAGCTTTCATGATATCCCTTGCACCTAGTCGCTCGAGTTCCTTTGAGACATATAAGCCCAGTTAGGAAAAGTTACTGTACAGGAAAATTTGAAGAGGGAAGTTCAGCGCTATATTCGAGGGAGTGCTTGCAAATGAACAAGTCAAGGTATACTCTATTTGGTCATAACGTCTCCTCATTCCCGTCAAAAGTAGGAAAGCATATCAATTGATTTCATCAACTTTGGAGTTTGCGAAGATTCGAGAAAAATTTGTATCATATTTGTAGTGGATAGGTTGACAAAATTTGCTCATTTCTTTGCTATTACTAGCTCTTTTTCAGCAGCTCAAGTTGCAGATCTGTTTTTTCATGAGGTGTTCAGATTACATGGTTTGCCAAAAAATATTGTGAGTGATAGGGACAGCAAGTTCCTAAGCATTTTTTGGCAAGAGGTCTTCAGAATGAGTGGTACAGTGCTTACTCCTAGCACTAGTTATCACCCTCAAACCGACGGACAAACAGAGATAGTGAACAAATGGTTGGAAGGTTATTTGAGGAACTATGTTTCAGAACAACAAAGAGCTTGGGTGAAATGGCTTCACATAGGTGAATACTGTTATAATTCTTCTTTTCACATGTCAATAAGGATGTCACCTTTCATGGCTCTTTATGGTTATGAGGCTCCTAGCTTTGCTGATTTGGTGTTTGGTGATAGAAAAGCCCCTCAAGCCAAGGATTTATTGTAGCAGAGTCAAGATATCTTGAAATCATTGAAGAACAATCTTCAAATTGCACAGAATTAGCAGAAGATGTATGCTAAACAGCGGCGTGTTGAACGCTCTTTTGAGGTTGGAGATATGGTTTATCTTCGACTACAACCTTACAGACAGTCTACTCTCAAGAAGAGTGGAGCTGAGAAGCTCAAACCTCGCTTCTATGGGCCGTTCAAGGTTATCAGAAAGGTGGGAGCAGTAGCATATGAGTTGGAGCTACCTTCGAGTAGCAAAGTGCACAATGTTTTCCACGTGTCTCGCCTCAAGAAGGCACTTGGGCACAATGTTATTGCTTCATCACAGTTACCACCTTTGGATGAAGGACAGTTGGTTTTGATTCCATAAGAGATTCTTGATTCCAGAGAACGTTCTTTGAGAAAAAGAACAATCAGAGAGTATTTGGTGAAGTGGAAGAACTTGCCTATGGAGGATGCGACCTGGGAGAATGATGAGATTCTGTAGCATCCAGGCTTGCGATTGCTTGAGGACAAGCAATCTTGGGGAGGGCGGACTGTAATTTCCCCTTCTCGAGCATGATCTTTTTTGTTGACCGTTGGCCTATTCTGGAGACCCGTAGGCTACTCGGGAGTAAAAATTAGGGTTTCTTGGTTGGAGGTTTCTTTTGCTCACGGATTGGTGGTTGAATTGCGGATTCCTTCTGGGTTTTTCGCGAGCTTCGTGGTGATATGTTTTTCTTGGCATTCCGAGCACCTTCATGAATTTACTATTTTTAGTAAATTCTATTTCTGGCAGTGGTCCTATTGGCTTTAGCTCGGTTGGCTCTCATCTTCAGTCTGTTCAGTTGGTTTGATCAATCTTGACCTTGGGAAGCATTTTTGGTGAGATATCCAGTTGATTTTAAAAATGTTATATTTTAAAGTTATATTTTATTATTGTGACCCCTTGGCCTAGTGAAGCAACTTTAAGTTGTTCTTAAAAGGGGGACTTTGAGGGGTGGCGCCTCATGAAGATATTTCTTATTTTCTAAAGTTGAAAAAAACATTTGCTTGAAATGGACGCCTATCTTGGAGGAGTTTATTTTA
Source organism: Sequoia sempervirens (assembly GCA_007258455.2). Taxonomy (NCBI): domain Eukaryota; kingdom Viridiplantae; phylum Streptophyta; class Pinopsida; order Cupressales; family Cupressaceae; genus Sequoia; species Sequoia sempervirens. Next base: position 559,705,716 of record VDFB02105785.1, read on the forward strand.
AATTAAAAAGTCAAAATTACCTTGAAGGAAAAGGGAGGCCATCTTTGGAGGGAAAAGGTGATATTTCAAATTTGAAAAAAAGTTAGGGTTTCTAGAAGCTTCTGGAGAGTCTTCACAGAGTTATAAAAGGTCTTGGGTCTTCATTTGAGCATCGGATATCTGGAGTAACGTTATGCTGCCGAAATGGTGTTGGACTGCTTCAAGGAATGAATGTCTCCTAGCTTGGCTCAACTTCGTGCTTGCGAGATAGCACCTAGTGGTTAGGCTTGTTGGATTTTGAGTGATCTTGTAGTGAGGTTTGCATTGTAGTGTTGTTCTTTCATTTGGAGATTAGTTATTTGCATTTCATGTTATTTTCTGGAGTTGCTAATAACATAGCTGATTGTAGTTTTCATTCATATATCAAAAATACAAAAAGATATCATTTTGGGTACTGCATAATTCAACTTGTCTAGGTGGGGCGACCCTCTCTGTTAAGTTACATAATTTTTAAGAATTGGATTTTATTTAGTGAAATCGCCCCTTGGTAAGTCGTACCATCCTTGCTGCCTTGGGATTTGTGCAAGAAATAATTAAGGTTTATTTGTGGTGTCTTTGGTATCCCATCTTGGTTGCCATACTTCTTAGGGTATCTTGCATTTGATTTCACTTCATTCGGGTGGGTATTGAGTGAGATATGAGCATTTCAATGAGGAATTAGAGTGCTGGTCTGATATTCATGTTGCTGGTCTGTCATATCAGACTTGAGAAAATTGTGTATGAGTGAAGGGAGGGTGTTAGAACTTCATAATTGATCTAGTGGATGACATCTTTACTATTCCAACACTTTGTGGAGTTCTAATCCTTGATCTTGCAGGCATTCTTCAACATTTTGTAAGCTGCACAGTAGTACTGTCAGCATCTCTTCTAAATCTTGTTTTTCACGCTTTGTAATTGCCCACTGAATAAGTGGAAGAGGCTGGCTTGCCGCCTGTTTACTTGAATTGCATTGTAATATCTTATTTCTCCGCCATATGGTCGCCTCATCTCCACCCCAGATTGAGTAGCACATACTTGGTGTTGAGTTGCTTTTAGTATTGCAATAGATAGGGATCCTCTGACCATATGCTCGTCCATTTGGACACATTCTTGGTTAGAGTTACTTCCAGCTGCAGTTCTGATTAATGTACTGACGTTCCTTTTGGCATATGACAGTCTCTCTCTTGTTGAGATTGAGTGCGCATTCTTGGCAAAGGGTTATATTGTAACTGCTGGTTTGATTTATCTAACCCTAACGGGTGTGTTGCATTTCTGATTGTAATTTGAAAAATTGAAAAAATTGGCTTGGTATATTTCTTAGTGTATTGTACAGGAGCATTTGGAGTTCAAAATATGGGTTTTCCCTTCATAGGAACAAAGAAGTACTAAGCAGTTTAAAAGCTTTATTACAGTCATCCGTGGGATTCTGAAATTCAGAAAACGGAAAGCTATCTAAGGGTTTCATCATTTTCTTTGACATAAGCCAGGAGAATACAGCAAGTTGTATATATACATGTTTGAAGGAAAATGAACCAATACAGTCACGACATGAGCATTTCAAAAGATCCTCTGAATGCATACGAAGAAGCAACTCATACATGGTAGCCAAGTCTCAGCCACGTACCAGTCTCATATGGCAGCCATAATAGAGAATAAAAGCACAAGAGACACCAAAAATACATCAGAAAGTACTCTCTCAAATGGCGAACTCAAAGTGAAAAGAGACCTCAACATAGAGATTATTAAGAAGATAGATTAGAAGCAATGAGAAGTCACAGCTGTAGAAGCCTATAGAAAATTCGCACCACAAAAAAATGCTCAGATCTGTGCAAAAAAGACTTACCACTCATTTTTTCTGAGAGTCTTCATGGAAATCGACATAAGGCAGTGCCAAATCTGTGTTCCAAGCTTTAAAAGCTTGAGATCAATACATTCATGGCGACCCCAGGTAAAAAAGACAGCAATAGATAAAATGTATCAAGAAAACATCATAGCCGCGGCTGTAAGATTGGGAAAAAGCCTTTTGAAATGGAAGAAAGGCTCAGATTTCTGTTAACAGAAGCATTTACCTTAATTTTTCTGAAGCAATTTGCAGAAATCCATCAGAAAAAGCATGAAATATGGCAGTTCAAGCTTCAAACCCTACTCATTGGCGGTGCAGCAAGTCTTCTCCAGGAAAATACAAAGTGCAAAATGAAGAATAACTTGATAATTTAGGGTTCGATGGCTTTTACCAAAAGTCTAATTCGAATCATTTCTTTTTTGACTTAATTATTTAACAAAATCATTTTATTTTATCATTTCCCCGTGGTCTACGACTTCCTAAGTCAAAAGACTTATTATTATTCAGAGCCGTGAGATGCATGATTAAAATCAAGTCATTTAAAAAAAAAATAAATAGTGATAGTCACTTGCTCTCATGCATTTTGGCATGATTTTTACTTGGAGCTATATGTAATTAAATATTAATGTATTATTACATTAATATTTAAAATGAAAATAAGGAGATCACTTCCACATTAAATATTAAAATAATTATACATTTGATTATTTTTAATATTTAATTATTTATCTTCCTTGAGTAAAATCATGCAAATAATGAGGATGTAACTGAGGAATTAAAGATTATCGACTGAAGATTGATCGTGCAAGGGTGGAGTTGCAGTTATCATGTGCGAATTGATTAAAGCAAGGTAGATTTTTGCATGTTTTGGCCCACGTTCAGAGATTTCCAGTTCAGTTTGAGTTGCAAATCAGTTGCATGCTTTATGACTGCGAGTTCGAGACTGAGTTCATTCATTTTTGCATGAGTTTGAACCTTATTTTCAGGGATTTTTGCTTCTGCTCGGATTTTACCTTGGAGTTATCACTTTCTCACTGAAATTAACTTTTAGTTGCTTGTTCATGCACTTTGAAGTGCATTCTCATTGTATATATTGAAAAAGTTTATCTTTTTCAGTTATTTCTTGTTTTCCAGCCTTTGCATTCGGCAAAGTGATATCTTGTAACTTAGCATTTTAGATTTAATACAGTTTTACAGCTTTACAGGTTATCATTTTTGCAGAGTTTCTTTCTTTTCATTTTTCGCAATTCAGTATCAACCTTCTCAGATTCAGGAGTCTTGTATTTATTGAATGTTTAAAATACGAATTTAATGCATTTGATTTCAAAGCCTTTAAATTCCTATCACGTTCATGAATACATGTACACGAAAAAGCAATTTAGTTATAGATCATAAGTTGTGCTATTAATTTATCCTCTCCTTTAGGTTGTGAAAATATCATTTTCCTTCATTAAGAATGGATTGTTAGGCCTTCTGATGAAACACTTATGTAATTAGATTTCCCAATTTGAGTTGTGAAAATAGATTCTGTAATAATCAGTTGTGAATCAATCTGCTCATAAATATCAATTAGGTGCATCACCGAGGTTTTAGTTTTAGTTTCATGCATTTAGCAATAGTTCTTCTTACCCTTTTCTCAAAGAAAATCATTCAAGTACCTAATTGATCATCATATAGGAAGCCGGCCTAGAATCCAGAGTTTCCATCTTCGCCATAGGATTACCCACAGCTTGAAGATAGTTCCTATGTTTCAACAAATTGCTGAATTTAATTATTCAAGCATTTGGGTGCAATCTGATTGACAACAGCTGCATCAAAGAATCCACGTCCTGTGACTACTGAAGAGTACCATCTAGCAAAGTTGTACCTATCACCCCCTTGAATGACTCCTCCATCAATCGACATCTGCAAAGGAGTAAGCATCAATGCCTCTAGATGTTGAATGAATTTGCTCCAATAAACAGAAGCATCACCCCAAGCCTGATCAACTGCCTCCATACGTGCCATAATGCTGGAAGCTTGCTGGTAAGCATGAGCAAGGTCTTCCATGAACTTCTCTGTCTCAGCACGAACTCCTGTAACCCATTTATCTGCCTCCTGTGCTATCTTCCTCAAACCTTCCAAGCCGCTAACTGATGCTCTGGATAACTCGGTTGGAAGTGTCATGTCCCCTTCTCAGTGACATCTCTCGGAGCACAGGATTGGCCTATCATACGACCCTCGTAGGCTGATATACTGGATAGAGGGTCACTTTGGAGCTTGGCTCAGCTTCAGTTGGCAGAGTTTGATCAGTAGGCTTTCGTTTGGGCTGATCGGAGACTTCTTGCAGAAATTGCTATTTTTGAGTTCCTAGGTCAGCGTGGGACCTGCTGCCGCAGTATGGCTTTGGCAGTGTTCAGGATCCTTCGGTGTTCGTCGTTTCGAACGGTAATCATCGGATGAATAACGAGGAGATATTAATATTTAATTGTATTAATTAAATATTAATTATTGATGATTATAATATAAAGTTATAATATTAAATTATAACTTAAGTGATTCTATTTGAGCCATCATCAGAAGGGGCCAAATTGATAATTATATTTTATTATTAAATTTTGGCTGAGACTATTGAAATAATAAAAGAATTAAAAGTCAAATATTTTAATAAACCCTATTCTTGAGGAAATCGCACTTTTGAGCAATATAGTGCATTTGCATTGGGTTTTCAGCCATTATGTGATTATTGTGAATTGAAATTGATCAACTTTGATCTGAGAAAGAAGCTTTAGGGTTTCAAGTTCGAATTCCTTGGGGAACGAGCCATCTCCATTGGAAGCAGTTCAGAGGGTGTGAAATAACACCTGATTTATTGCCAGCAGAGGTTTCTTCATTCAGAGGAAATCACAGAACTCAGAGATATTCATATTCAGGGTTTTTAGAGAAGCTTTCATCCAGAAGACATCCATCTATCAGGGCGCACCATATTTAGAGGTCCAAACATTGGTTACAAGGGGGCCGTACATTTTAGCATTTATTATTGCTGCAGCCGTACCTTTTTGTCAGGCCGTACTACCATCAAAAGGGCGTGATCTTCATCTGGGTTAGGACACCTCACCTTTGGGCTTGCAATCTTCATCTCACCTGGCGCCTAGGAGTCTGGAGTTGTTTGCAATCATTATTCAAAGGGAGAAGATACTTATTTGCAGCCGTACTATCAATACATCAGATCAGCCTGCTGCTTTTTACCAGGTTTTCCTTCATAAAATTTCATTGTTTTTTTGCTTGCATGCAACTGGGTATTTTTTGTAATCATTACAGAAGATCAAATAAGAGACTGGCACCGTATTATATCAAATTCTATCGTTATTAGAGTGGATTTATTTTATTTGAATTTATTTCCATTTCCTTGCAAAATTCGAAATCTTTCATTTACTGCACAAAAACCAAAAAAATCAAAAATTGCAAAAAACAAACCAAAACTCAGTCGGAATCAGAATCAGGGGAAACTAGGGTTTCTACAGGAAGCTCTATTGCCGGAATCTCCTTCCCACAAGGACGAGACAACTGCTGCATATATCCTATCAACGTCTTATGCTCTTGCTTCAATTTCTTATACTTTCCTTCAGTCCTGAACAATCTATCCTTAAGCGCCTGATAGGAGTTATCACACTCAACAATTTGTGCACCTGTGGGACGTCCTAACTCCATAGTTGTGATCACATAATTTTCCGGCACTGCTTCATCCCGATCACAATCACCTCGTGGCACCGCAACATGAAGGGTGCGAGAACCACCCTCATTAGTTGAAATCTTTGAAAATTTTCGTGCTCTCTTCTTTGGTGGAGGCGCGCTGATCCTATTCAAAAACTCTTCCATCTCTATTGCCGGATCAACTTCTTCACTGGGGCTCCTTCTCATTCTATCTCTAAGCCAATCAGGTACAACCTGTTGAATAACAAATGGCTGCTCCCCTCTTGCCTGTACTTCACGGACTTGTTCAACTTCAATATCATTCCGGCGAGGCTCATCGGCCTCTAATGGCTGAGTATCTTGTGAAAGTGCATCATCCTCTAGAGCCGTCTCTTACTCATGCTGGAAGTGTGTATCAATAGCAGTCTCCTCATCTTCCTCTAGCTGATCATCTCCAGTAGGTGCATTGACACTCTGGCCAACTGATTCTCTCTGTGGTGGCTGATTTTCCTCATGTAATTCCTACTCTTGATTCATTGCAATTCTCTGATTAGTGAAAAGTGAAACCTCTTGTATGCTTGGAGAGCGTGTCTCCAATGGCGCGGGTGACTCAATCACAGCTCTCGGAGGCTCCGGCTGAACAGGCTTCGGTCAAATTGGCTCCTTCCTTCGAGATTCTGGACCTCGAGTAATTTGTTTCTTCCTGCTGGTAGTGGGTGTCCTATGATCTCCCATCAAGTTGTAGGTCAAGGAAATTGGCCTAGTTTTTAGTCTGCTCACATGCCTATCAACCCATGCTCTAGTGAAAGTCGTGACTGGTATGCAAAGCATGTCCAAATCAGCTATCTCAGGTTCTGACCAATCTGGTGGTGGAAGTAGAGTACCTCTCACTGCCTCATAATCTGGATGGAGAACGTTCATGTCCTCATCCACCTATTCTGGTACTGGAATAACTTCACACTCCCTGATCATACTCAATGGCAACCTTGAGAACATTCTTTTCTTGACTTCAGCCTCATCTGATGTACCAGCCTAGTAATCTTCAATATTCGCCTTATGCTTGAACTCTTCTGACAGTATCCATATGATATTGCTATGTGGATCATAATGCTGTCTGCTAGTGTGATAGGAAAAATGAAAGAACTGAAGCTCATTTTCAGCTTCTCTAGCTGCCTGAAGTGAAGGACACACTTCATCTGAATTACCCATGACAATCGGGAAGTCAACTCCCCCCTTCTTCTTTCTCTTCTGAATCTTATCATAGGCAACCAATTGCCTAGATATCTCTAACATCAAAATTCTATTTGTTGGGTACTTAGGCAGCCTATATGGATATGAAGAAAAACCTTGCAGCCTGATGTAAGAAAACTTTGGAAACTGAATAGACCAGCACCTATACCTTTCTATTAATTCTTGAGCTTCCCTCGAGATCCTATGATGAGTCCGCTCCTGAAGTGATCTTGTTATGTGCATGGTAAAGGAATCATTGACACGCTTGTAATGAGTAGTGCTCGTCAGGTGCAACTACGGACAAGCCTCATGGATTTTGAACTGGTGAGAACCACAACCAACAGGCTCCTTATAAGATATTCCCCTATACTTTGTCATACGAGCCAGCATGTAAATAAGGTAGGATCCCATATAGAATGTCTTCGTCCTTCTCAGACTCAGGAGCTGCTCGTGCAAATTGTCACTAATCATCATATCCCAGTTGATGTGCTCTTTTCCTTCTAGCATGAGGTTGATGTAATAAAACATCCATGGCTCAAAAACAAACGCTTGAGGGCAGCCTCCAACTCTACTCATCATCATGATCAGGTCGCAATACTCCTGCTTCAAATCATCTGATATAATTTGCTTCAGCAACTTTGTATGAGAGGGCTTGGGCTTGTTCATCCAACAAGTGTTGATCACTTCTGCACAACTCTCGAATGTAGAAGCATACATGCGTTCAACTCGCTCTCTTATTTTGTAAATCATCCTCTCGTGCATTGGGATTCCAAAAGCTTCGCCGATAGCTGCAGGAGTGAGGTTGGCGAATACTTGTCCATCTGGTGAAACAATAGACTTGTGATCAGGCTCATAGTAATTAGCACGCTCCATCATCAACTCAGAACACTGAATAGCTGGTGGAAAACCAACAGCTGCAAACAGGCCACTTCGAACAATATTGTGCGAAGTGATTGAAGGACGATGATTGCCAACTCCCATTATCCGATTTTTGAAAGTCTCCAAGTTGAAAGAACCCAAATTCGTATCAGCCAGTCTGCTCAACTTCGAAGTGAATTTAGACTCTGGCATGAAAGGCTTGCTCAGCTTCTTGATAACAACCTGCCTAGATGTGCCATTGCTATCTTTTCCAGTTGCTCTTACTTTACCCATCCTGCAAAATAATAAACAGCCATCAGCAATTAACTTAGAAAAAATAAAATAACATGTAGAGGGCTTCCAGTCGACTTTTTAAAATTTGAGAAGTTGCAATATTCTATTTCATCTACAAACCTCAACTTCTCCTTTGATAATTTCAAACTTTCAATACTTAGAAAGTTTTAGCAAGTAAGCTTCAGCAACTTCAACTTCACACTTTGAGAAAATCGGCCAACTTCAACACTTGAGAAAATCGTCCAACTTCACCTTCAACAATTCCTCAACACTTAGATTTTTTAAATTCAGACTTCAACAATCTTCTCTTTCAAATCGAATTTCTTCAATACTCAACTCAATCACTCACTTGCACTGCAAATTCAATCTTAGAGCTAAAATCAAACTTCTTCAACTGGTGAAGAAGAATGAATAAACTCTCAATTCTTATAGCCAAATCGAATTCTAGGAGGCCAAGTTTAGCCAGTTCATTAAGTCCCCACTACTTCACAACAAGAATTCGAATTTCCCTCCTCTGGCAATTTCAACACTTGTCACCTGATGTCCAAAATCTTGAACTTCTAGAATTTCAAAGGATTTATCTTGACTGGCATACTTAGCATTTTAATTCACTTTTGAAAATATCCACTTTAAATTCACTCTCTAAGAAATTTAATTCACTAGCTGAAGCTCTGTCATGTAAATTTTTATTCACGTCCGACTCTGGAAGATTCATCTCACGGAGAATTTGATCAAATTCATCTAGGCAATCCATTTCAAGTTCATCGTCTGAAGCTTTTACCTCAAAAACACATTTTATCCATTTTGCCTTAGAAAAATTTAAATTTTCCTTAGGGAAATTTCATAATTTCAAGTGCCGATCAAATTCTCCATCTTAAAAGCCTTGGCGAAGTGCAGGAAACACTAAAATCCATTCCTTGTCGAAGATCTTCAATACCCAGAAGAAAATTTCCTTCAGAACGTGTCAAATTCATGGGTCCACAACGAAGAGGTTCATTTAATTTTTTGAATTTTGAACCTTAGAAAAAAAAAAATCATTTTTAACAAATTTAACCCAGTTCATCATCCTTATGAGAATTTTCTTGCTCAGACTTGAATATTCTTAATCAACCTCGCGACGCTGACACTTCTGACTTCTCCACCGACAATTTTACTCGTGCTTTTGAAAAATTTCACACCTCCATCAGACTTAGGCGTATTTTCCCTAGAGATGAAAATTTGTGCCTTAGAAAATTTTAAATTAAAATCACAAACATAGGCTCATTTTGAATTTTTCCTTAGGAGATTTTCATTCAACTTCAATTTTAATCCTGGCGCATTTGGCATGGGGTGAAGGATTTCATATTGACTTCTTAGTCATATTTTTATTCACATCACTTCACTTCTTTGGGCGCATTTCCTACCTAGAAGAGGATATTTTATTTCAACGCCTTAGCAATATTTTCGCCATCTTGGGCCTTGGCGCATCTAGCACATGGAGGAAGACTTTCACCATGCCTTGGTAACTCCTCTCACCAACTTTACCCTTATCTTGGGCGCATTTTACACCTTGAGGAGGATGGGTGCATTTTAGACATGTCAAAGGATGAAACACCAACGCCCTTTGACCTTTGACTTTCTCTTCTAACATGGGCGCATTTTGCATGCGCAAGGGGATTTTAAAATTTGTCTTTTCTAGGCTAAGTTGGGCACATTTGAGGGGGTGAGAGGGATGAACGCCTTTGACTCTTTGACCTTGCTTCTTAAACTAGGGCGCATTTCCTATGGGGTGAAGGATGGGCACATTTGGCATAGGGTGTGTTGTGACCTTTTCACACATCGCCCCATCAAGATGGGGACCCCCTAATTTTTGCTCCGTTCCGGTCTTTTGGCTTGGGTTTTCTTCTCTCTCTCTCTGTCTCTTTTCTGGTGTCCGTCTTTCAGGGGGGTTGAGTCCGTCATTGAGCTTAAACGCGAAATATTGGCCAAGTCTAAAATTAGGGTTTTGAACTTTTCTGGTCAATTCAAGGTCAAGTAAAGTGAGTAAATTGAAAACTGAGCTTAACAATGTTGTCAGCAGACATCCAGCAGGTTTTCAGCCAAGTTTCATCAGATTCTGAGGCACTTACTATTTTTAGTAAGTTTGCAATTCAGGGCAGTTCGTCAGCCATTTTGAGATTCCAATCATCACACGGCATTCAGAGTATATCAGGCTGCTTGCATGCCAAATTTGAGCAAAAACGGACAACTTACTATTTTTAGCAGTCTGGCTTCCAGGGCAGGTTTCAGGGTCCAGATGCAGAGTTTTTCTTTGCATGTCTGGATATTCCTTCTGGGTTTTTCGAGACCTTCGCGACGACGTAACATGCAAGTCGAGATGATCACTTTCAGGATTCAACCTTCCGAGGCTATTTTTAGGGTTTGCATGTCGAGGTTTCTTTTGCATGTCAGGTGATTCCTGATGGGTTTTTCGAGAGCTTCGCGATGGTGTGACATGCAAACGAGGATTCTCACCGCGAAGGAACTGCTATTTTTAGCGTGTGTGTCCCAAGAACGCCACCCAAATAGTCTTTCAGAAGCGCTGATCACAAGTTGCGTAAACCAAAGCAAATCGAGATCTTTGATACCGCGATGCAAATGCAAATTAGTTTCACTGAGCCTAAAAATAGGCATCAAAAGTCAAAATCTTCGAAAACCGATGTAAACCATCGCGATCAGCATCCTTCAAGCTATCTACTGGTGAAATTTCGAGTCAAACAGAGCACTTACTATTTATAGTAATTCAAATTCGAAACGTGCTAAAAATAGTAAATCAGCTGCATGCACCAGTGTCAGTCAGCAGGTCACGTGGTGAGGGTCGCCTCATTCGAATTTCAACTCGATCGGAGTTTGGGAGCTATCAGAAACAAGAGCTTACTATTTATAGTAAGCCACCCTCAGAAACAGGCTATAAATAGCAGGGTGACTAAAAGTGACAGTGTCGACAAGTTGATAAAGGCATGAGGATGCTATGTTTAAAATTTCAGGCCATTCCGAGCTTCAGAAGTCCAAATTCAGAGAACTTACTATAAATAGCAGGGCACGTAAGCTGGCGAGGATGATAAAAATTTGTCTAAGTCTGGAGTCTCGTCCAACAGGCATAGGGAAATGCGCCCATCTCAGCTACAGGCGTAGAAATTTTTTGAAAATGTGAGTTCATCCTTCACACAGGGCAAAATGCGCCCAAGGCAGGAAAGTCAAACAAAAGTCAACATTTTTTTTATCCTGCAGGTATGAGGAAATGCGCCCAAAAAGAAAGAGGGAAAAAGTTTAAAAAGTTTCTAAGGCATGAAAATCCGCCTCACATCAAAATGCGCCCATCCTTCACAAGCATGAAAATGCGCCCAAAATTCAAGGAGGTCAAAGCAGAGTCAAAGTTCTTATCCTTCTCCAAGGCCAAAATGCGCCCAAACTGGGTCATGTGAGGACAAAAAAAAGAAGGCGAAGGGTCACTCCAAAAGGTTTATCCACCAGACATGTCAAAATGCGCCCACAAGGCAAGTAAGGTCAACGAGTCAACACTTTTATCCTCCACCTCCATAAAAATGCGCTCAAGTTGAAGCAAGTCAACAAGCCAAAGCAAACTCGTCCTCCTTAGGGGCTAAAATGCGCCCAAATCATGCATGTCAAGACGAAAATAAAGAAGGTGAAGGGTCACAAGGCGTGGTGGCAAGTTTCATCCTCCTCCTACAAGGAAATGCGCCCATGTTTCAATGTGAAAGGTAATTAAGGGTGGTAATTAAGGCAAAATGTTACCTAGACATGGTGAAAAGTGGTAAAAGATGGGCGTTGTCCTCCATCATGTGTAGAATACGCCCAAGGTGGTGGGCCTTAGAGAGACTTTGCTAGGCGTGTGAAGGGAGTTATAAGGCTTTGGAATTTCCTAAGGCGTGGTATATGTTAGAAAATATTTGAAGGTGGTGGAAATGAAATGGCAAGTGCTAGGCGCCTCAAGTAGAAAATAAAATATTTGCTAAGTGTTAAAATTTCTCTAAGGCGTTGGGCTTTTAAATAAATATTTTCCAAGTGTGGAGTGAAATACAAATGAAGTGAGACGTGCCGGGAATGAATAAAATTTTCCAAATGAAGTTGATAGAAATTTCTTTCCACTGGCAGATGAAATAAAATTTTTCTAAGGCAAGTTTTTAAAAAGTGCAAGATGATTTTAAAATATTTTCTAAGGCAAATTTATTTTCCTTGGAAAATACGCCTGGAGCTCCAAGTTGATGAAATTTCTCAGAGCACGAGCAACTTTTCCCAGTGATGGAGTCAGAGACAAGGATAATTCAAGTTCTTCAAAATTTTCAAGAAGTCAGAGCAACACAGAGTGATCACAGGCGAAGAACGAATTTAAATGATGGAAATAATATTTTTTCTAAGGTTCAAATTCAAAAAATCAAATGAACCCGTTCGTTGGGTACCCATGAATTCAGAGCATTCTGAAGAAAATTTGCTTCTGGGTACTGAACATTCATGATGATAGATGGATTTCCAAGTCTTCTGAGCTTCGCCAACACCTTTTCAGTGAAGAATTTAATCAGTGCTCGAATTGTGAATTTTCCTAAGGGAGAATTTTAAATTTTCTAAGGCAAATTTGAATAAAATGAGTTTTCAAAGTGAATTTTCTTCGAACGACGAATCTAAAGGGAGTTGCCTAGATAATTTTGATTAAACTCTTCAAGGATGAATTTTCCAGAGCAGATGATGGAGTTAAAAATTCGAATTCAAATGACAGAGCTCCGGCTAGTGGATTCAAAAATGACGAATTTACATTTTGAAAAGGAATTCAAAAACGCCAGTCAAAGTCAAGTTTCTAGAAGAATAATATTCCCGACGACTGGAGACAAGTGTCAGAAACACCAGGGAGGGAAAATTCGAATTCTTGAAGTGGAGTAGTGGAGTTTAATGGCACTGGCTAAAATTAACTCCTTCTAGAATTCGAATTCTAGCTATAAAATGAACAAGTTTTTCACTCATTTTCACAACTGGAGAAAGCGATTTTGCTCTGAGAGTGAGGCATTGCAGTGAGTTGCTGAGGCTGGAGGAATTCAAAAGTTGCTTGAAGAAGTTCGAGTTTTGCTGAGGAATTGAGCTTGCTGAAGAGGCGCACTTGAAAGTTGATTAAATTTGTTGCTGAAGTAGAAGGACGCACTTGCAAGTTGCTAAGTATCCCAATCTGCATTTGAAGTACGCCTTGAAGTTGCCAAGTTGAAAGATACGCCATTGTTGATTAAAGGAGTGTTTGCTGAAGATTATAGAAGCTTGAAAGAGGTACGGCCTTGCTAGCACTGAAGTCTGAAATTTGATTCGTTGAGCTTAGTTGAAGTTGCCTGTGGGACGCCTTGGGGTGAAGCAAAGGAACAATTGAGAACTTAGGAGCACGAATTTGCTAGCTTGATATTTGCTGGTTTGAAGTGCAAAGACATAGAAGTTCAAATTGCTGATTGCTGATTGAGAAGTAAAGTCATCAGAGTTCACTTAGAAATCTTTTCTAAGTGTCGGAATTCGAATATATTCAAGAAAAGAAGCTGAGATGGCTGAAGCGAGGACAACCGGAAAGGACAATGGTGCCTCAAGACAGGCTACGATCAAGAAGCTCAGCAAAACATTCATGCCAGAGTCGAAGTTTATTTCAAAGCTGGGCGTTGGACGATACTAACCCTCGGGCGCCACACCGCAGACCTCGCGAACAAAGCCGTCGAATCGAAGTCATCGCTTCGGCCACTTCCGCACAAATACTCGCCCGGCAGCGGGATTATGGCGTACCGCTGGTTTTCTCCGCCTATTCGCTGTTCGAGTTGATTATGGAGCGCCAATCAAGCATGCAGAAAGAACACCGCCGACATGTCACCGGGGATGGGCCAGTGCTGCCGGGTCTCACCCGGCAGCCTATCAAGAAGCTTTTGGAATCCCAACGCACGAGAGGATGATTTACAAATCAAGAGAGCGAGCTGAGCGGATGTATGCTTCTACCTTTGAACGATGCATGGATACAATTAACACCCACTGGATGAGCACTCCAAAGCCATCTCGTGCGAAGTTGCCAAAACAGATCATAGCGGAGGACCTGAAGCAGGAGTATTGTGATCTTACCATGTTGCTGAGCAGGGTTGGTGGTTTCCCACAGTCCTACATTTTCGAGCCTTGGATGTTTTATTACATCAACCTGGTGTTAGAAGGAAAGGATTATGTCAATTGGGCTGAGATGATCAGCGATAATATACATGAGCAGCTCCTGAGCCTGAGGAGGACTAAAATGTTTTACATGAGCTCCTATCTTGTTTACTTGTTGGCACGGATGACGAGGTACAGAGGGATTTCTTACAAAGAACCCGTCGGTCGTGGCTCTCATCAATTCAAAATCCATGAGGCGTGTACACAGTTGCACCTGTCAAGCACAACCCACTACAAATGTGTCAACGATTCATTCACCATGTACATCACGAGGCTGCTTCAGGAGAGGTTACATCACAGAATCTTTAGAGATGCTCAAGAGCTGATTGAAAGGTATGGGTGCTGGTTTATTCAATTTCCGAGATTTTCATACATTAGGCTGCAAGGATTTTCTTCATACCCTTATAGGCTGCTTAAGTACCCAATAGATAAGATAATAATGCTAGAGATATCTAGACAGTTGCTTGCCTTTGACAAAATCCAGAAGAAAAAGAAGAAAGGGGGGATAGAGTTTCCAATTGTGATGGGCAACTCGGATGAGGTGTGTCCTTCGATACAGGCAGCTAGGGAAGCCGAGAGTGAGCTTCAATTTTATCACTTCTCATATCATACAAGCCGACAGCACTATGACCCGCACCATAACATCAATTGGGTTCTGTCGGAGGAGTTCAAACATAAGGCCACCATAGAAGATTATCGGGCTGATGCAAATGGATGAAATTGAAGGAGGAAGAGTGAGGAAGAGAATGTTTTCTAGGTTGCCGATTACTCTGATCAGGGAGTGTGAGGTAGTTCCAGTTCCGGACCAGGTTAATGAGGATATGGATGTTGTTCATCCAAACTATGCAGCTGTTCGGGATACTCCACTTCCGCCTATAGATTGGTCAGAGCCCGAGGTTGCTGATCTTGATACTCTTTCCATCCCAGTTATGACATTCACCAGGGCATGGGTTGACAGGAGAGTTAACAGATTGAAAAGTAGGTCAATTACTTTGACTTACAATATGATGGGAGATCACAGGACGCCCACCACAGGAAGGAAGAAACAAATTACACGAGGTCCAGAGTCCAGGAAGAAAGAAATAGTTCAGCCAGAACCTCCACGAGTCACAGTGGCAGTACCTTTGGAGACACGTTCTCCAAGTATACAGGGGGTGTCCTTTTTTGTTGATCAGAGGGTTGCAATGAATCAGGTACCGGAGATACAGAGTGATATTCAGCCTCCACGGAGGGAGTCAATTGGCCAGAGTGCCAATGTACCTGTTAGGATTGATCAGCAGGATGATGAGGGGACTATTACTGACCCTCAGTTTCAGCAGGAGTTAGAGGAGGCCATGAATGATGGCGATGATGATGATATAGTGTCAGGTGATACTCAGCCACTTGAGGACGATGAGCCTAGCCAGAATGAAGAAGAAGTTGAACAGGTTAGAGAGGGCCCAGAGGGCACGGGGCAGCAACTAGCCGATATCAGCTATGAGGTGCCCGATTGGCTTAGAGATGGGAGAAATGCGAAGAAACTAGAGTGTGATCCGGCAGTTGAGATGGAAGAATTTTTGAACGGATGCGATTAGCTCCTCCTTTGAAGAAAGAAGGCAAGAGAAAGTTCACCAGTCTCAGCGATGAGGATGGCTCTCGTACTCTTCACGTAGCTGTCCCACGAGTCGAGTGTGACCGGAATGAAGCAGCTCCCGAAAACTATGTGGTCACCACTCTTGATTTGGGACGCCCTACTGGTGCTCAGATTGTTGAGGAGTGTGATAACTCCTTCCTCGCCCTCAAGGATAGGTTGTTCAAGAAAGAAGGGAAATATAAGAAGTTGAACCGAGAACACAAGGCGTTAATTGGATATGTTCGTGATTGTCTAAGTTCGAGGATGTACCGTTGATAGAGCCCTCCGTGAATATTCCTAGAGAGTCGTCCCGGTAGTAGAGTTGGGGAGGATGGCACGAGGGAGGCGGAACAAATGGGTCCACTGGGGAGTTAAATCTTGGGAGCAGGAGAAATTTATGGAGGACCTTGCCTTTGCCTTTCAGCAGGCCTCTTTTATTTTGACACGGATGGATGCGGTGGATCATGCTTGGGGCGATGCTTCCATCTAGCAGAGTAAGGTGATCCAGCGCCTTGAGGTGTTGAGGCATGTGCCATTCGTTCTTGTCGATGGAATGCATTGGTGAATGACCCGATATAGGTATTTCTCAGTGGTATTCTTCCGGCTATCACAGGCGTGCTGGCTTCTTGTCACGGCCTGGTGGTCAACCCGAGGATACATAAGGCTATGGCCAATATCATAGATGGAGTTGAACACTTCGAGGGCGCTTATTTGCTAGGTGAATCGGATGAGATAATTTTTGATAATTTGAGGGGTTTCTTTGGTTCCCTTCTTAGCGAGATGTTAAGACCTTTATCTGGGGATGACTTTGAAAATACTGCTACATTCTCCACTTTGATCCAGAACACGCAGGACTCCTTAGCTGCTTGGAGAAAATCTTGTACGAGGCACGAGCATTCAGTCACGGTATTAGAGTTTCAGTTGGATTGTGTTCCGCCTATTTCGGTTCATGAGGTTGAGGCCATACTTAGCAGGTTTGTTGAGTTGGCAGTCAAAGAGAAGGCCAATGGGAACACACTACTGGACGAGGATCTTCTAGAAGACTGAATATGGAGCATTTACTGCATTCGCTATTTTCGGGAGTGAGTGGGAATCTTTGATTCATTTAATGTACCACTCCCTTATTTTGGCAGTTTTTAGGGTTAGGGCTGAGGTGGCACGATTCTGGCCACTCTCTTGATTGTAACCCTAGCCGTCCTTTGGGACTGGGCTAGCTATAAAAGGGGGAGTCCCCCTCATTTGTAAGGCATTAGATTAGAAGATTAGATCAGTTAGAATCAGAGTAGACATTGAGAGAGCTTTAGAGCTAGATAGTGTAGCTTTGTAGAGCATTTTGCATAATTTGGAGAAGAGAGAAAGTTTTCCCTTTGAAAACTTTTGAAGAGATTGTTGTGTAACACATTTTATGATAATAGATCTTTTCATTGATGATGGAATTTGTCTTGTCATGAAATGCTAGCAAGGTTTCTTCTTCCTTTCGTATCCAAGTAGATTAAGATTCATGCAAGTAGCTTACTTAGGTGTGTGGTGTTTCATTGAGATAGCTTCGCTTTATTCCATACCACTAGCGGCTTGTTGATGATAAGTTCGCCTTGCGTGGTCGACTGGAGATTATTTTGTTTAACTTCGGTTGTGGTTTACATGCTTATATGCGTTGTTCTGATGGTGTATGTATGTTAAACTATAACTTGAATACCTTTCGCTATCCCCTTTGAAGATTGCACCGATTTTACTGAGGCTGTCCGACGGAGGCTAGGTGAAATCCGGTTGAAGTCTATTGAAACGAAGCCCCACATACCTTGCATTTAGAATAGAATATAAATTTCTTAGCCCCTTTCCCTTTACTTTCCGCACTTTCTTATTAGTCTTAGGAAAAGATACACATTGCCAAATCATACACGTAAGAATTCCCCTTCAAAATCATACATTAGCTGCTGACTGCAAGAAATCTGGACAATTGTGTAAGTCCCCTCGTACGAACACAGCAATACACATCAACCAAACTGGGTCTATTCGCACTTAAGGAACCTTGGAGTTGAACATGTGAACTTTCTCGCAATCTTAGCGCATGGAATACTTTGATCAAGAGAGAACGGAGTAGCCCCAAAACTATTTTGTTCTGCTGTTTGGTATGGTCACAAAAACCACATCAACAGGGTGGAGGATTAGCTTCAACACTTGGCCGTTTTTCATAGCTCCTCCTTGAAGTGGGCGCATATGAGGGGTGGTGAGGGATATTTGTCCAGACTTAGAAAATTTTTCATCCCATGTCTGTGAAGAGGGCGCATTTGATATGTGGAGCAGGATGAAACTTAACACTTAGAAACTTTTCAATCATCTTGAAGGCAAGCTGGGCCCATATCACATAGGTAGGAGGACAAAGTTCAAGACTTAGGCGTTTTTCCTTTCCTTTGCCAGCTCCTCCATGTCCTGCTATTTATAGTGAGTCCTTCAATTTTCACACTTCTGAAGCTCGGATCAATTTGAAATTTTGAACACAAGACCTTCATGACCTTGTCAGCCTGTTCACACTGCCATCCTGAGCTGACCTGCTAAAAATAGCACATTTCTGAAGGTGGTTTACTATTTATAGTAACTGCTCATTTTTGAGACCTCCACAACTCCGTTTGACTTGAAATTTGAATGACGTGCTCCTCATCGGATGACCTGCCCATTGACACTGGCGCTTCCTGCTGGTTTACTATTTTTAGCCAGCTTTTGGAATGCCTTACTATAAATAGTAAATGCTCCGATTGCCTTCAAATTTTACCGGTGGATAGCTTGAAAGATGTTGATCGTAGTGGGATACACCGGTTTTTGGAAATTCTGACATTTTACCCCTCATTTTGGGTCCCAAAGCTGGAAACCCTAATTTGACTTGCATGTATATCAATTGACCTCCGTTTGACCTCGTTTCTATTGCACTTCACCCTGTTTGTGGTTCTGATGCGCTGGACAATTGCTGGAATGGACCTGCTAAAAATAGTAAGTCATTGAAAATTGATCATCTTGCCCTGCATGTCACATCACTGCGTAGCTCTTGAAAAACCCATAAGGAATCACCCTACATGCAAACCCTAAAAATAGCCTCTGAAGGCTGAATACTGAAAGTCATTATCTCACTTTGCATGTTATACTGTCATGAAGGTCTTTGAAAACCCAGAAGGAATCCTCAGACATGCATTGAAGAATTCTGCATATAAACCCTAAAATTTGCTCCGGAAGTCGAACTGCTAAAAATAGTAAGTTGTCCGTTTCAGCTCAAAATTTGCAGATGAGCAGCTTGGCATGTTCTGGATGCAGTGTGACTCTTGGAACTTCAAAAATGCTGAAAGAACGCCTTGAAATGAACACTTACTAAAAATAGTAAGTAGTTAGAATCTGATGAAACTTCAGTGGAAACTTGCTGGAAGCATACAGACATCAATGTTAGTCTCAGATTTCAATTTATTTACTCCATTTGATTCCAATTTGACCAGAAAAGTACAAACCCTAATTCTCATACTTGGCCAAAATTTTCACGTTAAAGCTCATAAACGGACACTTCCCCGGAAAGGCAGATAACAGAAAGAGACAGAAAGAGAGAGAGAGAGACAAAACCAAAGCCAAAAGACCAGAATGGAGCAAAAATTAGGGGGTCCCCATCTTGAATGGGGTGATGTGTGGAAAAGGTCACAACAGGTTTGCAGCCCACAAGTAAGCAAATTGAAGAGAAAATTTAGTCAACTAGTGGTGAAGAAGACACAAGCAAGGTGCACATTTTGGTTCAAAATGAAAGTGCGCTTGATGAAGATACCTTGGCAAATGAGGAGATTAAGTTAGAGTCCCAAAATACATCCCTAGACTTGCATGAGATGGGAAATAATGAAGATTGTTTTGGTAAGAAGATCATTACAGCAGTCTTGAGTCCGAATAAGGATTCAACTAATGAAGATCTCGAGACAAATGGCTTCACAGAAGATGCTGGTGGAACAGTTGTGTGGGATAAGTACGTTGAAGAAGAGCAAGATGAAGCAAATACTAATGGTGTCTTTGAACCAGCTTATGACCATTACAAAAGTGATGTTGCTGATGGTGATTCCGATGTGTTTT
>VDFB02105785.1:559725626-559739457 GCA_007258455.2 Sequoia sempervirens
TTCAAAAATTCTTCCATCTCAGCTGCTGGATCAATCTCTTCACTCGGGCTTCTTCTCATTCTATCCTTTAGCCAATCGGGCACCTCATATAGTATATCGAAGGGCTGCTGCTCCTGTGCCTCGACTTCTCTAACCTGTTCAACTTCTTCTTCATTCTGGCGAGGCTCATCGTCCTCAAGTGGCTGAGTGTCACCTGACACTATATCATCATCATCGCCATCATTCATGGCCTCCTCTAACTCCTGCTGAAACTGAGGGTCAGTAATAGTCCCCTCATCATCATGCTGATCGATCCTGATAGGTACATTGGCACTCTGGCCAATCGACTCCCTCCGTGGAGGTTGGATATCATCCTGTATCACCGGTACCTGATTCACTGCAATCCTCTGATCAGCGAATAAAGACACCTCCTGTATACTTGGAGAACGTGTCTCCAAAGGTACTGCCACTGTGACTCGTGGAGGTTCTGGCTGAACTATTTCTTTCTTTCTGGACTCTGGACCTCGTGTAATTTGTTTCTTCCTTCCTGTGGTGAAGTCACAGTGATCTCCCCATCCAAGTTGTAAGTCAAGGCAATTGGTACACTGTCTGCTTGCTCTCCTATCGCCCAAGCCTGGTGAATGTCCTTGGGATGGAAAAGAGTATCAGATCGGCAACCTCGGGGCTCCGACCGTCTATGGTGAGGAGGTGGAGTATCGAGCAGTGCATGATGCGGATGAACAACATCCATATCCTCATTAACTTCCAGTGGAATTTGGAACTACCTCACACTCGATCAGTGTCGGCAACCGAGAGAACATCCTTTTCCTCACTTCAATCTCATCAACTGCATCAGCCCAATAGTCTTCTATGGTGGCCTTATGTTTAAACTCCTCCGACAATACCCAGTTGATGTTATGGTGCGGGTCATAGTGTTGTCGGCTTGTATGATATGAGAAGTGATAAAATTGAAGCTCACTCTCAGCTTCTCTAGCTGCCTGTATCGAAGGACACACCTCATCCGAGTTGCCCATCACAATTGGAAACTCTATCCCCCCTTTCTTCTTCTTCTTCTGGATTTTGTCAAAGGCAAGCAACTGTCTAGATATCTCTAGCATTATTATCTTATCTGTTGGGTACTTAGGCAGCCTATAAGGGTATGAAGAAAATCCTTGCAGCCTAATGTATGAAAATCTCGGAAATTGAATAAACCAGCACCCATACCTTTCAATCAGCTCTTGAGCATCTCTAGAGATTCTGTGATGTAACCTCTCCTGAAGCAGCCTCGTGATGTACATGGTGAATGAATCGTTGACACGTTTGTAGTGGGTTGTGCTCGACAGGTGCAACTGTGTACACGCCTCATGGATTTTGAATTGGTGAGAGCCACAACCGATGGGTTCCTTGTAAGAAATCCCCCTGTACCTCGTCATCCGTGCCAACAAGTAAATAAGGTAGGAGCTCATGTAAAACATTTTAGTCCTCCGCAAGCTCAGGAGCTGCTCATGTATATTATCGCTGATCATCTCAGCCCAATTGACATAATCCTTGCCCTCTAACACCAGGTTGATGTAATAAAACATCCAAGGCTCGAAAATGTAGGACTGTGGGCAACCACCAACCCTGCTCAGCAACATGATAAGATCACAATACTCCTGCTTCAGGTCCTCCGCTATGATCTGTTTTGGCAACTTCGCACGAGATGGCTTTGGAGTGCTCATCCAGTGGGTGTTAATTGTATCCATGCATCGTTCAAAGGTAGAAGCATACATCCGCTCCGCTCGCTCCCTGGACTTGTAAATCATGTTCCTGTGTACCGGGATCCCAAAAGCTTCACCAATGGCCGCCGGGGTAAGATTGGCAAGCACTTGGCCATCTGGTGACATGATCGACCGGTGTTCCCTCTCATAGCAATTGGCGCACTCCATTATAAGCTTTGAGCACTGAATGGCTGGCGGAAAACCAGCAGCTGCATATAGTCCACTTCGGACGATGTTGTGCAAAGTGACCGAAGCCCGATGACTTCCAATTCCAAACAGCCTGTTCTTGAAGGTGTCCAGGTTGACCGAGCCCAGGTTAGTGTCCGTCAACTTGCCCAGCTTTGAAATGAACTTCGACTCCGGCATGAATGTTTTACTGAGCTTCTTGATCGTAGCTTGTCTGGAGGCACCATTGTCCTTCCCGGTTGTCCTCGCTTCAGCCATCTGCAACATAACAAACGTTCATCAGCAATTAATTTTAATAAAATAAGGCATGATAGGGGCTGCAGTCGACTTTAGAAGCTGCAATAACTTTCTTGTTTGCAAACCTCAGCTTCTTTTCTTGAATAAGTTCGAATTCCGACACTTAGAACAGATTTCTAAGTGAACTCTGATGACTTTACTTCTCAATCAGCAATCAGCAATTTGAACTTCTATGACTTCGTATCAGCAATCAGCAATCTCACACTAGCAAGTTCGTGCTTCTAAGTTCCCAACTATTTACTTCAAGGCGTCCCTTTTATTGGCAACTTCGGCTAAGCTTAAACAAATTTCAGACTTCAGCTTCAACACTAGCAAGGCCGTACCTTTTACAAGCAACTTCAATCTTCAGCAAAGGCGTACCTCAAATACTTCAGCAATGGCGTACCTCCTCCAACGAGCAAGTACTTCTCAGCAACTTAAGGCGTACTTCTCCTAGCAACAAATTTAATCAACTCTCAAGTGCGCCTCCTCAACAAACTCAACTTCTCAGCAAAATTCAAACTTCAGCAACTCACTCAGACTCAGCAAAATTTTGAATTCCCTCAAGCTTCAGCAACTCACTGCAATGTCTCACTCTCAGAGCAAATTCGACTTCCAGCTGTGAAAACAAGTGAAAAGCATCTTCATTTTATAGCCAAAACTCGAATTCTAGAAGAAGTTAATTTTAGCCAGTGCCATTAAACTCCACTACTCCACTTCAAGAATTCGAATTTTCCCTCTCTGGTGTTTCTGACACTTGTCTCCAGTCGTCGGGAATATTATTCTTCTAGAAACTTGACTTTGACTGGCGTTCTGGATTTTGCTTTTGTAAATTTAATTTAATTCATCTTCTTTTAACTCACCAGCCGGAGCTCTGTCACTTGAATTCGAATTTTTAACTTCATCATCTGCTCTTGGAAAATTCATCTTCGAAGAATTTAAACAAACTTATCTAGGCAACTCCCTTCAGATTCATCGTTCGAAGAAAATTCACTTTGAAAACTCATTTTATTCATGTTTGCCTTAGAAAATTTAAAATTTTCCCTTAGGAAAATTCACAATTCGAGCACTGATTAAATTCCTCACTGAAAAGGTGTCGGCGAAGCTTGAAAGACTTGGAAATCCATTCATCATCGCAAATGTTCAGTACCCAGAAGCAAATTTTCTCCAGAATGTCTCGAATTCATGGGTACCCAACGAACGGGTTCATTTAATTTTTCGAATTTTGAACCTTAGAAAAATATTATTTCCATTATTTAAATTTGTTCTTCGCCTGTGATCACTCTGTGTTGCTCCGACTTCTTGAAAAATTTGAATCATCTTGCAATATCATTGTCTCTGATTTTATCACTGAGAAAAGTTGCTCGTGCTCTGAGAAATTTCATCAACTTGGAGCTCCAGGCGTATTTTCCAAGGAAAATAAATTTGCCTTAGAAAATATTTTAAAATCATCTTGCACTTTTAAAAACTTGCCTTAGAAAATTTGATTGCCAGTGGAGAGGAAATTTATCAACTTCATTTGGAAAATTTTATTCATTCCCGGCACGTCTCACTTCATTTGTATATCACTCCACACTTGGAAAATATTTATTTAAAAGCCCAACGCCTTAGAGAAATTTTTTTAACACTTAGGCAATATTTGACTTTCTACTTGAGGCGCCTAGCACTTGCCATTTCATTCCCACCACCTTCAGATATTTTCTAACACATACCACGCCCTCAACGCCTTAGGAAAAATCTCCAACACCTATAACCTTAGGCGCATATCACACTCTGAGAGGGAATTTTAAAATCACGCCTTAGAAATATTTCCATCCTTTAGGCGCCTAGCATACTCATGAGGGAAAATCACGCCACACATACCTTCAAGTATCTTCTAACACCTTGAGCGCCTAGCATTTACATCTTTCACCACGCCTTGGTAACACTCTCGTCCCATTTACCACCTTTATTTACCTTTCACATCCAAATATGGGCGCATTTCTATGTGAGAGAAGGATGAACTTGCAACCACGTCCCCCTGTGACCTTTCAACTTCACGTTTTCGTCTTCACATGCACAAGTTTGGGCGCATTTTGGAGGGTGAGGAGGATAAAACGTGTTGACTTGTTGACTCTCTCTTCCTTTGGGCGCATTTTGATGTAGCTGGTGGATAAACTCAAGACAACGCCTTAGAGGTGACTCTTCACCTTCCAAACTTTGTCCTTACATGCATGACTTTGGGCGCATTTTGCCCCCTGAGGAGGATGGGAAACTTTGACTCTGCTTTGACCTCCTTGAATTTTGGGCGCATTTTGCCTTGTGTACAGGACAAGCATCAATCTTGGGCGCATTTTGAGGGTGGAGGCGGATTTTCATATTTGACTTTGCTTTGACCACCTTGTGAGCTGGGCGCATTTCACCCCTGCTACAGGATGGGCGCATTTTGGAGGGTGAGGCGGATTTCCATGCCTTAGAAACTTTTTCAACTTTTCCCTCTTTCCTTTTGGGCGCATTTTCTCATACCTGCAGGATAAAAAATGTTGACTTTTGTTTGACTTTCCTTGCTTTGGGCGCATTTTGCCCTGTGTGAAGGATGAACTCCATTTTCAAAAATTTTCTACGCCTCTAGTTGAGATGGGCACATTTTCCTATGCCTGCTGGACGAGACTCCAGACTTAGACGAATTTTTATCATCCTCGCCAGCTTACGTGCCCTACTATTTATAGTAAGTTCTCTGAATTTGGACTTCTGAAGCTCGGAATGGCCTAAAATTTTAAACATAGCATCCTCATGCCTTTATCAACTTGTCGACACTGCCACTTTTAGTCACCACTTATTTATAGCTTTGTTTACGAGGGTGGCTTACTATAAATAGTAAGCTCATGTTTACGATAGCTCCCAAGCTCCGATCGGCGTTAATGAATTGAATGGCGACCCTCACGTGACCTTCTGCGGACAGCGCGCATGCAACTGATTTACTATTTTAGCATGTTTCCAATTTGACTTACTATAAATGGTAGTGCTCGGATTTGACCTGAAATTTCACCGGCCGGATAGCGAAGGGCCGGTGTGATGGTTTACCGGTTTTCGAAGATTTTGACTTTTGATGCCTATTTTAGGCTCGTGGAAACCCTAACTTACCGCATGCGTATCAAAAGATCTCCGTTTGCTTTTCGTTTTACAACAACTTGTGATTAGCTTCGTGGATCTGAGCTATTTGGGTGCTGCCGGGGGACATACGCTAAAATAGCAAGTTCCTTTGAGTGAAATCCTCGTTTGCATGTCACACCATCGCGAAGCTCTCGAAAAACCCATCAGGAATCACCTGACATGCAAAGAAAAGCTCGACATGCAAACCCTAAAAATAGCCTCGGAAGGCTGAATCTTGAAAGTGGTCATCTCGACTTACGTATTCACGATCATCGCGAAGGTCGAAAAACCGAGAAGGAATCGGACATCAAAAAACTCGCATCACGGACAAAATTATACAGGGGTTGCTAAAATAGTAAGTTGTCCGTTTTGCTCAAATTTGGCATGCAAGCGAGTCCAGTATACTCTGAATGCCGTGTGATGATTGGAATCTCAAAATAGCTGACGAACTGCCCTGAATTGCAGACTTACTAAAAATAGTAAGTACCTCAGAATTTGATGAAAACTGGCTGGAAGCCTGCTGGATGTCTGCTGACAACAACATTAAGCTCAGTTTTCAATTTACTCACTTTACTTGACCTTGAATTGACCAGAAAAGATGAAACCCTAATTTTAGACTTGGCCAATATTTCGCGTTTAAGCTCAATGACGGACACAACCCCCCGAAAGACGGACACCAGAAAAGAGACAGAGCGAGAGAGAGAGAAGAAAACCCAAGCCAAAAGACCGGAACGGAGCAAAAATTAGGGGGTCCCCATCTTGAATGGGGCGATGTGTGAAAAGGTCACAACAGAACCTTCATTGGAACAATAAACCTCTTGCTCTCCTTCAAGGGTGTTCTACTATAAAATGAATAGTAAGGGGTTAGTGTTTTTGATGACATCATTGATAGTAATCAGTTGAGAGGTTGGAATTGACTCAATAATAAATTTGGATTGCCTTAGTCACAAAGAAAAATTTATTTAGTCTTGAAGAAAGCATGCTACAATCTATACCTCCTTATTGATATCAACTTCAATATTGAAATTTATGAAAATTTCTTATGGGAGGATGGCTCATTTTAAAACAAATTAGCCCCAAGAAGCACTATAGGATTTTAATTGATTGGAGGTCATAAGTCATGTGAATAGAAGTTGGAACCTTACTCTTAGTCAAAGTCAATGGCTTAAAATCTTTAATTGTTGTTGGTTCAATATTATTGATCCTAAAAAGTCATGTTTTAAGTAGTTGCTTTTGCTTAATAAACTGGCTGTTGGTATGAATTGTTTTAAGTTTGACCCAATTAAGAGCATGTGTAAAATTTGTAATAGGCCTGAGACTATTAAATATATATTTTTTATTGCAATTTTGCTATGGAAATTTGGTTGCTTTTCCTTTATGATCTAGGGGGTAGTTTTTTTGGCATGAAATATTATTTGGTTATGTTGATGGGTTTTATAAACATTATAATTCTTTTTGACTTATTTTGACTACTAAGATTTTTTGGTTCTAATAGAAATGTAGGGATGAGGATAATTTTCAGGGCAAGAGAAGACACCTTATGAAGTCTTCAAGAAGACTCACTTTCCAACACATTGCTATGCAGGTTACTATGACACTAGAGATATCAAAAGAGAAATTTTTGGAGCTTATGGATGAAGGACAAGCATGCATCAAGAGATCTGATATCAAAATTGCTAAATTTTGGCCACATGATGCTAGGAAGGAAGATGATAAGGTTACCAAACAATATATGCCATTCTAGAATAAATATAATAAGAATTTTAATTTTGTTAGGTTGTTGGAAGATATGGGACTCAAGAAGAGAGAAATATGTTTAGATGGAGCTGATCTAGAGGGGGTTAGGTAAAATGACAATATAAGAGCAATTACTCCTCTTATTGGTTCTTTTGAGATTGACACTTATAAAAGAAGTTGTAAGATATGATGTATTTAAAGTGTGGCTTATGTTGTATTGACTTTTTTTTTTTTGAATTGATTATCTATTACCAAAATAAAAACAACAAGTTACAACATGATTTAGGTGCTCCGGGGCAATTAGAGTTCAAGGACACTATTGTCCATACATATGTACAATACTATCATAACAACCACAAAATTAAGACTTCCTATACAATTGTTGATCACATAGTGCAAAAGGACATCGGTACGTAACATACAAAAGTCAAATGACATCATTTATTTCAACTTTCATTATAACTATCAATTCCTTTAAAGTACCAATGGGAGGAGAAATTGCTGAAATGTCATCATTCTATCTAACAATCTCCAAATCAACACCTTCAAAGCACTTTTCCTTTTCCCTAAGTCCCATATTTTCCAACAACATATCAAAGGTGAAATTCTTCTTGTAGCTATTTTGGAATTGCGTATAGTGCTTAACAACCTTGTTATTGTTGCACAGACAGTTGCCGTTACACCAAAAGATCGACTTGTTAATGCGTGATACAACCGCCATAGTTAATGAATCCACGGGAGGCGGTTAAGCCATGTCACGATCCCGAGCGCTGTGCTGCACAACACAAGGAGACCAAGGGCACACACCTTGCAACAATCCCCCCCCAGCGCAAGCGAGGGGTTCAAACCTGTGACCCAGGGTCTGATACCAATTGTTGTACAGACAGTTGTTGTTGCACCAAAAGATCGATTTGTTAATGCTCGATACAACCGCCAGAGATAATGAATCCATGGGAGGCGGTTACGCCATGTCACGAACTCGAGCATTGCGCTGCACAACACAAGGAGGCCAAGGGCGCACACTTTGCAACAGTTATCTACTTGCCTGGCATTATGAGGCTAGAATTTGGTTGTTTTGATTTTTGATCTCTTGATAGATGCTTGACCTTCATCCGTCAACTCCAAGAATTTGTTTTTGGATATCTCAAGTGTCATGGTAACCCTCATAGCAATATTATGAAAGGTGAGTTTTCTAGAAGATTTTCTAAGGCGTCTTCTCTTGCCCTAAAAATTATCCTCATTTCTGCATCTCCAAAGTAACTAAAGGATCTCAATAGTTAAAATAAGCTAGAAAATATTGTAGTGCAAATCCAACACCTTAACATAGCTAAACAAAATCTCATGCGAAGAGAAATTATTGCTCCTATCCCAATCCCTAGGTAAAAAATGAACATCAACGAAATCTCCTTAGCAAAGTTGCATTAAAAGTAATGTGTTCAATAGTTTAAGAATAATTACAAATTTTACACATACTTTTAGTTGGGCCAGATTTAAAATAATTCATGCCAACATCTAATCTCTTCAACAAAAACCACCACTTAAAACAAGACTTTTAGGATAAATGACATTAGACCAACAATACTTAAAATTTTTGGACCATTGACTTTGACTAAGGTTAAGGTTCCAACTACTATTTAGATGATTGATGGCTTCCTAGGAGTCAGTTAATATCCCATACAACTTCTTAGGGCTTTTTTTTTGACAAATTGCTACTATAGGGGGTAGCTCCCTTGCATTAATTTAAAAACTAGTACAAACAGACCAAGCCACAAAGAGTGAAAAACAAGATTCTTTTGGCCACTATGACCTCTTGTGAATGCTCAATCTAGACTGGCGAAAGGATATACCTATTGACTCTAAGTGAAAACGCATAGGTTTCCATATTATTTTTGCATAAACCATCATGGAGAAGGGCGATCAGATTCAACAATGAGCTATTGTTAGCACCCATCTCGATACATATAGCATCAACAATCATACCAACTGTCGGCTCTAAGTAAGTCATGGGTGAATGGAAGGACTGCTTGCGCCTCAGGAAAGCGTCCTCATCCACAAAGGTAGATACCCCTTCGGTAGCTTTACCAGATTATAATCTACAGTCATAGAAGATGAGCAGGTACCCATTTTGTTTGAATACCGATCCATGATGAAGTAGTGTTTGAGATGATGGACGACACCACTTGGTCAATTACATGATTTGATAAAAGATTCACTTCAATAATAGCTTCGTGATAAATGTGTTTAATAGTGTAGTCTCCTATATCGTCCAATATGGATCAAATGCTATCTAACCACATTTGAGACTTCTAGCTTGGCGCATGGTTTGTGGCAATTGTATTTACCATGTTGAGTGAATCCACTTCGATGTCCAAAGAGGAAATATTTTTCTCGTGACATAATATCAAACCCGCCTGTAGTGCCACATATTCGGCATCGTTATTTGTTCCATCTGGGAGCTTGATGGATCCACCCCAAACAAGAAGACCACTGTCATTTCGTATTATAAATCCGACACTAGATGGACCAGGATTGCCCTTGGATGCTCCATCAAAATTTATCTTCAGCCTACCGGAAGGAGGAAGACACCAATAAGTAGTGGAGCGTTTATCTTCATTTTTATCACACTCCCTTTTGGGGTCTTAGGGCTTATTTTAAGAAAATAAGACCCATCAACCCATAGAAGATTTTCATAAGTTTTTGTATTGAATCTTATATCAATAGGGAAGTGCATGTTGTGACATGCTTTCTTCATGATTGAATAAGTCCTTTGGGACCATGGTAAACCAAACTTACTATTGAGCCAGTGCCAATCTTTCACTTGACTACTTTCCACTATGTCATTGAAAACACTAATCCCCTTACTATTCCATTTTTTGCCAAACATCCTTGAAGTAGAGCAAGATGTTTATTGTTTTAATGTCTCCATATGGATTTGATATTATAGAATCAACCAATGACATATTCTCCCATGTAAGACTAGCTTATTGATTAGGTACCTAAGCACTTAGTGGTTGGTGAAACAACAAATGTTATAGCCAACAAGTATAGCCTAAATTTTTGTAGGGCATCATGCTTAGTTGTTGTGTAGTTGTGCACAACTATGGTCAACTTCCTACTTCCAAAGTAAATTGGGTGCTCTAAATTCTCTTCACTTGGTTGCACTAGGATTGTCCCAGTGGTGACACCAAAGGCATTTACTTGTACATGGAATAGTGATCTCCAATTTGGAAATTGTAGTATTGGCATGGTTAAAAGTTTCTCTTTCGATGTATCAAGTGCTTGTTGATGGAACATGGTAAGGTTAAATGACTCTTCATTAGCAAGTCCTCTAGTGGCACAAAATTGCATGCACATTTCTAGTTGGAGAATGACAAAAACCTTAGCCGGATCCACTAGCATGCCTTTTTTTGCATATGATGTGGCTAAGCAATTTGCCAATAAGTGTCATGAATGTGTACCTTTTCAAGTTGAGAGAAATGCTAAGCTAGCTATATTGGTCAAGCATCGAGCACAGGATGTCAATATGGCCAGTGTCCATTCCATACATTGTTTGGTCATCAAGATACACTTGCAAAAGTGCATGAATGGAGACTTTGAATATGTTTACTGCAATGCATACGATTAGTGCATTCTTGAGGCCAAACAACATAACATTGTTGTTGTGACCTTTTCACACATCGCCCCATTCAAGATGGGGACCCCTAATTTTTGCTCCATTCTGGTCTTTTGGCTTTGGTTTTGTCTCTCTCCCTCTCTTTCTGCTGTCTTCCTTTCGAGGGATGTGCCCGTCTGTGAGCTTTAACGTGAAATTTTGGCCAACTCTGAAAATTAGGGTTTCCATCTTTCTGGTCAGTCCGAGGTCAAATGAAGTGAATAAATTGAAAATTGAGACTAACGTTGTTGTTAGCATGCTTCTAGTAGGTTCTCAGCAAAATTTCATCATATTTCGACTGCTTACTATTTTTAGTAAGTGTGCAGTTTGGGGTGTTTTCTCAGCACTTTTGGAGTTTCAATCGTCACACTGCATTCAGAACACATCAGGCTACTCACTAGCAAAATTTGAGCTGAAACAAACGACTTTCTATTTTTAGCAGTTCAGCTTCCGGAGCAAATTTCAGGGCTTGGATGCAGAATTTTTCAACACATGTCTGGAGATCCCTTCTAGGTTTTCAGAGACCTTCGCGATGGTGTAACATGCAAAGTGAAATAACGACTTTCAGGAGTAAGCCTTCAGAGGCTATTTTAGGGTTTGCATGTCAGGTTTTCTTTGCATGTCGGATGATTCTTTATGGGTTTTTCGAGAGCTTCGCGATGATGTGACAAACAAACGGAGATGGTCACTCATTTAGGAACTTACTATTTTTAGCAGAGGCATCTCGACAGCCGCCTCCCAGCACTTCAGAATCACGAGCTGATCGCAATGCAGCAGAAGTGAGAACAAACGAAGATCATTTGATATGCATGTAGAACAAATTAGGGTTTCCAGCTTCGGGACCCAAAAAGAGGGGTAAAAGGTCAAAATTTTTGAAAACCGGTGTAAACCACCGCGATTAGCATCCTTCAAGCTATCTGCTGATGAAATTTGAGGGCAAACGGAGTACTTACTATTTATAGTAAGTCATTTTGGAAACAAGCTAAAAATAGCAAATCAACAGCATGCGCCGATGTCAGCAGGCAGGTCACGTGGTGAGGAGCGCATCATTCGAATTTCAAATCAAATGGAGTTGTGGAGATATCAGAAGCAAGCATTTACTATAAATAGCAAACCACCTTTAGAAATGGGCTAAAAATAGCAGGCCAACCCGAAATAGGAGTGTCAACAGGCTGATGAA
The DNA here is from genome assembly GCA_007258455.2 of Sequoia sempervirens. Taxonomy (NCBI): domain Eukaryota; kingdom Viridiplantae; phylum Streptophyta; class Pinopsida; order Cupressales; family Cupressaceae; genus Sequoia; species Sequoia sempervirens. The sequence goes on from VDFB02105785.1 coordinate 559,737,529, forward strand.
GTCGTGAAGATCCAGCGTTCAAAATTTCAAATCATTCTGAGCTTCCGAGGTATGAAAATCAAGAGACTTACTATAAATAGCAGGACGTTGTGAAGTTGGCAGAAGTTAGGAAAAATGGCTAAGGCATGAGTTTCATCCTGCAACACCCTTGAAATGCGCCCAAAGAAGAAGAAGCTGGCAGTGGCTGAGAAAATTTCTAAGTCTGAAGTTCATCCTTCACCCATGGCAAAATGCGCCCACTCTAGGAAGAGCTGGTGAAAGTTAGAGATTTTCTAAGTATGAAATATCCACCTCCTATGGCCAAATGCGCCCTCACATGCAGGCAAAATGCTAAAAAAAAAAGTCTTTAAGTAAGATGCTTTATCCTCCTCACATGCTCAAATGCGCCCATGCAAGGAGAAAGTCAAAAGGGGTCAACAAAATTTCATCCTCCACCACGTAAGAAATGTGCCCACCTCAAGCTTGTTGTTGAAAAAGTTTCTAAGGCATTGGAAGTTCATCCTCCTGCCTAGGTGAAATGCGCCCTCAAGGTGATGGCATGCTAAAAAAATATTCTAAGTAAAGTTCATCCTCCTCCTATAGCAAAATGCGCCCATGCAGCAAGTGAGTCAAAGGGTCAACAAAGTTCATCCTCCTTACATGCCTAAATGCGCCCAAATGGGGCCATGTGAAGACAAAAATAATGAAGTCCAAGGGTCACATGTTGGAGGCGTTGAAAAGCTTTATTCTTCTCACCTTGTCAAGTGCGCCCACCTCTCAAGAAGTCAAAGGTCAAAGATGGCATTGGAAACTCGTCCTTCTCTACATGCAATATGCACCCATCTTCTTCAAGTGCTAAATGCGCCATGTAAAGAGTAAAGTATTGTGGGTTAGATGGTAAACAAGGTAAGGTATGGTGAAATGAAGTATGTTGCCTAGGCGTGGTTATTCTATCCTTCTTAACTAGTGAAATGCGCCAAGAGGGAAAGGTAGGAAGTGTGAAGTGAAATATACTAAGGCGTTGGAAATTGCCAAGTGATAAATAATATGCTAGGCGGGTAATTTAAGAGAAGTATATCCTTCATGAAATGCCAAATGCGCCCAAGGCATTCAAAAAAGGAAATTTTCTAAGTGAGTTTCTTCACCACAGGAAGGATGATTTGAAGTTGAATAAGATTTCAAGGCAAATTCAAAGTGCTAAGTGATTTTAAATATTTTTCTAAGTGTTATCAAAATTCCACTTCTCTAGAGGAAAAACGCCTAAGTCTGGTGAAGTCATGAAATTTCCTGGACACGAATGAATTTGCCAGAGATGAAGTCAGAAAGTGCCAACATTGCAGGATGAATTAGAATTTTCAAGTCAGAGCAACATGAGATGTTCACCAAGATGAAGAACGGGATTAAATTTCATGAGGAATTATTTTTCCAAGGTTCAAAATTTTAAATTTTAAATGAACCCGTTCGTTGTATACCCATGAGTTCTACAAATTCTGAAGAAAATTTTCTTCTGAGTATTGAAGATTATCGACGAGGAATGGATTTTAAGGTCTTCCACAGCTCGCCAAGGATTCTGAGGTAAAGATTTTAAATGGGCACCAGGTTGATGAATTTCCTAAGGGAAATTTTAAAAAAATTTCTAAGGCATGGAATAAAATGTGTTGTTGACATAAAATTGCCTTGGCCGATGAATTCGAAAATGATCGCCTAGATAATTTTGATCGAGTTCCTGATGAAAGCTTTTCTTTCTCGAGCCTGAGTTGGATGAAATATTAGAGTGAAGTGTGCCGAGCAGAATGCAAGATAGGTTGAAAATTTGGCTAAGGCATGAAGAATTTGAACGCGAAGTTGGCTAGTGAAGGATGAACTCTTGGAAGTTAAAGCGTGAAAATCTGGTAAGTAAGTTGCGTTTATATTATAAAATGTTCTAATACTTTTCTCCTTGCTTGTTTT
>VDFB02105785.1:559739557-559805217 GCA_007258455.2 Sequoia sempervirens
ACACTGAATAGCTGGCGGAAAACCAGCAGCTGCATATAGTCCACTTCGGACGATGTTGTGCGAAGTAACCGAAGCCCGATGACTTCCAATCCCGAACAGCCTGTTCTTGAAGGTCTCCAAGTTGACAGCGCCCAGGTTAGTATCCGTCAACTTGCCCAGCTTTGAAATAAACTTCGACTCTGGCATGAACGTTTTGCTGAGCTTCTTGATCACAGCTTGTCTGGAGGCACCATTGTCCTTTCCGGTTGTTCTTGCTTCAGCCATCTGCAACATAACGAACATTCATCAGCAATTAAATTTAATAAAATAAGGCATGATAGGGGCTGCAGTCGACTTTAGAAGCTGCAATAACTTTCTTGTTTGCAAACCTCAGCTTCTTTTCTTGAATATATTCGAATTCCGACACTTAGAACAGATTTCTAAGTGAACTCTGATGACTTTACTTCTCAATCAGCAATCAGCAATTTGAACTTCTATGTCTTTGCACTTCAAACCAGCAAATATCAAGCTAGCAAATTCGTGCTCCTAAGTTCTCAATTGTTCCTTTGCTTCACCCCAAGGCGTCCCACAGGCAACTTCAACTAAGCTCAACGAATCAAATTTCAGACTTCAGTGCTAGCAAGGCCGTACCTCTTTCAAGCTTCTATAATCTTCAGCAAACACTCCTTTAATCAGCAATGGCGTACCTTTCAACTTGGCAACTTCAAGGCGTACTTCAAATGCAAATTGGGATACTCAGCAACTTGCAAGTGCGTCCTTCTACTTCAGCAACAAATTTAATCAACTTTCAAGTGCGCCTCTTCAGCAAGCTCAATTCCTCAGCAAAACTCGAACTTCTTCAAGCAACTTTTGAATTCCTCCAGCCTCAGCAACTCACTGCAATGCCTCACTCTCAGAGCAAAATCGCTTTCTCCAGTTGTGAAAATGAGTGAAAAACTTGTTCATTTTATAGCTAGAATTCGAATTCTAGAAGGAGTTAATTTTAGCCAGTGCCATTAAACTCCACTACTCCACTTCAAGAATTCGAATTTTCCCTCCCTGGTGTTTCTGACACTTGTCTCCAGTCGTCGGGAATATTATTCTTCTAGAAACTTGACTTTGACTGGCGTTTTTGAATTCCTTTTCGAAAATTAAATTTAAATTCGTCATTTTTGAATCCACCAGCCGGAGCTCTGTCATTTGAATTCGAATTTTTAACTCCATCATCTGCTCTGGAAAATTCATCCTTGAAGAGTTTAATCAAAATTATCTAGGCAACTCCCTTTAGATTCGTCGTTCGAAGAAAATTCACTTTGAAAACTCATTTTATTCAAATTTGCCTTAGAAAATTTAAAATTCTCCCTTAGGAAAATTCACAATTCGAGCACTGATTAAATTCTTCACTGAAAAGGTGTTGGCGAAGCTCAGAAGACTTGGAAATCCATCTATCATCACGAATGTTCAGTACCCAGAAGCAAATTTTCTTCAGAATGCTCTGAATTCATGGGTACCCAACGAACGGGTTCATTTGATTTTTTGAATTTGAACCTTAGAAAAAATATTATTTCCATCATTTAAATTCGTTCTTCGCCTGTGATCACTCTGTGTTGCTCTGACTTCTTGAAAAATTTGAAGAACTTGAATTATCCTTGTCTCTGACTCCATCACTGGGAAAAGTTGCTCGTGCTCTGAGAAATTTCATCAACTTGGAGCTCCAGGCGTATTTTCCAAGGAAAATAAATTTGCCTTAGAAAATATTTTAAAATCATCTTGCACTTTTAAAAACTTGCCTTAGAAAAATTTTATTTCATCTGCCAGTGGAAAGAAATTTCTATCAACTTCATTTGGAAAATTTTATTCATTCCCGGCACGTCTCACTTCATTTGTATTTCACTCCACACTTGGAAAATATTTATTTAAAAGCCCAACGCCTTAGAGAAATTTTAACACTTAGCAAATATTTTATTTTCTACTTGAGGCGCCTAGCACTTGCCATTTCATTCCCACCACCTTCAAATATTTTCTAACATATACCACGCCTTAGGAAATTCCAACGCCTTATAACTCCCTTCACACGCCTAGCAAAGTCTCTCTAAGGCCCACCACCTTGGGCGCATTCTACACATGATGGAGGACAACGCCCATCTTTTACCACTTTTCACCATGTCTAGGTAACATTTTGCCTTAATTACCACCCTTAATTACCTTTCACATTGAAACATGGGCGCATTTCCTTGTAGGAGGAGGATGAAACTCGCCACCACGCCTTATGACCCTTCACCTTCTTTATTTTCGTCTTGACATGCGTGATTTGGGCGCATTTTAGCCCCTAAGGAGGACGAGTTTGCTTTGGCTTGTTGACTTGCTTCAACTTGAGCGCATTTTTATGGAGGTGGAGGATAAAAGTGTTGACTCGTTGACCTTACTTGCCTTGTGGGCGCATTTTGACATGTCTGGTGGATAAACCTTTTGGAGTGACCCTTCGCCTTCTTTTTTTTGTCCTCACATGACCCAGTTTGGGCACATTTTGGCCTTGGAGAAGGATAAGAACTTTGACTCTGCTTTGAACTCCTTGAATTTTGGGCGCATTTTCATGCTTGTGAAGGATGGGCGCATTTTGATGTGTGAGGCGGATTTTCATGCCTTAGAAACTTTTTAAGCTTTTTCCCTCTTTCTTCTTGGGCGCATTTTGCCCCTGCTGCAGGATGAAAACGTTGACTTTCTTTTGACTTTCCTACCCTGGGCGCATTTTGCCTCTGAGCAGGATGAACTAACATTTTCAAAAAATTTCTACGCCTCTAGCTGATATGGGCGCATTTTCCTATGCCTGCTGGACGAGACTCCAGACTTAGACGAATTTTTATCATCCTCGCCAGCTTACGTGCCCTGCTATTTATAGTAAGTTCTCTGAATTTGGACTTCTGAAGCTCGGAATGGCCTGAAATTTTAAACATAGCATCCTCATGCCTTTATCAACTTGTCGACACTGCCACTTTTAGTCACCCTGCTATTTATAGCCTGTTTCTGAGGGTGGCTTACTATAAATAGTAAGCTCTTGTTTCTGATAGCTCCCAAAACTCGTCGAGTTGAGATTGAATGAGGGCAACCCTCACGGCGTGACCTGGCGACTAACACTAGTGCATGCGGTGATTTACACTATTTTGTACGTTTCCAATTTGACTTACTATAAATAGTAAATTACTCTTTGACTCGAAATTTCACCAGTAGATAGCTTGAAGGATGCTGATCGCGATGGTTTACATCGGTTTTCGAAGATTTTGACTTTTGATGCCTATTTTTAGGCTCCGAAGCTGGAAACCCTAATTTGCATTGCATGCGTATCAAAAGATCTCCGTTTGCTTTCGTTTCTGCAACACTGTGATCAGCTCGTGAATTTGAACTGCTGGGTGGCGGCTGCCGGGACACACACCGCTAAAAACCAACAAGTTCCTTCTTGGTGAATCCTCGTTTGCATGTCACACCATCGCGAAGCTCTCGAAAAACCCATCAAGAATCACCTGACATGCAAAAGAAACCTCGACATGCAAACCCTAAAAATAGCCTCGGAAGGCTGAATCCTTAAAGTGATCATCTCGACTTGCATGTTATGTCGTCGCGAAGGTCTCGAAAAACCCAGAAGGAATATCCAGACATGCAAAGAAAAACTCTGCATCTGGACCCTGAAATCTGCCCTGGGAGCCGGACTGCTAAAAATAGTAAGTTGTCCGTTTTTGCTCAAATTTGGCATGCAAGCAGCCTGATATACTCTGAATGCCGTGTGATGATCGGAATCTCAAAATGGCTGACGAACTGCCCTGAATTGCAGACTTACTAAAAATAGTAAGTGCCTTGGAATTTGATGGAGCTTAGCTGAAAACCTGCTGGATGTCTGCTGACAACATTGTTAAGTTCATTTTCAATTTACTCACTTTACTTGACCTTGAATTGACCAGAAAAGTTCAAAACCCTAATTTAGACTTGGCCAATATTTTGCGTTTAAGCTCAATGACGGACACAACCCCCCCGAAAGATGGACACCAGAAAAGAGACAGAGAGAGAGAGAGAGAAGAAAACCCAAGCCAAAAGACCGGAACGGAGCAAAAATTAGGGGGTCCCCATCTTGATGGGGCGATGTGTGAAAAGGTCACAACAGTAGCTTGATGTGTTCTGAATGCAGTGTGACTATTAAAACCTCAAAAATGCTAACGCAATGCCTGGAATTACACACTTACTAAAAATAGTAAGTTACCAGAATCTGATGAAATTTCAGTGGAAGCCTACTGGAAGCACACTAACAACAGTGTTAGTCTTTATTTTCAATTTATTCACCTTGCTTGACCTTAGATTGGCGGGAAAGTACAAACCCTAATTTTCAGACTTGGCCAAATTCACGTTTAAACTCAATGGCGGAGACATCCCTCGAAAGGCAGATAGAAAAGAGACCGGCAGAGAGAGAGAGAGAGACAAAACCAAAGCCAAAAAAGACCAGAATGGAGCAAAAATTAGGGGTCCCCATCTTGAATGGGGCAATGTGTGAAAAGGTCACAACAAGGAGGTTGATCCACAGTCTAAGTGGATCACTGAGGCTACAAATGCAGTCTTTAGTGACGAGGACCTTGATTGGGTGGACCAGCAAAGAGAGAGGCCGAGGTTGTAGCCATGGCTAAGGAGGAGGCTAGAGCACGAGGAGACATAGCTGCTGTCGGTGAGAGTGGCATGGAGAGTCAAACACAGGTAGAGAACTATGGCTGCAGCTGCAACATCATCCAGGACCCTTAGACGCCTTCGTAGGAAGGATGCTGGCTCCACTATGCCATAGGGCATAGAGTCATAGACTTATTGCTATTGTTTTACTTTTGATATTTCATATTTGTATGGAACATTTGATGTCATGGATTTCATATTCCATGAGTTTTGTATACATTTGACTAATTTTATATATCTAAGTATGTTATTTCCTTCAGCAGCGCAACTACAATTTGTGTACTTTATACTTATGTAATCGTTGTATACTTGTGCATGTGATCAAATTTGCTTTTATTTGTGTTGTATTCAATAAAGGGTGCTTGAAACAAGTTTTAAATCTTTAAAAATCTCTAAATTTCTAGGGTTTTAAAAAAAAAAATCATTTTGCCGCGTCTGCGCCGCGTCCGAGTCCCAAGTCGCCGAGTCGCCCTCGCCGAGTCCAAGCCGCGTCCGAGTCTTGTTACTATGCTTGGTTCTCCCCTTGGAATTCTCTCAACACCAAACTCTATGATAAGCACTTCTTACAAGTTGTGGATGGGACCATTATTCAACCCAACCATCTTCAACATTATTGATCTAATGGTTTGAGGGTTTCCCTTGGCCAATTGAGAGTGTGATCCCACTAGCTTCAATTGAGACTTGCCACCATTACAATGAAATATTTGGGAGAAACCATCTTTCATATAGAGATTCTAATGAATCTCCCTCTACCTTCTTCCACTACCCTAATCAAAAATGCTTGGCCCTTTTTCTTTGTGAGGTAACCACTTCAAGCATAGATCCCTTTGTGGAGCCCCAAAAGCTACCAAACTAATTACTTCCTTCTTTCAACCTGTCACAAATGTTGGAGGTGTCAAGTCCCCTTTAGATACTATTGAGTCATGCATAGGTGGGGACAAATTGGTGAGTCATTGCTCATCTTCATTGTCTACTACTAATATGACTCCTTGACACCTCAACTCTAATTCTAGTGGTCATGGTTCTATCTACTATCAATGTCGGGGGACCTCTAGCACTCTTCTTTTACATCATAGATCTTGAGACATGCTCACATTACCAATTTTCTCTCTAACACTAGCAGCTCCTAAGTTTTGAGTGTTAGGGAAGGTTCTATTTGTAATAAACTACCTCCAAGGATTGTCCAACTGTGATGAACCACACTCCGGTGATCCACTCTGCTACCACTGTAGTGATCTGACACTCTGCTGCAATGATTTCACCGTGCTTGTAGGTCTGATTTGTGTTTGTTTTGGTATTTGTTTGTTGTGTTTTGTGTTTTTGGTATTTGATGCCAATAAGGCTGATAATTTTAGCAAACTTACACATGCAATAGGAACTCAAATAACTAAGCTACTGAGATACATCGAATATAATACTCCATTTCGAAGCTAAATAAGAGTTCTTCATTACATTAGAGAGTACATGAAATAGATGACTTACATAGAACTCAAAACTAGATACATCATATGCAATAATTTAACTTACAGCCAAACAGCACTGTGAATAGTGCTTTGCTACAGTACCCGCCCTCAATAAATTTCTCACACAACATGCAATACAAGTTTCTCCCACCGAAAAACAAATTGGAAGGCTTTCTAGAACAAGGGCGCCCCCTTTTGAAGTGATAGCAGCCACTGAAGAGAGGCGTTTCTTTTCTTCTTGCTGCTACAAACCCTCAAGTATGGCGGCTGGCTGTAGGTGTCAAAAAAACAGTCCCAAATCCTTCAAAAATGCGAACAGCTCCTTCGTAGACGCAAATGGAGCCAATGGCAGCAAAAACCCTTCCAAAAGATGACTCCAATCACTTGCAAACAGCAAATAATGGCTCCAACAAAGCATCTAAATTCTGATCTGCAACTTTAAGGTGGTCTTTCACACCATCAAGAAGCTTGAAAACGAAGAACAAAGCCCCACCAGGCTTACCCACTGCTGAAATCAGGAAACCCTAGTTTTCCCTCTTCCACAATCTCCCACTCACAATCTTCAATCAGCAAAATAACTTCATAACATGAGGGGGTCGAACTTCTCCTCTTTCTTTTATAATTTTACATTGAAATCACTATTCATTAAAATGGCACTATTCACTTAAGTTATGTTCTTTTTTCACTTTAGTAATGAATAGTAACTGAAAAATATAAAGTGACCCCTTTAAATAATAGACGCATGGTCCCTAAGCCAGAGAAGGTGAAATAAAAGGTGGAGATCATAATTTTAAGCACAATTATCACGCCAAATGCACAAATTCACCCCGTCACCATACTCTAGATATCAATATTGCAAATTCACAACCAAGTGCCCGTTCAAGTGACCCTCTATCTAGAACCATTAGCCTACGAGGGTTGATGTTATAGGCTAATCCACCATATCTGATGCTCGTGAAAGAATGGGGACATTACACCAACCCACCCAACATGAGTATTTTCGGATTTTGCATTGGTGCTCAATTAACAATTGATGATTATACCATTGGCACCTCCAATGCATTCCGCAATACAAACTCTTGATGGTTTTTGCTTCTTGCATAGGTTGCCCGTTTTTGTCTTCATCTACTCCCATAGCTTTGAAGGGTCATCCTCTCAATTATTTTTATACTTGTACTTGTTTAGGGGTTACCATTTTAGGTTTACCAATGCTTTTCTATTTCTTTGTTTCTCTTGTTTTTCTTTGCCTTCTTGTGTTTTCTTTAGTCCAAGGGCCTTTCTACCCTAGAAATTATCTACTGTAACAGATGTACATTTCAGTCCCTTTGACCCATTACTTGTCATTCATAGACATTAGTATAATTTCTTTCTTGCTTGCTAGAATAATTTTATTGCTACCTCTTCTACTAATAGAATGTCTCTAGTTGCTTATTTGATGTCCACAAAGTGTCACAAGGTTCAACATCTTGTATCTAATATTGGGTGGAGTGGCTCACACATGGATTTCTAAATCCATTTTTGTGTATAAGAAAGCAGTTTTAAGCATATCAAAGTAACTTTTCTTACATATCAGCTTTCAAGTTTTAAGTTCAATTTTTGAAATTAAATATTTTACTTCTTTATGTACACTTTGTTTATGGGTGATCTAACTAATTAGTTTTTAAGTATATTTAAAGATAATTTATGTACATTTGTGTATGATAGATCTAACTAGTTAGTTTTTGTGCATATTTGAAGATAATTTGGTATACAATGCAATTCAATAAAATGCCTCTCTAAAATTCACTATTTTTCAATGTTTTTCTAAGTTGACCAAGTTCAGAAAATGGTTCAATATTATGGAACATATAAATTGAACATATTGCCAAGCAGCACCATAAATAATTCTAATAATAATAAACATTTATAATCACAAAATAAAATCATAACCAACTATTAAAGTGATATTGATATATTTAGCTTGTAATGGTCATGTTAGTCGTTTAGTTAGCTTTCAGTTAGTTTTATTAACTTTTTTTTATTATTTTCATTTGCGATCTTTTTTGTTTTAGAAACATCATTTGTAATTGCTTATTTAAGCATTTTTCCTTTCCTTTGTAAATCAATCAATTACCATTTCATGGTATCAAAGCAGAGGTTGTTTTTTGGCGAATTTTTTTTAATAAAATTCATGGGCTAATTACCTGAAAATTTGGAAGACATTTTCAGAAGTTTTTGATTGATTTTTTGCTGATTAAAAATTGTACCCTTTATTTTTCTCCAAATCACAACCTCTTCTACTGGTTCTTGCGCGACCTACAGTTTCTATGACACGCTATTTCTGCATTTTTTGACAATTTTTTTCTAAAAAAAATGTGTGGCACTGAAAAAAATCGCATGGTTGAAGAAAAAAAGTCACAATGTCTATGTTTCTCTTTTCCCCCATGCGATTTCAGATATTGCCACATCTAGGCATTTCTTTCGCAACCTAATTTTGGTGTGAGTCTGATTTTTGCATTGGATTTTTGAAGCTGATTTTTTTATGATTTTTTTGAACAAAAAATTGTCTCCTGTGTGCCTAGGGTTTCTGACCTGTTTTTGCAACAAAAAAAAAAATTTAAAAATTATTTTTTGGATAAAATCATGGGTTTTGAGCATCTGCAATTTTTTGACGATTTTCATTAAAAATCTGTAATGTCCCCTTCTAGTTGACATTGACATATCAGCAGGATTAGCCTATTAATGGCTCTCGTAGGCTAATGAGGCATGGTGAGAGAGTCAGCTGGCAGTCATTTGGTGATTACTTAGCTCAGTATTTGTTTGGAGTAAGGTTTTCCATCATATTTCATCATTATTTCTATTTATGGAAACCTTATTTTATAATTTGATGTTGAGATGCACTTTATTAATAATATAATATTTTAATATTTTATAAAGTGCAAATAAATAAAATATATTGGAATCTTCTAGAAGTCAAAAAGATAATATTATTTTATTGAGGCCGACCTCTAGAGGAAATGCATAAATAGACCTTGAGGTCTCACCATTGAGCATCCAGATTTGATGAATTGTTGATTGGTGATTTCTTCTTGAGCATTTGTGGAGCCAAGTGGTCTGCAGATAATCAATTTGTCTTTGGGAACGAAAACTCACATTGATAGCATAACTGAGGGAGTGAAATATCTCTTGAAGGGTTGCAGATTGGAGGTGATATTTCAGTCACTTCATTGGGTAAAATTTGTGGCCAAGGGCCAATTTTGAAGACTACGATTATAGGAGTTGATTGGCATTGAAGAGTAGTGTTTGTGGCATTGAATATTTGAAGGGAAAGGACAGATCTTCATTGGGCAAATCTGAAGCTAAGTCTGAAGCAAAACAGGGACGCCATTGGAGGGACATTTTTATTCATTATAGCTCATATCCACATCGATTCCTCTTGGAGAATGGTGCGCTTCATTCCTAGGGCTTTGCTGATCATGTTAGAAGTTATTGGAGGCTTGGAAACTTGGTAGATTATTTTATTTCATCATTCCAATCAGAACAGGTTCTTCAGAAATTCATATTGGCTGCATATGGTCTTCATTTTCCAGAATATTGATTGCTTCTTCATTGGAAATACAAGGCGACTCCAAAACCAGGTTCCTTTGTTTGTTTCATGCATATTATACGTCATTTATTTGCATAATAAGAGGTACGGCTGTAGGTGACAGTCTATATCAGACCTAAGCATTTATTCATATGTACTTTGCCAAGAGTCTTGGCCATTTACTATTATTGTATTGATTCATTCATAATAATAGTGGAGATATAAGTTGTTGATTACAATAGATATTCTTGCAATGAAATTGTAATGGTAGGATGCATGGCAAGTGTTTTACATAATGTCTACTTGCTGTAGCTAAACATTGTATTCCTAGTTTCTCATTGAAAATCCAAAAAGAATTGCACATTGCATATAGATCAGATTGTGGGCATTGTAAAAGTGTTTAAATCAATCTTAGTATTCATTTCTATCAAGCAACTACAAACTGAAACACTACATCAGCAAGTTACAAGGTTGCACATGAATTGTTTGACAAAATTACAAGCAACAAATTAGGGCAAATTGTGGTCAGTTTGAGCAAGGCTCATTACAAAATCATGGGTTTCAAAGCAACGCCTAGGGATTTGAGCCAACTGCCGCATAGGATTTGATTGATTTTTTGACAGAAAAATTAGATTTATTTTCAATAAAAAATTGATTGAAGTTTGTTGACTTTGACCTCATTTTTTGTGCCTTTGGAAAACAAGAGGGATGGCATCTTTGACCACATCATGTTGGAAAGCAGCTAGAGATTCAATGGTAAAAATTACAATACCTGGAAACAAAGGATGCTCACCATTTTCAAGTACTAGTGTTTAGATCTGATTGTTCTGAGTACATCTGCTCATCCGACAGCTACAAGCAATGACCAAGACAAGTTCAATGAGCGTAATCGTGAAAAGGTTATGTTGCTCAAGTCATCTGTCACCGATGAGATGCTTCCAAAAGTACCATCTAGCAAGACTACTACAAAAATTTGGGCACACTTGAAGGATCTACACGAGACATCAAACAAGGGCAAAGCATTCTTCCTTAAAAATATGTTGTTCTTCATTATAATGGATGACAAGATGTCTTCGCGAGATCATCTCATGAAGATCAAAGGCATTCGCGATCAACGATCAACTAGAGGCCATTGGTCGAAAGATGGAAGAAGAAGATATGGTGGTTATCATGCTGAAAAGCTTACTAGGATCCTATGAGCACTTAATTGAAACTCTCAACATTACCTCCACCAATGTTGATCTGAAGTTTGATGATTTGTGCAACAAGCTCTTGCAACAGGACAGGTGGAAGAAGTAGTTTGGGAGCAATGGTGAGACAACTAGTGTGGAACAGGCTTTTACTGTCAAAGACAAAGGCAAAGGCAAGTCCTCTTAGTAGAAAGGACAAGACAAATCTGAGGACAACTGCAAGAAGAACATCACATGTCAATATTATGGTAAGCTTGGTCATATGAAGAAACACTGCATGAAGCGGTTGATTGATCAAAAATCCAACTAGGGAGGGTCTCAGCAAAAGGCCCATGTTGTAGAGCATTCTAAGCAGAAGGATTTTTCCTTCTATGCATTCATAGCCAAAAGACCAGTAGATCATATCAAATCTTCTACGTGATATATTCTCTGGAGCATCTCGGCATTTTACACACAAGAGAGATTGGTTCACAGAGTATAGGGCTTGCTCCAATTCTGTGATCTTTAGTGGTGGTGAAGAGTATACAGTTGTCAGAAAAGGAAACGTTCACATTACATTTGGTAGGAGAAATCTCATATTTCTCAATGTATACCATGTTCCGAGCATGGAGCTCAATTTGCTCTCTGTGAGTCAGATTATGCAACACTGCCCGAAGTTGGATATCATCTTCAGTTCACATAAGTGCCACATTGTTGACAAGGAGTCCAAGAAAACGGTTGTAGTTGGGCTCAAAGATCATGGCTTGTATAGGCCGGTTGATACTAGAGAGTCTCAAGAGCATGCAATGGTTGTGAAGAGTTTATCCATCAACACTCTTGGGCATCGGCGATATGGGCATCTCAACCTAGCATACCTCTCTCAACTGGCTTGAGAGAATTTTGTAGAAAGCTTACCTAAGATTCAGTAGTAGACACATGGTGTATGCAGAGCTTGTCAAGCAGGGAAGCAGCATCGAACTCCATTTTCAAGCGGACAAGCTTGGAGGGCATCCAAGGTCCTTCAGCTGATTCATCTAGATGTTTGTGGACCAATGAATGTTGCATCAATCATTGGTGCCAAGTATTTTCTCTTGTTTGTTGATGATTTCAGTAGGAAAATGTGTTTTCCTCAAAGCAAAATTAGATGTGTTTAATGAATTCCAGAAGTTTAAAGCATTAGTTGAAAAAGAGTCAAGATGTCCAATCATCATTCTTCAGTTAAATAATGGGGGTGAGTTATGTTCCAACGTGCTAAACACAATATCAAGCGTCAACTTACCATACCTATACTCCTCAACATAATGGAGTTGTTGAGTGGAGAAACTGTACTATTACAAAAACGGCCCATTGTATGTGAGAGAACAAAAATGTTTCAAACAAATTTTGGGCTGAAGCAATGTATACTACAGTATACCTTCTTAATAGGTCTCCTACACAGGCCGTCAAGAGGATGACCCTAGAGGAAGCATGGTCTGGAAGGAAACCAAGAGTCAACCATCTCAAGTTTTTTGGTTCTACTGCATATGTTTGGATTCCAAATGCAAAGAGGACCAAGTTGGATTCCAAAAGTCAAAAATTGATGCTTACAAGATACAATAACAATCATAAGGCCTATCGGCTGATTGATGTGGACATTGATCATCTAACATTCAATGGGGATGTTGTTTTTGATGAAGGTGGGCCCTTTCAGCTCTCTTCTTCTATCAAGAGTCCTAAGGATCAGCCTCTGAAGACTAAAGATTTGGGTGTTAGGCTTCCATTAGCTCCACTTCAAGGTAGGGATTCTATTGATTCCAAACTTACGAAATCTCCAAGGCACGACCCTATACCAGAAAATTTCCCTCAAGACAACCTGGACCAACATCTAGTTGATTTCATTCCAATCAACCCAAGTCATGATGATCATCCTTATTTGGCAGAAGATGCATCTACTCTCCGGCCTAAGTGGTGGGAGAAGCTCATTGGTGATGTTCAAGAATCTAGAGGCAAGAGCAAGCAGAGTACAATGAATTTTGCTCTTATGGCCAACATTCAGAGTGTTTATGAGCCCCAAGACTATTCAAAGGCGAAAGGTAGACCTAAATGGGAAAAGGCTATGGAATTTGATCATAGTCTTTTGAAGAACAATACTTGGGTTCTATCAGATCTTCCACCAGGGAAGAAACCTATTGGCTGCAAATGGGTCCACAAAGTGAAATACAAAGCTGATGAAACACTTGATAAATACAAAGCCCGGTTGGTGGCTAAAGGGTTCTCATAGAGAGAGGGCATTGACTATGAGGAGACCTTTGCACCTGCAACACGGTTTGGCTAGAAGGTCCATCAAAGGACATGAAGAGTGCCTTCCTCAATGGAGATTTGGAGGAAGAGGTCTACATGACGCAGCCTCCAGGTTTCGAGGTTGCAAGCAAAGAGCACCAAGTATGCCGACTGCTAAAGGCTCTTTATTGCCTAAAGCAGGCCCTTAGGGCATGGTACCTACAGATTGACAAGTATTTGGTTACACAGGGTTTTCAAAGGAGTCCCTTAGAGTCCAATTTATATGTCAAGAGCATTGGTAGTGACATCATTCTTCTTGTCATCTATGTGGATGACATCATCATTACTGGTAGTAGGGCACATTGCTTGAGAAAATCAAATTAAATGTGTTAGGCATTTGATATGATAGATTTGGGTCTTTTGCATTATTGTCTTGGTGTAGAAGTTTGGTAGACAGGTGGCAGTATTTTCATTTCTCAGTCTAAATATGCTAGGAGTTTGATAGAAAAGTTCAGGATGACAAATTGCAAAACCTCATCTACACCCATGGCGAAAGGGCTGAAACTTTCAGCCAAATCAGACTCACCAGTGGTTAATGAGTCAGCTTTCAGGCAACTAGTTGGCAACGTCATCTATCTTACAGCCACTAGACCTGAACTAAGTTATGTTGTGGGTTACATCTCTCATTTCATGATTGCCCCTAAGGCTAAACATTGGGTTGCAACGAAGCAAATACTGAGATATGTGAAGGGGCACTTGCCTTTGGCATTCTATATAGAAGAAGCAAAGATCTTAGGTTGGTTGGTTTTATAGATTCAGATTGGGCAGGTTTTGTTGATGACATGAATTCTACATTTGGATATGTTTTTAGTCTTGGTATGGGTGTAGTCACATGGACTAGTAAGAAGCGGCAAGCAATAGCTCTTTCCTTGACAGAAGCAAAGTATGAGGAACTGTTAAAGTAGCATGTGAGGTAGTATGGCTTTTGAAGATGCTTTCTGACATGAAAATATCTCAAGCAAAGCCTTCTCCCTTGTTTTGTGACAACCAAGGGGTGCTAAATCTTGCCAAAAATCTAGTCTTCCATGAGCACACAAAACATGTAGAGCTTCATTGTCACTTCATTCGATAGCTTGTTGAAGATGGATCAGTGATGTTGTAGTATGTTCCAATAGAGGATCAAACTGCAGACATTCTTACCAAGTCCCCGAGTCCGGACAAATTTGTAAAATTTAGGGGCAAACTTGGTGTAGCTAGTAGAATGACCATTAAGGGAGGGTATTAAAGTAATATTATTACATTTAGCTTGTAATAGTCATGTCAGTTGTTTAGTTAGCTTTTACTTATTTTAGTAACTTTCTTTTTATTTTTTTCATTCTCAATCATTTATGTTTTAGAAACATCGTTTGTAATTGCTTATTTATGGAATTTTCCTCTCCTTCGTAAATCAATCAATTACAATTTCACCAACAAGATAAATGCTTAAAATAATGAAAAGAGATATTCTTCAGTGTTCACATTACAAAATTCAATACAATGGTTAAATAGGCACTATCTGCCATAGTCTAGAACCTACGCTCAAATTTACCATCAAAACCTATTAGGTGATCTAATTTATACCATAGGACTTGGGCTCAAAACATGCTCTATGATCTAATTTGTGGTCAATAGCAAACTAGTCCAAGAATCTTGACCCGTTGTATTAACACTTTCACTTCAATGATGTAATTTTTTTTTAATGTTCTTTGAATCATGCTTCTCCAATATGAGAATTACCACATTTATTTGGAAAAATCCTACATAAGATATCATTAATTTTGTGGAAAAATACAAGAACCAGGAGGTTTGAGACCCTAGCCAGTTCCTCTTGCCAATAGTTATCAAACCATGTGGAATCAAAAATTAATTCATGTGTTAAAGCATTGGGACATTAAATGGGAGATCAAAAGGTAAGCATCTACAACTTAGAAGCAGGACCACCCACCTTGTTTATTGTATTAAACAAGCCTGCCTTCATCTCCTCTCTTCATCACACAATCTGCCTCAACTAATTTAGGATCTCAATAACATGCAGCTACACATGAAGGATTCTGTAGCATGCCCCATCAATTGTCCACAACTTTTCAAGTATAGTTAGAGTTTTTCGTTACCTCCAAGAGCATTTTGAATTTCTTCCTTTGTGATGTCTGCGCTCTCTTAAACAAAACCCATGCAAGTTTTTCCTTGTCAAGAATTCTAAAGATTCCAAGATACAACTCAAAAATGTTTCTAAATTTACAATTAAAAAGATAAAAGTGAAGATCATATTGACTATGCAAGGGCATCCATCCATGAAAATAATGAAGATTCATTGATGTAGAAGCACATTGAAAAGAACCAAGTTGATGAAAAAGAAGTCTGCAGCAAGCAGGATAATAAGGAGGAGCTATGGTATTCTGTTTGCAAGCTGGATGGGCATACTTAGAAGAATTCCCAAGTAGGGATAAAAATAGCATTCACATATTCAAAATTCAAATATAGTCTTGACACAAGTGTTCACATTTCCAATGTGAGGGGAAAATGCCAGGCAAGGAAGGAAGTCACGTATTCAGAAGAAGAAGAGTTGTGTCCATGTAACCAAAGGAGACCTCACCTAAAGTCTGAACCATGTGCTACTAGAATATAATCAAGGGAAAGGTTAATAGCAATATGCTTTAATGATGGCTAATAGCAATGTGCTTTAATGATCGGAAGTGTTTTCACTTTCATATTAAATTGTCCCAAGACAAGTCACCAGTGTGGTCTGAGAGACCATAATCATAATGAGTGGCCAAACCACCAGCCAGTCAATTAGGTGAAAAAGGTCTAGAACTTGAATTCTGATGCAAACTAGAAATTGGGATAGGTCTGAACCATGTGCTACTAGAATATAATTCAAGGGAAAGGCTAATAGCAGTGTTCTTTAATGATGGCTAAAAGCAATGTGCTTTAATGATGGGAACTGTTGTCACTTTTTAATTAAATTGTCCTGAGACAGGTCACCAAAGTTGTCTGAGAGACAATGATGATAATGAATGGCCAACCCACAAATCAGTTAATTAGGTGAGAAAGAAATAGAACTTATGCTGATGCAAACCAGAAATTGGGTTAAGAAGGCTTCTTATCCTGAAATGGCTACCAAGAAAGCCCTGGTTAGTTGGAGAATACAGGAGGCTAAAAAGATAAAGGCAAAATGCAACTATCATTGGTTTTTGTTTTTTCAAAAAAGATTGTTTCAAAGTAGAATATAATTTGGGCAAATTTGTTCTAAATTCTAATACAACTGCCGAAGCTTCGTAACATAAATCTTTAATCACTAGAGAAAAGAAGCTCTTGTCAAATTTTATTGCTTCAAAATCAGCACCAAATATTTCATTAGCTTCCCAGATTAGAAGTTTAAGAATATCTCTTCAGGAGACTTAGGACTCATAGACCAACAAGACATGGGTCAAGAGGATGAAAGGAAATAATTAATGGAAAGCACAATAGAAGGTTGGCATTGGGAAAGCAATATCAGGGCCTAAGATATCTATCCTAAAATTCTACTGGATCTGTGTAGAAACTATTAATACCAATGAATAATCAGAAATAAATCCATCAAAATCCAATTTTTGGTAAACAGTTCAAAATTTAACCTGAAAACATTCTACATTATACTATGAACCATGTTGTACATGAATTGAAACAGAAATCATTACAAATTGTATTAAGGATAAAAAAAATTCACCTTACCTAGAATGACGTGATAACCTTGAACAGAAAGAGACTCTGCAGTGCTTTTTCCCAGACCTGATGTTGCCTACATCGACAAACATATAGTGTGTTCTGGATCAAGTTCAAGGAGCTCAATTAAAAATTATATGTCAATATTCATAAACATTTCAAAGGAATGAAATGAAAAAAGGCAATATATGAAAATCAGATATTATAAATTGTAGATCAAATGCAAATTGTAGATTGCATCCATTGCATGGCTGAGCATAATGATCAAATAAGTCGCTACTGTAAGGTCGAAAATTGCATACTTCGCAATCTTCACCTTACATTTCTACACTCATTTTGCTGTCCACTCCCAAAGTTATGTTCTAGTTATCATTTTGCAAATTTCCAAGCCAGAACTCGTCTCTAGTGACCTTTGAACAGATCCAAAAAGTCTTTTTTTTTACCAATCCACCAGTGTTGTCCACATTTTTTACCTTTGAAATTTATAACCTTTTGCACTCTCTAAGTTGATATACATCATTGAATTGTTTTCTGAAAGTTGCATCAGTATTCCAAGTCATATGTGAGGTTTCTTTGTCATCTTGGATTGATAGAGTTGAAAATATGGATGTCAATTAGTCATGGTTGCAAATGTTCTTGATCGCTTTGAGTTGTCAAATAACTTATTTAGCAAAAATTGGTAATTGTTCACCATCATCATGACTGAACTATAGTCAAGTTGTCGCCTAAAAGTGTCCCATGAGTGCCTAAATTGAGTTGTAACTCCCTACCAACCTAGTAATTCATGCGAAGGCAATTAAATGCTTGATTGAATCTCAATGGCAGAAATACAAAGGCCTTCAATGCAGTTTGACAGGCATATGGTGTTAAGGTTACATTCACGCACTTTATTCATGCAAATCACAGCCTTGCAAAGTCACAAGATAGCTCAGAAATTTCAACAAGTTTTAAGGGACTCTCTTGAGATTCAGACATGTTGGTATCAAAATATTTTCAAGTATGAATACGATTACAATTGCTTCACAAGTGTGAATTTACAGTCATTTGAAGTTTCAACACATGGTGGCAGGTTCTTGCACAATGCACATGCTCCACAGAAAGCTTGACAATGGGTTCACAATCATATTTCAACTTGTTACCATTAATTGAAATTCAAATAATGCATGAGTGAAGCTATATTGATTTATGATTTGTAAATCACAAAGTCACAATTTTGCATGGTCACAAATCAATTTCCAAGTTCAACTTTATTAAATTCAGCAGAATTTTAAAATATATGATCAGTCAAATTTTTCATAAATCCAAAGTCATAATATTAGATTAACTTGGCAGCAAAGTTTAAAAGGTTTCAAACTTTCAAATTCATCATCATAAGTCCAAAAGGGATGTTCACAATTTTATATTTGTCTATATAATAGAGTTTGGAGTTGCAGGCTTAATTTCTAGATTTTACAAGCAAAAATTGAGAGCTACACCAAATTCCCACCATCCCACAAAATAAAAAGATATGGTTTAAATGACTTATTTTTATATATTGTTATGTGGGAACCAACCAACAAATTTACAATGCATACTTGTTTATTAAAATTACAAATTACAATGGTGTTTCCACCTCCCAAGACTCTGTAATGTTTATACATTAAAGACAAATGCGGAGGGGCAGAGTTGAAGTGCAAACACACAAAAGATTGTATAATGGATACATGCATCCACCTCCCACATTCTCAGAAAAACTAAAGTTTGTCTTTATTAAGTGGAAGGGCAGACTTACAATAAACATTTGCAAAAAATTGTGTATTGCAACTGCGTTTCCCATCTCCGAAATCCCACCAGTAAGGAAAGAAAAAGAAAAAAGTCTAAGCCCGTTTTGACAGGCAAAGTTGTGGAACCCGGACGCATTCACACAAACTTTGCAAATTGCAAATTAAACTCCACATCCCACATGCTATGAAGGAAAAAAAGTAAAGTAATGTTTGTTTGTTTCAAATATGGGAAAAGCAGAAGTTCAACGCAATTTTACAAACTACATGATGGGCTGACTCCTCTGCCATGTAAACACAAGACTCACAATCTTACTGCGCCAAGTTGTGGTCTTTTGGAGTGCCATGATCCCAACAATGCACTGGTTTTAGATCTGGTGTAAATCTTCAGCAAATATAATTGGCAGGTGTAAAGCCAAATTTTGTCATAACCCCGAGGAGGCAAAAGACTATATTTAATTATTATTTCAAGGAATAGAAAATAAAATACCTTTATTTTATATATTGAAAATAAAATCAAATGTTTTAATAATAATAATAATAGGAGCTAATCTATTAATAAGCCATTGTTCATACATTAGCAATTAAATCAGATTTAACAAGCCGTAACTAAACGCGAATTAAAGGAACAAAACCATGAGTCACGCCCTGGCTGAGAAACGCATCCATGAGAGGGAAAGTCACCATTGTTCGTCGCCTTAAATAGGGCAAGGCAAATGCTGTTGGGAGTAAAAAAGGAAAGAAAGCAGGACGTATGAAGGACTAGAAGACTCACAGCTCAGGTGAGTTCGCTCACTTAGTGTTAATGTCTAATTTCTTGAATCTGACATAATGCTGCTGCATAATACTAGGGCCCAACCCACAGTTTCTCTGTGTATTATTGTTTGCAAACTCTAGTTCTGATTCACTGAAAGACATATATCCGAAATCTGGAAATATCTCTTGGCACTGTAATTCGATCTGATATTTGAGGACGGGTTGTGTAGTCCATTGGCAGTCAATGGGCCACTGTGGTTTATCTTGCATTCCCATTGATGATCGAACTGTATCTGTATCTGGGTTATTTTTTTATACATAATTGCAACAACCATGAATCAATGCTGACACTGTAAGCTATACTGATCTGCATTATGGGCCAGGGCATATAATATACAAATATAAGTGTAGTTTAATTTGTTCTTCTGCACTCGAGTAAACTTTCCTTCTTACATTCAATGAAACTGTGTGCATTATCTTGAACAATGTTAAAGCATAAATCTGTATAAATGCAAATACTCTGCCTATTTGATGACTGTAAACACTGTCTGATCTGGGCTTGTCATTCTATCAAGAGAAGTGAACCATGGCTTAAGTAGATTGTCTAAAAACCCCACCTTCAGCCCCTTAGGCCCTAGACAAGGGATTGGGCCTTGCAGCCCCTTAGGCCCTTGACTCGGGATTGGGTTATAGAAGGTTGGGGGTCTCACCTAGGCTTCAGCCCCATAGGCCCTGGACAAGGGATTGGGTGATTAGGAGGTGGTAGACCTTAAGCTACTTAAAAGATTCTATGTTTCCTTTCCCTTGATAAGATGCATGACTCTTCTTGTATATCTGATTGCAACTGTGATTATGTCTGATTTCTGGATATTTGATATTAATGCTAACATGTAGGAATATGGACTTGAATGCAAATGGTGTTGCAGGAGTTGTTTCGAGACTTTACAGTTGCAAGGGACTCCAGGGGTGGGAATAGGGCCATCAAACCCTTATCAACCAGCAGCCTTAGAATCAGCCAGGTAAGGGAACATCACAAATTTCATGTCATTACCGGTTCTCCTTTTCCTACACTTAAATGGAGCCTTGGAATAGGGTATATACATCCACCAAAGCATAATAGGATATTTTTTCTATATGCTCTGGTTTAAATTACTCTCTTTACAGGTATGTGAAATATGCAAACATAGCAAGCATACAAGTAGTTTGAAAAACATCTCAAAGAAATGTCATCTCATGGGACACCATGATTGCAGTCAAAAACACAAAAGGGATTTGTTGAAAAGATTTTGTAAACTATCGAGCAAATGTAATTGGCAAGAGCAAATCCAAATTCCACATCATTACTGGTGTCCTCCTTTTCCTATGCTTAAATGGCACTTTGGAACAAGGTATAAACATCCATCAAAGAATAATAGGAGATTTTTTTCATATATTATGGTTTGAAATACTCTCTTTACAGATATGTGAAATGTGCAAAACATAAACAGGCATGCAAGCAGTTTGACAAACGCCTCAAAGAAGTGCCATCTCATGGGACAGCATGATTGTAGGAAAAAGCACAAAAGGGATTCATTGAAAATCCTTTACAAACTTTTGAGCAAATGCAATTGGCAGGTATAAAGCCAAATTTCACACCATTATCTACATCCTCTCTGCCTATACTAAAATGGGTGTTTTGGAATAATAAGTATGGGCATCCATCAAAGTGTAATGAAAGGGTATTTTGCCAGATATTAAATGCCCTAGTAGACATGATGTAAAAAGTGTGGAGCATAGATAGGCACACAAGTTGTTTGACAAATGCCTCAAAGAAATGTCATCTCATGGGACACCATGATTGTAGGATATATATGAAATGGATTTGTTAAAAAGGCTTTATAAACTTTCCCACTATGGAACCATTGCCAACATTATTTTTCTGCACCAAAATGGTCACCTTGGGACAAGGTGTTGTAATTACAAATGCCTATTGATAAATATGCAAAATCTGGAGGCATATATTGGGTGTATGGACAGCATTGCAACCTCATGGACAGTGATGATTACAAGATATACATTAAATGGATATGTTGAAAGGGGCTTTTACAGCTGTTTAGAGGACACTACATATGAATGCAGGGCAAACAAATGATATTTTAAATGCCTCAAAGAACCATGCTCTCATGTAATGTGTCAATCACTATGCATGCACAGAATGGGCTTGTTCAAAACACCTTAGAAACTTCTAAGCAAATGCAATAGATGTTGTACTTGCCAACATCTAAACAAACAGTAAATCCCAAATCTCACATTCAATACTAGCATGGGAAATTTGGAACATGGAGTACACATTTATTAAAACAAAGATATCTGCACGATAGATCTGTTGAAAGGTTCTTTAAAACATTAACTAAGATTTAAAGTCAATTTTTTACAACCTTTGTCATCTCCCTATGCTCAAATGGGAGCGTTGGGATGAGAAGTGGTAAGATGAGACTGTACTCATTGGGAGACCAACATAACAGACAAAAAAATTGTTTAGGGATGGATTAGCAAGATGTATGGTTACTCACTTGGTGCTGCTTATGTTGTACTCCGTCACAAAATAAGAGGTGCAAAAGATGGAACTTGATCTAAGCAGGAGGCAAAGCTTACTTCTGAGCATTGAATGCATTAGCACAATCAACAACAATCTTCTAATTCAAAACGAGTTACATGGATGCTCAAAAGCGCCCCAATCAAGATATTTAGAATTTTTGAAGAGCAAAGTATTTTCTTCCTTGACCAAGCTAAAGACTATGCAATTGATAGCAAAGATACATACAATGGAGCCAAGGAGTTTTTAGCTCAAAAACTTGGAAACACATATTATCCTAAAATAAATACAATCGTCTATACAAAATGTTTTCCATATTTTGATTAGCAAACTGTAGGATTTATCCATGGTTTCAATCCAAAGGGACAAACAAATTGAGTTACACATTTGCTTAATTGTACAAATGATAAACTAAGGACATATACACACCACAATCTGGCTCCTACACACTATGCTTCTTTAATGAGTCATCCTCTTTTAACAAGGAATTGGTATCGTGCAATCAATAACCCTACTACTATTCTTCATCGGTTTAATCATGCAATAATAGATGCCAAACATATAGTCATTTTGGATGCAGATATGATAATGAAAGGCCCAAAGGTGATTATGCATTTTTCCAGGTCTAAACTTGAATGCCTTTGCGAAGTAACAAAAGACAAAGTTGAGACTCATGAGATTATCAGGATTGTAACCACAAGGAGCTTGAATTTGGAGAGTACAAATATGTATATGCATCCTCCCTAAGTCTGAGATGAATCAAGAAGGAAGCCGTGAATGCAGGTGAAATCTTTGTTGAAAACCAAGACAATGATATTGTATTTGATGTTGTTAGAGAACCTTACAAGCTATTAACCACCAAACACATGATCACTATTCAGGATTCAACTAATAACAGGGTTTCTGAATCTATGCTGAATGAAGTTATTGGTCCACATCTACATATGCCATTCTAGATTATAATGCCCAAATTCACCAAGATGATAGGGATTACGGTTACCAAGATGACGAAAGTCAGTCTCTGACTCAATCTCTAGACATCTGCCAAAGCATAAAAGAAGAGAAGGATTTTATCAAATGTCATATGCTGCAGCTGTTATAGCAAAAATATGCCAAATGTAGAAACATGAGAAATTTGGAAACATAAACAAAACATATGAACCATTCAACAAATGCTGATATTGTGTGAAGGCAATAGAGACATATTCATGAAATGTTTGACAAAAAAATTTCAAGGAATGTTCATCTACAGCCAGTCCATGCCAAACATTTCGCAAAATGCTTCAGAAATCAACACATATAGGTCACACAAGTGAATTGTTCGACAAAATGCTTCAACAACCGTCTAAGCATCAATTTTCGACTAAGCTTAATTATTTATTATAAAGTCAATTTTGTTAAAGTTTGTGATGTAAGGTCTGCCACCTATGGATAAATTAAGTTGATTTTATCTTGCATAAACGTGAGCAAGGTCGGCCAGCACTCTTCAAGGAATATAAGGTAAGTGTAAGCGCTGCCATGTAATCTATAATGTCCCCTAGTTGGGGTATGAATAAATAGGAGTTTCAATATCCAATGACTAGCAATCTTCGCCCAAGGCCAGAGAAAACTCAACTGTGTATTGGAAAATCTATAAATAAGGCTCGTATGAGAGCATTTGAATCATTAGTGTTTGGAGAATTGAAAATTATCGTATATTTATGTTTATAGTAGGAGAAATCAGAAGTAGAAGGCAAGATTATCCACTTGTCGTATATCTATTTGCCAGTAATAAAAATGATAGTCAAAGTACATTGCCACTTTCAAGATGACTCGTCTTTCCTCCACATTGAGGGTTTTCCAAGAGTGTATCGTGAATTTTTATTTTTATTTTTACAATAATATTTTCTCTAAATAATCTGCCCTTTCCTTTGCAAGCAAATAGAAAGTAGTTGATTTATTGGTTATTCAGGTTTATTTTAGGAGAATCAAACGTAGAACGCAAGATTGTCCGCTTCTTGTCTATCTCTTTGCTTTAAATAAAAAAGAGTAGTAAAAGTACATTGCCATTGAGGGTTTTCTAGAAGCTGATTGTGAATTTATTTTTAATATTTTTTAAATTTTTGTACAATAATATTTTCTCTAGATAACCTGCACTTCCCTCTGCAAGCAAACAGAAAGTAGTTTATAGAGCAATAAGGAAGACTAATACTGAGGCATTGGCAGCAAGACTTTAGCCTACTCGACCTCCCACAACTTCACAAAGACACATGCAAAATCAATGTTATGAAGAACTAACTACTCTGAAATGATCTATAGAATTACTAGGAAAAGAAAATCTCTGCAATGTAATACAGGGCATGAAAAACAATCAAAATGATACATGAACTATCCATCATCTCTAAAGGTAATGATCTGACAAGGACAACGAGTCTAAATTCGGCTGGTTTCTCTTGAGTTATTTGGAGAATAAGTTGAATTGGTTCTTTTTTATAATTTTAATATTATTTTCTTTTCATTTTTAATTTACAAGGGTATACATGCATAGTTTATAAGCATCGAGGAGTGAAATTAAAGAATATGTACCCCTGTTATGATACAGACTGGTTTGTAATCTGACTGAGGTAGAACATGCGGGTAAGAGCGGAGGGTCCCGAGAAGGCGCTTGTAAAAGAGTTTGAAATAGGAGTATATGAGGGCCGTCGTCCACAGCAGTCCCATTCGAACAATATTTCCTGGCCACAGGAAATTCTTTGTTTTTTGGTCCATCGCAGCTGTGAAAAATCCTCTTACAGTAGATTATCTTCTCAAATCCCACGGGTGGACTTACTAGACTGGATGCAAAAGAATTTATGCATATTTAAAACCACGGCGTCTCATGGGAAACGGATAGCAACTTCTTAAACCACGGCATTTCATAGGACACGGATAGCAACTTCTTAAACCACGGCGTCTCATGGGATACGGATAGCAACTTGTTTTGCTCTTTATTATCCCTGAATATTTATCTTGCCGCCGCCAAATTTAATGCAGATCTTCCGTGGGGTACGAGCCATTCATCATCTTGCATCTTTGTTGTGCTGAGATCAGGCATTTTATGTTACTATTTTTATTTTTAAGTTAGTACTGCAGGATACTATTGTCTAAAAGAAAATTAACTGTGAATTTTTTTTTTCCAAAATAAATAATTATTAAGGTTTGTTAATAAAAGGTTACATTTTTCTATGCTAGTTTAAAAATATATGATGTTTTAATTAAAATAAAAATATTTTTCAAGTTCATTATTTATAATTTTATTGGTCAAATAGTTTAGAGTCTTAGTTTTCCCTTCATGTGAATTGAAAAAGGCATTAAATTCTTAATTTTCAATCAATCAAGAAAACTTTCATATATTTTTAGGAATGTTGAATTATATTATGATTGTTGAGAGATTTAATAAAGATACTTTTTCCAAACACAGGGTTTGACAAATTCAATTGTTTGCTTAATTTTGGGTCATTTACGCCAAACTAATATGATAACATTTAAAAAAAATTGTACTTGACCCCGATTTATATCATATGGATTTTGATGGCCATTTAATGCACTGCTATTTTTTAAAGCTTGGGTCTTTTTTATTTACATTAGCAAGCCATAAATGCAACATGAATTAAGATCAAAATGTGTCAATTGCCATCAAATTTAAAATTGGTCATATAACACAATAGCAAGAGAAATGACTAAATAATGGCAATAAGTGTTTGATGCACCAATTCTACTAAGTTTGGAGCAGATTAGTATCATTACTAATATATATGAAACGTGTTCTCTCGTATTAAATGATGTGGAGAAGATAGAAGAATGTTGTATTGTACTCTCCTTCCATATTCCTTCTTTAGTCCATTCAAGATCCTTAGAATTTGATCAGAAAGTGGCACAAATTTTCAAATGTGTAAGGTTCATATTCATTTCAAAGAGGTTGAATTGCAATCCATGGAGCTTGGAATGCATGTATATTATCGCATGCAATATTTTGTTGCAAGCAATTATGTACATACTTACACGCACTATCTTGCTTGCACATCAAAGACATTGAACAACATAATCTTCACATGTATTGTTGAAAACCATGTACTAGACAACATCTTCCTTGCATTAGCACATGTACAATATGAATAGCACATGGAAGACAAGTTCACAATTATATACATGTGGTTGGACTTGAAATGCAAGTAACTTTTACAAAAAACTAAGAAAGTGTCATCCAAGAAGTTGATGCTACAAATGACTTTACATAAAATAAAATAAAAAAAATTGAAGGTACAATAGTTGCTTCTTTCTAGTAAATATTTCTTACAAATTACAAAAAACATATATCTTAAACTAGAATTGTTGCCTTTCTATTTCTTTGGAGTGCCTTCATCACATTATAAATACATAGCCATGACTTCCTTCCTATCATCATTAGAATATTACACCCTCTATTATTGAACTATTATAAATTTTGATCTACATTTGTTATGATACAAATCATTAACATTTATTGAAATATTTTTTAATTACTAAAATCAAATAGCACTTTCCATATGTGGCAACAATATAAAAAATCTCAAATTTTGTTACTAGCACTTCAATCTAATTTATTTATCCATTATCATCATTTAGTTCATTACCAAATAGTTTAGACATTTCTACAATATTCAATTCCAATTTAACAAATCAACAAAGGTGGTGAATTCAAAGAGAACATACTCATTGTAACCATTATCTTCTTCATAATAAAAAAAAAATAAGGCAGGTGCTTTCCACTAAGTGGCGCTTGTTAGAAACTTAGCCATCATAATGTTAGGAGTTGATTTTTAAAGGTAATATGTGTGATAGTAATATAAGTGATGAAATGCATTTGGAATATTTATAATGGTGAAAATTGCATACATTTCAATTTTTCCCTTTGTTTTGGAATTACTTTGACCCATTTGTCCCTAAAGCAACATTTTTAGTGAAATTTGGTGAAATAATGTGAAATTGCCATTGTTTACATGTGAACTCATCCCTATTTTTTGACCTAATTCTCAATTTTTTCATTCTCTATCTCAAGTTGGATTTGCATTTATAACAGTGGTCTAGATCACTTTTGTAAGTGTAAAATTGGTCATCTTTTTCCTAAAATAAAATCTAAATTTGGGCCCAACTAATTGCTTGAAGTAACCATTATGAGCTAAATTGAAGCATTAAATAGTTTAATTTTATGCAAGGTTGTTATATTTAAATACAAATCATAATTCATTTAGAGCATCTAGCAAACACATGAATTGAACACCTTGTAGAAAATATCAAAGAGACTAAAAAAAATCATCTAGTGACATAAAAATTCTAGTGCATATTACATGGTTGATTATTTTCCTTGATCTTGCTCAAAATTTCTTGACTTGGCATCCTTAATGAGGTTTTATACAAAAGATTCAACTATATATGTCATGTGCAAACTCCCAAGCACACAAAACAAGTTTTTATGCAAAGATCAAATTGAGAACTTCAAGATGACCCGAAATTAAACATTTAAAAGTTAATAGAGATTGTATCCATAATGGTGGGATTGATTCTATGGTTATAGAAATGACCCTAACTAAAGGTTTCACAAATTATGATGATTTCATCTAATATGCCCTAATTTTCTACAATATTAACCATTTACTTTTGGGATGTCTAGCAAATTCATATTCCACATCAACCAACATCTGAGTACTTGCATTTATTATTTAAAATTTTAATCATTAATTTCAACATATTTATCATTTACAACTCTTATTCCTATGATATATTGATGTTAATGTTGAATAATTAACTTACCCTAGGATTTTTATGTAGAGAATAATTTTATATATTTATAATTTTAGAAAACTTGACTTTCTTACACCTCTAAGGGTTCCCCTAAGGTAATTTATTTCTCTATTAATGTTTAAAATCTAAATTTTTTGACTATATATCATATATTGCATACGTGATTAGGGTTTACAAATATTATCCATTATATGTCATTGTTATATTCTTTATTTTGTATTTTTATATTATTTGAACCCTACCTATCCAAACCTCTAATGTGATCATTCCTTTGGATTATCATGGACCATTACCTCTTACTAAGATACATGCATACCCTATTAATTTTAATAAATTTATTTGTTCTGTTTCATGTAATTCTTTTATCCTTAATACTATTATACTAGTGTTTTCCCTCAACGTTTAGGAGAATGAAGGGAAAGAAATCAGCAAGGGGTACCTCAACATCAAATTCATGAAGTTTTAGACAACCGATAGGCTAACTTCCAAGTTGCACCAATTCGATGTACCTATAAGCTCTATGGCCAACCTGTTTCTATATTAATTGATATTGGAGCAACTGAATTCTTTTTAGATCCAAAAATAGTTTCAAAGTTACCAGTTAGAATAGGACACATGGCTAATTCATGGATGGTTCAATATGGAAATTGAGCAGAAAAGAGGATAGATTATTGTCTTTCTTGCAGTGATTTAGAACTTCCCATTTTTCAAACTCAGGTCAACCTTTATGTAGCTCCCTTAGGAATATATGATGTTATTTTGGGCATCAATTGGTTAATTGAACACAAGTCTATATAGTAAATTATGAAGATAAGATTGTAAGATGTTTGGATGAATTTGGGAATCCTTTTAAGATTCATGGATTTCCAAGACCTTTGGAACTTAGAAAATTTTTAGCTATGCAACTAAAGAAGGCCCAAAGGAAGGAATATTCAATTTATGTTAGTCACATTAGTGACCTTGAGACTATGAATCCAATACTTGATGGCTACCCTATCCTTAGAGAATTTCAGGATGTGTTTCCAGGGGAATTAACAGAGTTGCCACCAAAAAGGGAATTTGAATTTTCTATTGAGTTGCTACCTAGAACTGAACCTTAGTCCAAGGCTAGATGATGACCACCACCGACCTGTATGAATTGAAGACCCAATTGCAAGAGTTGTTGAGCCAAGGGTTTATCAAACCTAGTGTGTCACTGTGGGGTGCACCAATCATTTTTGTGAAGAATGATGGAACTTTGCACTTATGCATTGACTATAGGATGTTGAAAAAGGAAACTATCTAGAATGAGTACCCCCTTCCAAGAATTTACAAACTCTTTGATTAGATGAAAGGGTATATAATTCTCTCTAAGATATATCTAAGATCTAGATATCATCAATTGAGGATTAAAGAGGAGGAAATATCCAAGACAACTTTTACGACTCATTATGGCCACTACAAATTCATAGTAGTGTCGTTCGAGTTAACCAATGCTCTCACAAATTTTATGAACTTAATGATCAATGTGTTCAGAGATTGTTTAGATGACTTTGTGTTGATATTCCTAGATGATATCTTGATTTACTCCAAGAATATTGAGGAGCATGAAAAGCATTTAAGGATTTGAAGTTCTAATAATATAATGAGTTCATATTAAGAAGGTAGCTTTAGCCCACATTAGTTGTACCTTGTTGGTCACTAATTGAGGCTTTTACATTAATTGTATAATAGAGAGCAAATCATCATAAAATTGTACTTTATAACAATTTTTTTCTCTCAAGGATGTTTCTTACTCGAAGAGGCTTATGATTTATCAATATAATAATATTTGCAACTATTTAATGAGAATTATGCTCTTTTATACATTTTATTATTTTTATTTGATGATATTTTATAGTTGAGATCCTAACAACATGTACCCAGGATTTTAGTAGCTATACAAAATATGACGCAATTAACTCTTGAGGCATAACATTAAGAAATACTTGGGTGGTTCCAAAAACATATGTACTAGCTTAAGTTGATGCCATAATGCACCAAACAAAATGTTCCCATACAAAGTCAAAGTTCTTGTAGATTACTAGTCATTTTGAATATCCCAACATTTGTAGGAAAGATTGAGGTCACACCATTTGATAGCTAGATTCTTAATTTGAGACATGATTCTATATCAAAAACATTAGTTACACAAAGAATGATTCTATCATAGTGTTGAATATGTCCACAGTAGTGTCTTGTGGAAAACACTCAACATGCAGTACAAAAGACCATCAATCATTTGACTTAGAATTCCTTTGGTAGTGCCTTGTATGAAGACGATTCTCCCGCCCTCAAATACTATGAGGATGAGTACATGTAGTTCCAATAATTATGATATTATAAAGATAAATTACTTATAGACTACACCAATGAGTTCCATGATTAGTTTTCATGCCTACACGAGGACAACCTAGAGAAATCAAGTGCTAAATTATATCAATGATTTATCATCTCAAATTTGTAACAAAATAAACTTATCAACTTCAAATACATTAGAGAAAACATTTTACAATGCATCCAATCTTGAAGCCAAGGACAAGCTCAAGCATAATCTTTTGTCATGCACGAATACAATATTATATGAATCTATTTCAAATCCCTCTATATAGAAGCAAAATTATCCTACATAGAAACAAGATAAAAATTTAAAACCAATTTTGGAAAACTCCAAAGACTCAATATTACCCACACCAAATCAAGACAAGGGAATGAATAAAAAAGGTGATAAATGTTTCCATCACCATCACACCAATTCCTATAGTCATGCTAAAAGTCACATGCAACAATCTATAGTTGTAAATTCACATAAGATCTTATGCAAGGTGAGGAGAATAATCGAGAGGCACACTATCTTAGCACTAGTGTTATGCCCATTGACATATTAGAGGAACATGACCATCTCTTCCATACAAATTGTTGAGTCAACATGAAAACAAAGTTGACCAAATCATAATTTTTTTCTTAGTTTTGGAAAGACATTTTGGTAAATTGTATTGATTATTTGGTAAATTACTACCCAAGTTAAGTAAATTTAGGATTATTTTCTACCATTTGTGATAGTATTAGTATTTTTATATAAATTTAAATTTTAATATTTTATGTTATTGTACAATAAAGATTGTATTAATAGGAATTATATAAAAATCAATGATCTCAACTAATTTCATGCATATATAAATCACAAACAAGTTTCTCATAAATTTATTACAAAAAAATATACAACTATACATTATTTCTATCTTATAAACAATCTATTAAAAATGTTATTTTTGCTAGGAACTTGGCCTTTAGGGCTATACCCATATATTAATATTAGAAAATTTACGAGGGATGATCCATTAATAGAGGGCCATGATAAAAAAAAATCTAAGGAATAGAAATACAACAAAATCCTTTGAGGCAAAATAACTATTACATTTTCACCAGTATAAAATTTATATTTCACTATAACCACACCATGGAACCACACCAAATCACTAGGAGTTTTTATCACAAACAATAATTTTGACCAACCCTTATGTCATCAAACCATTTTCATTAGCACCATCTCATCACTATTTTAAGTGTTGTCATCTATAGTAAATTTCCAATCAATAATAGTTGATGGGTTAACACTAGTGGAAAATTTGAGAAACATAATGTCCCACTTTACCAAGTGTTTGCAAGGGGAGTCATTGTGGTTGTGTGTAGATATAACAAATAGAACCTATTACAACGCAACAATAGATTTGAATGTTGGCCAAAGTCCATTTCTAGGGGTAAGCTTGCCTTGAAGACAACAATTCCCAATATTGTGTTGAGACCCACACACTACATTTGAGGCTTAATCAAGGTGATGGATACTATTATAACCACATATTTTGACTCCCCTACCTCCAACCAAATAAATATAAAAATAGAAGCAATATCATTGTTAATATGATACTTGTGTATGATAGATAAGAACATATCCCCCAAAATTATCAAATAGAATGGACCATGATCGCCACCTTCACTTTGAAGATTTTCTTTAAACATAGATCAAACATCTCCATAATTAAATATGTTTTCCTCTTCTAGGAAAACAATTTGATTGGTATCCATGGTATACTAATTGGAAAGCCTTCAATAGATAAGGAGATGAAAACCATTAAATAACACTTTCACCATATCTATCCATAATCTACCTTCATCAAAGCCTTTTCCTTGAAGGGATGATATCACATAAATTTGCATGCTTTAATATCAACCATCATCGATAAATTGAGAAGCGTTTACTCTTAATAATATTGCATCATCATTGAATAATATGGGCAATTAACACATCCATCACTCTGAGCTATCTCCCATCAAATATTATTAATATAATCTATGCCAAAATTGGTTGAGGAGTTAGCATGATATTTCACCTCCCTATACACATGTTTGAAAATGTTCATGCAACTAATTTGTTAATTAAGAATCAAATTTTACTTAAAATTATATGAATCTTCCAATTTTAAGCCCCTTTATTTCAAATGACATTAATTATTCCTATGTAATCTCCTAATTGCACTCATTTTTTTTGAATTGAATACATGTTAGTGGGTCTAAATAAAGTTCTTGGGCCTTTGCTTTATTATCGGTTCCATGTATCAATTCTTTCGAAGCAAAACCAATCAAATGACCATCACAGTCTCTCAATATGCACCCTACCCCAAAGATACCAATATTGTACTTTGATGCCTCATTGAAATTTAGCTTGCACCAACCCTATGGGGACTATACATCTCATATCTTGGATTTGAAAATAGATGAACTTGAAAGAAGACTCTCAATCCTTATTGACTTTTAAAAATATATAAATTTAAACTATCTTTTGTATAATTAAAATTAAAGTATAAAAAACTCTCTAACAAAATTTTACTATAGTTAAAAACCCATTAGCTTGCACATTGAACCACATAAATCAAATTGATGTTGTTGAGTAGGAAAAGTGATCTTAGGTCCAATTAGGATAACTAGGATTATCTCCTTTTCACCTTGACTCGATATTCAAACATAAACCAACTAGGGTTTTGATGATTGTCTTGTTGCCACAAGGGAGAGCCAACCTCCTAGGGTTTATGTTGTCTTGATTTGTGAGGATGATAAATTTGATGTGTGTTTTAGAAAGACAATTTGACATGTAGCCCTAGATCTAAAAATGTAATTTATCACACTACCAAAAATAGAAAGTCGCAAACTAACTTGGATCTAAGAAATGGAAACAATGAGGAACTTATACTGTAAATTTGAAGCTAAAATGATTGTTCTAGGGTGTGGTGCACCCCATAGTGGGCCCCAGCTAGGCTCCTCTTTTTTTAGATCCAAAAGTTTTGAGATGTGGACTAAGTTTTGCATTGTGTTTTCTGAGACTATCACCTACTAAAACCTCTGGATCTGACCTGCACACATGAAGAGAGGGGGAAAGGTTGTGTTGTATAGGGGATTTCCTAAGTCAAGCCCCATTTTGGTATTTCTACCTCCATGTACAAAAATTAATGATGATCAAGAGGGCATGCCCCAGGTCAAGCGAAGGCAAAAATAATAATTGACTAAAATGATAATTGATAAATGATTTAAATGACAATGTTACCTTGATGTGAAACCCTTGATGAAGTGATTTTACACAAGTTGAAAAAAAATTTGATTGATGGATGCCTTGATTGCTTGATAGACCTATAAAAGGTTAGTCCCCAAAACATAATAGATTGTTGTAGCTAGCATGTAGAGGATAACTCAATACATCTTCACAAAATGGCATGATTGATCATGATAGCTCCTTGAACATAATTGCTCCCTTATTCTTAATGATTTGCAAGCTTAATCTTGATCGATGAAAGTGTTGTAGGAGATCTTCAATTTTTCTCAATAGATTTTCTAGCTCTCATTAGGATTTCAAATGATGAAAAAGACTAATATTTATATGCAATAATAACTAATTTCCCAAAAATAAAATACTAATGGCTAACAAATGAAATTGGAAATTCAAATAATAAAATACTGACACTAACATATTCAAATTGGAGCCAAAAAGGGGTGCTCTAGGGCATGGGTGCCCTAGACCAAACCCATTATTTTTGGGTCCCAAAGTGTCGAGGGAAAATATTAAATGCTTACATGCATTCCCATTGTCTAATTTTCCAAAGATATTCATAAAACAGGTAATTAAATGCATAATTAGTTCCAAGCACATAAGGGGGAGAAAAACCTAGTGTGAAATTGTCAAGGGTGACAATTTTTGACACTACATTTAGCCCCCACTTTAGTGGGAGTATGATCTTGCATTCATACTCATACTAAAGGAAATAAAAGACATTGAAAAGACACGATAATTCCAAGTTGAGGGGTACACAATCCCCCAACTTAGGATCTCATCAATCAAAAATGTTAAGACAAACATACACATAAGACAAGAAAAGATTCACTCATACATAATATGTTCAAAGAACAATCAATGGAGTGCATTTTAAAATAATACAAAAAAAGCATGCACAAAGAAAACACACTGTATACAAAAAAATACACAAAGTAGACACATAGAATACACAAGGTAAACACATGAACTACACAAAGAAAACACACCAAAGACACAAAGTAGACACATGAAAGATATAAGGCAAACAATACAAACACAAGGGTTAATACTAAAAAATATTTGAGTTAGTACTGGTAAAAAGAGACCTCGATCTTAAATTTGTCTCAAATACCAAACATCGTTCATTGAATGTGTTGTTTAAAGAAAATGGTGATCTCATAAGGATGCTAAATCACTCATGAAACACATGGCTCCACTGGAAAGCAAGGTGTGTTATGCTAGGTGGCCATGTAAAAATGCTCACATTCATAGGTCCTAGAAATCTTTGTTATGCCAAATCCATGGACTATTTTACCAATCACACTTCAAGGAGCACATAAGAGTTTAATGTTGTGGGGGATGAATAGATAACCATGCCTCAAGGGGAATTATAAACAACACCACCACCAAAGGGATATGTCAATAATTTAAATCTCACAAGACATTAATGAAATGGATAGGGTGATATGCCCCCCTTAAAATGTCAACATACTTGCTATGTTGGTATTTTAAAGAAGAAAAGGGGAAGAAGGGATCCTTGAAAAGAATACATACCTCCCAAAACTAGTTATCCTTTCCCCTCAAGTATAAAGACAAATACAACCATGCAAGAGACTATTGTGTTGCTACTATGAAAAATATGGTTGCACTTAAGATTGTACCACCATGAATGGAAATGAACAAACACGTGAAGCTACAAATTCAACATAGTTAGGAGCAACACCATAGAAGATGGATCATTATTATTTAGAGTGATTAGGTGTATAAACACATGAAATAATACCACAATCACTAAGTTGTATTTTATTATTCAAGGCCTAACATTCATTAGCAGAATGACCATGCACTCAATAAAATGCACAAAAAGAGTTATTGCTATAAAATGTCTTTCATGTTGGAGGGGGAAGAGTAATCAAGAAGGCTTTGGGAAGCCTCAACAAAATATGTTGTTGCTCTGATAAAAGTGGAAAAGAAAAAAAATTCTCTCATGAACAAAACCTTGCTCACTTACCACATGATGTTTTAAATATAGTATATGATGGAGTGCGAGAAGTAGATGAAGGAGAAGGAGGTTGGAAACCTAAAACCCTTTTTGAAAGATATGGTGTATACTTCACACCATCCTTAACTCCTTGTTTCATGTTTTCATTATATCCACTTTTAGAAAGAATTTATATCCAAGCTCATAACACTTTTCCAACTTAGATGGAGAAGCCTTATTTAAATTCTTGTGAGAAGAACTGATTCTTTCACAAGAATAAATTTTTTTTATTCTTTTGAAGTTAGGCATTACTAACACATGAGAGATGAAAGATAAAGAGCCACCCTCACTATCATGGAATGATTTTTTTGGGTTTTTTGACATAGAACAAGATTGAGTGAATGAAACACAAGACTCCTTAGGTTTAGATTGTGAGATTTTATACTCTCCCACAAAGGAGCGTGTAAAATCTAATGAACCACAATCATCACCAAGGCATGTATTTGAAGATGATGCATTATTGTGATCCATATTTGTACTAGATGCTACAGTATTCAACTCTTTGATCTTTGATGGTGAGATTTTAGACTCCCCATTGAAATGAGGCGTAAAATATAATGACCTACAATCATCACCCAAGAGCGCTTTCATTGTATGATTATCCTTGGAAGGTAATGGCTCAAATTTTGAAGATAGAATCAAAGTATTCAAAAAGTTGGAAGTGTTATGTTCGACTTGGACTTGTGAATTATAACTTTTTGTATCTGATTTAACCATATATCTTATTATTATATTCATAATTCATCTCACGGTGAAGAGTAGACAATACTCCTTTCATGGCACGAATCCATGGTCTACCTAGGAGAAGATTATATGAAAGAGGTCCCAACATGATATGGATAGAGGTAGGAAAAACCATAGGTCCTACCTTAATTGGTAGTGTGATTGTCCCCAATGGTTGATTACTAATATTATCCAAGCCATGAGTACAAATATTATTAGGTTCTATAAGATTTTTATCTGCACCAATTTTATTTAGAAGATCAATGCTACGAACATTAAGACCTAATCCATTATCAATAAGAGTAGTTCTAACCCCAATTTTATTAATAAAAACCATTATCATTAGAACCTCATGTTTTATTTGGACCTCAAGCAAAGGTAATTCATGTTGATGGAATGTAACATCCAAATTTTTTGTCTGTATACAATCAAATAAGGTTGCTACATCATTCGATTTGAAAGAAGGTGAGATATGAATCTCTGCAAGGCCTCTTGGAGCATCCCATGGTATGTGGTGATGTTTGAATCAAGTCCCAAAGGGAGATCTTGTGATGCAAGAGCATCAAGATGGATTGACAATCAACATCAACCAAAAACAAGCTTCAGGTTTGAATTTCATTTTTTGTTTATTTTGGGAATCATTTGGCATTTCTCAACTTTGGAAAGCTCTTGCAGTGGTTGGATTTGTAGGAAACTAGTTTTCACCTATTGATGGTTTCAACACACAATAGGCAATTTTTGTGAAACCAATTGTTTAAGAATATTGGTGAGGTTTTGATGTGAATCCTTTTACAAGGATATTTTTTAATGCATTCCAGAAAATGTGGTGAAGGTTTTAGGGTTTGATTCCTCTTGGTTTTGGAGAAATTAAAAAATTTCGTTCTATGCTAGTGATTTGGTGAAAGTTTAAAATTTTGGAATTCTTGAAAACTTGGAAAAAATCCTTCTACAGGGGACCTGAGGAAGTCATAATAAACCTTTGGGAAAAAATTTGGGCAAAACGGAGGACTTTGATTTTTGTTTGTCGACACTTAGGTACACACTTGACACTCTTTGTTGCAATTATGTTAATTATTTTTCTCTAGATTATCATTGTAGATTTGAGGCATTATTCCTAATAATCTAATTATGTTGTTTGATGTAAATAATGTGGTATTTTTTCAAGCTAAAATTTATCCAATTTAATGCCCATTTAAAATGCCTATTAGAGGCTATCTGGAGGCATTATTGCATGTCATTTTCAATTTTTGAGTTTGCAATTTGAAAACTAGAGTGGACAGTTTCTAATGCCTCATTCAATGAAGTTTGAGGAACAAATGAAAGGGGTCCATGTATGCAGAAATACCACACAAAACCTAGAGTAGTGGGGGTGTGGGAAATGAGGGAGTTGGCTACCCCATTTTGGATATTCATTAACACAATAAACAATAAGGAAACAACTATGTAGAAGAAGAGAGGAGGTGGGAATGTATGGGGGGAAGAGTTAGCGTGAAGTTTTTAGAAAGAGAAGAAGATTTTGGGGAGTTGCAAGGAGGAGATAGTGGGATACATTGAGAAGATAGTGGCCATTCTTGGATTTGTTCAAAAATAGCAATGGCATGAATGTAAAGACAAAAGTCTATGAATGCATAGTAGGAGAAATGGAGGAAGAGAGAAAGAAAAGGAGAGGACAACAAGGAGCTGTGTGAAGGTTTGAACAATAGTAAATAGATCTTTGGGGTAGCGAGAAGAAGCTATAGGAAGTGTTAAGAAAATTCCATTTCTTGTGTAGATTTGATTCCAAATAATATTGAGTAAATTTGCAATTGTTTCAATGTGAATGAAAGAAGTTTTTAGATTTGAATTAATTTTTTTCTCTATTTAACCTTCGTGACTTGTGAGTATGTGTATTGGAGTTGGTTTTTGTTTGCATCAGTAGTATCAAAGCTAGATATTTTGAGCATATAGGTAGAGAATTGAGTGTGAGGCAACCTATGCCAAGATCTATGGGTGGAGAATGAAGTTAGAGGATTAGAGTGTGTAGATAGATCATCAGATGTGAGGTAGTTTATACTTGAGAGGATGGGATGGGTCATGAGGAGGCCCATGAGAATTTTTTTTTGGGAACAATATTAGGAAGAAGAGGAAAATAGGAAGCATCATGAAGAATTTGAAAAGCTCCAAGTTGAAGTAAATATATTGGAAAAGAATATTGAAGAGGAAGTGAGAATGTGGGAAGAGAGATATGGGAAGAACATTCTCTTGAAAGAGGACAATGAAAAGAAGAGAAAAAAGAAAGAGTATTGTATCCCTTTGGTAGGGTTTGAATGTAAGGAATAATATGTGGGGCAGCCCACACAAATGGAGAAGATAATGAGATGCAAGTTGCAATGATAATGTGTGAATGGAGTGCATTATGTGGAGTGGATGAAGAAAAAATTGTGAACATGGACGGTCCTAAATTTGATGAGAAGGTTGGCAAAGAATATTATGATCACTTTTTGAAAGAAGAGATGAGGATGTTAGATAGAGCCATGTGCACCAAGATGGGGCACAAAAAAGAGGCCAAATGCCCAAAAATGAACAAAATGCATTCACACTTTTAAGAAATTCAAATAACATGATCGTGTTATGGCTCAAAAAATCTGAGCCATAACATGATCGTGTTATTTAAATAAATAACGCGTACGCATTATTATGTACTTGTTATTATCAAAATATAACTCATACGCATTATTCTCAATAAAGTTATAAAAAGAAAAAGGTTGTCCATTTTTCTCACCCATGGCTTGCATTTTTTGCAGTTGTTTTTCTTCCCTCAATTGAGCATAACATGAACATGTTTTTCCCTTTCCAGTCTTGCTTCACAATGCGATGTCGGATAAGAGGTATGTGATTTTTTTGCATTTGATTTAAATTTTGTTTGCATTAGGAAAAATATATTTTTTACCAATTTCTTATTTTTTTTAATTATATAATAGATTATGTAAACCTTGAGCCACAAGAAAATTTAAATAATGAATTTCCTGAGAAAAACCCTAGGATTCCTAACCCTTCTCCTACCCTTCCAACAAACCCTGAACAAAGCCAAGAGGATTTGTTAGGGCATATAGAGAAAAACAAAGTTGCAATTCTTAGTTTCAAAATTGAGGGGTTTAATATCAAATGAGCATCACCAATCCCTTGCCTCAACATTGGAAGCCATGTTGATGAATGTTGACACCATCATAAATCAAGTAAAACAATTTAAAACTTATAGAGATTCATGTCGTCAATATTATGCAACAAAATTATCCTATGATGATGTGAAAAATAAAGACATAAGAAAAGAAATTGTATGTCTTCTTTTTATGGATCCTAAAACCAATCAACCTATTCATCCAAATTCAAATATGTTTCCAATACATTGGTGTAATCATGAGGAGATAAGAAATAGGTTTTGGGATAGGTGGTGGATGGTCTTTGACCAACCTCCATGTAATAATTATGAGATGCCACTATATATTCCAGGAAAACTATACTATAATTTTATCCTTCATGAAATACCCAATTACTTTGATATGAGGGTGTTTCAAGGTAGACACAAAGGCTTTGCAAAAAATGGACCAATAGCTCGTTGGGTAGATAGTCACGTAAATTGAAGAAGACTAGCACAAAGCCCTATTTATCATACGACAGTTTTAATAGCCATCATGGAGAGTGTGGAGGTGCAGACTCTCCATGCAATTTCTAGCCTAACAGATATGATTATAGAGCATGGCACATAAATTTCCCAATCTTTTGCCTCACGGAATTATGCACCAACTCAACCATCTAGCTCTAGTGGCCCTAGCTCTCATATATGCCCAAATTGTTGTAATCTATGCTTTGGGAGAGATAGAAATATAGAGGATGCAAATGGTTCCACCTCCCATGCATATTCTCATTGTTAATATAGATGTCATGGGAGTAGTGGGGGTCATAAGGGTGGTGCATCAGATGATGCAGTGATGATAGATGAGTTGCTAAATGAGGTGTATGCTAGTCAAATGTGGGGTTTTTTATTTGAATTTATAATATTTTATCTATTAATTACTTAAAATTGTAAATATAAATTTAATTATAGAATTGAATTAAATTGATGCAAACATTATGCATTTTAGGGTGTAATTCCAAATATTGGTACAACATTGAGCATTCCTCCAACAACTTGTACAATTGTATTTGTATCTGAGGTAAAATTTGTATAATATATCAAAATAAAATAATACTTTCTATTCAAAATAATGTTTAATAATTTAAAACACATTTTTTTATTGAATAGGTGGGAATGACATCACCATCTAATACACATGCTACCATGGATGGCTATGACATTGGATTTACTTTGGTACACTATATAACACCTTTAAGTTTGTTTTCACAAATTTCTTTTTTTTGTTTAAATATATTTGTGAACTTTTGAGTTTATTCTATATATTGTTTATTTAGTTGATGAATTCATTAGAGACACCTCCTGGGATAAGAGAAAATTTGGAAGTTGGTGTTAGTGTAGTGATTTCATCCTCCATGAGCTTAAGTCAGGTATGAGTATGAATATGTGTTTAATAATGTTTATATTGTGAAAATTGAGATTAGTAGACCTATCAAAAAAAATGATAAATATGTCTTTGTTATGTTATAAATGGATGGAAACACCCCAATGCAAGTACAAACATCTCTTAATGATGTTGAGTGTCGTCAGCAAGAAGAATCAGACTACTAGTATGTTGTAAGTGTGCTTATAATATATGTATCATTTTAAATAATTTTTATAGTTTTTGAATTTGGCATAGTATCTAATTTTATATTTTATGTGTATAGGTTACGGTAAAAAATACC
Source organism: Sequoia sempervirens (assembly GCA_007258455.2). NCBI lineage: Eukaryota > Viridiplantae > Streptophyta > Pinopsida > Cupressales > Cupressaceae > Sequoia > Sequoia sempervirens. The sequence continues at coordinate 559,780,530 of VDFB02105785.1, forward strand.
GAGGAGCACAAGAGATCAAAATGACACGAGACATCAATTGCTAGCAATGACCAAAATTCAATTAGTCTGGATAAAAGAGGCTCAATGTTTCTGGATTAGTGTTCAATTTTCATAAACAAACAAATTTGTATGCCTGTACATGGCACATAGATAATTTTTTTGGTGTGGCTATATGTATCGGTGGTATTTTATAGACTGAGAGGAAATACATTGGCCTCATGGCATTGTATGAAATTTTATGCACCATCATGATGGTATTGTATCACATTTTGTGTGCCCTCAGATGGCATTGTATGACATTTTGATGACATTTTGTACGACATCATGAACTTATGTAGACCAATTTATATAAAAAAATTATTCATAAATTGGTAGCTTAAATGGTTTAAAATGTTCTCATAATTTACCTAGCCCCAAGCAGTGCATGTATGAATTATATCCCATATCCAAATTTTAATTTTTGAATCTAATTTGCTATCATGTGACAAGTTAACTACAATGTCAAATTCATTGCCTTATCAAAAACAAATAATTAATAAAGAAAAATATTTCCCAACAAACATGGATCTAAAAGTTATATCTACAGAGTGCAATGGAACAAAGACAATAATGAATAAGTTAGTAATAATGTATTGAAATTTTAAATATTATTTACCAAAATTTAAATTACCAACCACTAGATGATGAGAATATTGTACATTTGAATATCCTATAGGGTCATGTCGGATAAATCCATAATAACCTCTCTCACTTTTTCAAGACTCCAATCCATTTGATCGTGGCGCCAAGTTTTCAAATGTTGTAAAAACCATCAAATGCATTCAACGAAGAGTTGCAAGGTAGTGTAAATTTTGTTTTTTCCATTGTGTGGCCAAACAGATAGTGCCAAAAAATCCAGGTGGGTGGGTTAATGGTAGGAAAGGTCATATTTTGCACCCCAACAAACTAGATCATTTCATACTACATCGTACCAATACTTTCTCTTAAGATCCCTAAATGCCAAAAAGTGACAAACTTTGATGATTTGTTTCATGGAAATCGTGGCACTTACAAATTTTATGGCCAAAGGTACATGGAGGTTTAGGGTCCCTCTACAATGCCATCTCTCATTTTTCATATCTCCAATCCATTTGGTCATGGTGAAAGTTTTTCTTGCTGCCCCAAAACTATCAAATGCATTCAACGAAAAGTTGCAAGGTAGCATAACTTTTGTTCCGTCTATTATGCAGCCAAACGAACAATGAAAACACATCCGGATGGGTGGGTTAATTCTAAGAAAGGTCTTATTTCACACCTAAGAAAGCCAGATCATTCCAGGCTACATCGTACTAACACTCTCTTAAGATCCCTAAATGCCAAAAAGTGATGAACTTTGACAAGTTGTATCTTGGAAACCATGGCACTTATAAACATTCTATCTAAAGGTACACAGAGGTGTAGCATCCCTCTACAATACCCTCTCTCATTTTTCCATATATCCAATCCATTTGATTGAGGTGAAATTTTTTCTTGCTACCCCAAAACTGTCAAATGTATTCAACGAAAAGTTGCAAGGTAATGCAACTTATGTTTCATCCATCATGTGGCCAAACGATCAATTCCAACATGTTAGAGTGGCTGGGTTAATGATAGGAAAGGTCCTATTTTTCACCCCAACAAGCCAATTCATTCTAGGAAAAATCATATTGATGCTCCCTTATGATCCCTAAATGCCAAAAAGTGATGAACTCTGATGAGTTGTATCTCATAAATCATGGCATTTACAAATGTTATGTATGAAGAAACATGGACATGTAGGGTCCCTCTACAACATATACTCTCATTTTTTTATATCTTCAATCCATTTGGCCATGGTGAAAGTTTTTTTTGCTACCCAAAACTATCAAATACATTCAACAAAAGGTTGAAAGGTAGTCTAACTTTTGTTATGTCTATTGTGTGACCAAATGAATAATTCCAACACATTTGATTAGGTGAATTAATTATAGGAAAGGTCTTTTTTTCATCCCATCAAGTCGGAGCACTCCAGGCTACATTGTGCCAGTACTCTCTTAAGATCCCTAAATGCAAAAAAGTGACAAACTTTGACTAGATATATCTCAAAAATCATGGCAGTTACAAATGTTTTGTCTAAAATTACATTGAGGTATAGGGTCCCTCTGCAATAACCTCTCTCATTTTTTCATATCTCCAATCCATTTGGCTATGGTGAAAGTTTTTCTTACTAGCCCAAAATCATCACATGCATTCAACAAAAAGTTGCAAGGTAGCACAACTTTGGTTTCGTCCATCGTGTGGCCAAATGAACAATTCCAACACATCTGGGTGGGTGGGTTAATGCTAGGAAAGGTCCTATTTCACACCCTAACATGCCAGATTGTTCTAGGCTACATCGTATTGATGTTCTCTTAAGATCCCTGAATGCCAAAAAATGACAAACTTTGACGAGTTGTATCTCATAAATCATGACACACAAGCATTCTATCTAAAGGTACACAAAGGTGTAGGGTCCCTCTACAATACCCTCTCATTTTTTCATATCTCCAATCCATTTGGCTGTGGTGAAAGTTTTTCTTGCTACCCCAAAACCATCAAATGCATTCAACAAAAAGTTGCAAGGTAGTGTAACTTTTGTTCCATCCATCATTCAGCCAAACGGACATTGCCAACATGTTTGAGTGGGTGGGTTAATACTAGGAAATGTCCTATTTCGCACCCTAGCAAGCCAGATCATTCCAGGCTACAATGTACTTACGCTCTCTTAAGATCCCTAAATACAAAAAAGTGATAAACTTTGATGAGTTGTATCTCAGAAATTGTGGCACTTGCAAAGGTTCTTTCTAAAGGTACACGAAGATGTAGGGTCCCTCCATAATACCCTCTCACATTTTTTCATATCTCCAAGCCATTTAGTTGTGGTGAAAGTTTTTCTTGCTTCCCAAAAATCATCAAATGCATTCAATGAAAATTTGTAAGGTAGCATAACTTTTGTTTCATCCATTGTGTGACAAAACGAACAGTTCCAACATGTCTACATGGGTGGGTTAATGCTAGGAAAGGTCCTATTTTACACCCCAACATGCTAGATCGTTCTGGGCTACATCATATCAATGCTCTCTTAAGCTCCCTAAATTCCAAAAAGTGACAAACTTTGACGAGTTGTATCTCAAAAATCGCGGCACTTACAAATGTTTTATTTGAAGGTACATGGAGATGTAGGGTCCCCCTACAATACCCTCTCTCATTTTTTCTTATCCTTGTAAGGAAGTTAAGGTAGCAAAACAATTTCCTACACTAATCTGAGAGGAGAAAAATGGAAAACTTTACAGATCTTTAACAGTTACAAAAACTTAATAAAAAATAAACACAAATATCATGCATACCACAACACAATGATTTACATGGGGAAAACCATTTTGGGAGAAAAACCCCACACTCCAAAAGATGCTCAATACATTATTCAGAAATTAAAATATTACAATATACATGTAGAGCAAGCTTCTCACAAAAGTATCACCACTAGAGATCAAGAGACAACACGACTGCTATCAAACTCTAAGAATACACCCCTTTCTACATACATCCCAACCGCTTATAATAAGATTTTTGGAACCTTTTAGAATTAGGGTTTTACAAGGTCATTTTTCATTTGACATGTTAATGAAAAAACCTTGATGTGTTAGCGGAAAAAAAACTTGACGTGTCAACGGGAAAAAACCTTGATGTGTCAACAAAAATCTTGCTATGAGTGTACAATATTTGCATGATCAGTCACCACATACCAACATACATCCTATCAACAATAAATAGTATACAATTGCAAGGTTGAGACACATTTTCCCAACAAATCTCCCACTTGTCAAACACCTTGCAAGAGCAACGTGAGGTTGTAACCATCGTCTCTTTAATTGCTAGGGGCCAAAAGGCCCATAGTCTCTAAACACCATCTAAACTTCTTTGTGCTCATAGGCTTAGTTAAAGAATCAACAACATTCATCAAAGTCTCTACCTTAACCAGCTTAACCTTGCCATCTTCAACCATATCTCTAACAAAATGATATTGTACATCAATGTGCTTGGTCCTGGCATGAAATGTCGGGTTCTTGGCTAGACATATCACACTCTAACTATCACAATAAATTGTCATTGCACCTTGTTTTATTAAACATAGGCCCTACACCCTAAATAATGAATAATTTAGAGATATTAAAGGGAGAGAGGGATAGAGACATGGGAGAGAGATTGAGAGAGGTGATATTTAGAGAAAAGAAACATAGAAAGAGATATGTGAGATAGATAGAAGATAGATCTACATGGTGAGGGAGGGATAGGTAGATAAGGATGAATGAGGGGAGAGATAGGAAGGGGAGGTAGATAGTGGAGAGAGAGGTTTTATAGAGAGAGGTATATCTAGAGGAGAGAGTTTAGTGAGAGAGAACAATAGAGATGAGGAGAGTAGAGAGGGGAAGATGTGAGACTTGACCCTAAACTAGATATACACATTTAACCTGAAACCCAATACCCTATATCATCAGTTCCCTAAACCTTATCCCTCAACCTTAGCAACTAAATCCAATAGGTTAAACCCTTAACCATATACTCAAACCTATACCTTAAACTATATACCCTAAACCCATAAACTATAGGCCCTACACCCTAAATAATGAATAATTTAAATATATTAAAGGGAGAGAGGAGAGAGAGACATGGGAGAGATAGAGAGACGTGATCTATAGAGAAAAGAAGTAGAGAAAGAGATATGTGAGATAGATAAAAGAGAGATCTACATAGGAGGGAGGGAGAGGTAGATAAGGACAAATGAGGGGAGATATAGGAAGGGGAGGTAGATAGTGGAGAGAGAGAGAGGTTAGATAGAGAGAGGTAGATCTAGAGGAGAGAGTTCAATGAGATATAGAACAATAGAGATAAGGAGCAAAGTAGAGAGGGGGAGATGTGAGACTTAAACCTAAACTAGATATATATATTTAACCTAAAACCCTATACCCTATACCATCAATTCCCTAAACCTTATCCCTCAACCTTAGCAACTAGATCCAATAGGTTAAACCCTTAACTATATACTCAACTCTATACCCTAAACCCATACACCATAGGCCCTACACCCTAAATAATGAATAATTTATAGATATTAAAGGGAGAGAGGAGAGATACATGGGAGAGAGATAGAGAGAGGTGATATATAGAGAAAAGAAGCAGATAAATAGATATGTCAAATAGATAGAAGATAGATCTACATAGGGAGGGAGGGAGAGGTAGACAAGGATGAATGAGACGAAAGATAGGAAGGAGATGTAGATAACGGAGAGAGAGAGGTTAGATAGAGATAGATTAGATAGAGATAAGTGAGATAGAGAATAATAGAGATGGGGAGGACAATAGAGAGGGGGAGATGTGATACTTAACCCCAAACTAGATATAACCATTTAAGCCAAAACCTTATACCTTATATTGTTACCCTAAAAATTAGGAAATAAATCCAAATACACCTAATCCCATCCCATCCCTTCTTTCTGGTCGCCATCATTTTTCTCTTACCTAATCAAGGATTGTATATGCCCATTCATTCTCTATTTCTTCCATATGTCCCTACTCAATGTATTAAGATGGTCGCCTGGTCTTCATCTCCATCCAACTCATCTCATCATTGTATTTTTATCTTAATTATTTAGATTTGTTACTGTAAGCATCTTCTTGTCATTGCATTTTCATCTTAAGTATTTATATTTATTATTCTAAGCATCTTATCATCATTGCATTTTCATCTGAAGTGTTTATATTTGAACTATTTGTAGCATCTTATCATCTTTGTATTTCATCTAAAGTGTTTAGATTTGTTATTCTAAGTATCTTATCTTCATCTCATGTTTTAATATTAAGTGTTTAAATTTATTATTCTAAGAATCTTATCATCATTTCATGTTTTCACATTTAAGTGTTTAGATTTGTTATTATAAGAATCTTATCATTTTACATGTTTATTATGTATTTCATATCGACAACATACATATACATTATGAACATTAGATCCATTCTAGATTCAAACCAAATACATATATCTACATTAGCATTCACCTACATATGTCATAAATCACATACACCAGTACAAACATCATTATTAGTACATTGATATCATAATCATCATTAAAACATAAGTTATTCTTGATCATCATATAACTGATCTCCTCAATCTCATTGATCTAGCTGATCTCTTTGACCTCCTTGATCTAGTTTATCTAGATGTCAAGTGATCTATATAGCTTTACAAAACATGTACGCGCTTTTAACTTACCAAAACACATGTGTATTTTGCTACTATTTGGGCTTACAATGAATTTATCTTACCAAAAACCTATGCACTTAACCCTAACACCTATACACTTAACCCTAAACTATATACCCATAAACTTAAGCTCTATACCCACAACCCTAAACCCTATTCCTCAATACTAAACCATAGAGAGAGAGGTAGTTCTATGGAACTAAAGTCTATACCATATGCCTTATATTGTCAGTTCCCTAAAAATTATCCCTCAACCCTAAGAACTAAAGCCAATAGGTTAAACCTTTAACCATATACTCAACCTTATATGTTATACCCTTAACCCTAAAACCTATACCTTATACCCTCAACCCTAAATCCTATCTCTCAACCCTAAGCCTTAAAGCGTATAGGCTAAACCCTTAATCCTCAACCCTATACCATATACCCTCATGAACCTAAACCCTATCCCTCTTGACCTTGGACCCTAAGGCCTATATAATAAACCCTCAACCATAAACCCTATATCATATTCCCTCAGCCCTAAACTGATTACTATCTTATTTGATTTACGATTTATTTTTTGCAATATATATTATTGAAGTGAGAAAGTAACAATAGATTTTAGATAACAATAGCAGTACTTAAGCATGAAATTGAGATTGTGTTTATCTACCTTTGCATACATAAATACATAATTTCCCAATTTTAAATTTTAAAAATATATTGTAATGCTGACTATATTAATTTACCCTAAAATAAGATACTCAGTGATTTTAGTTTTATCCCCTGTTCAATAATTTCATTTTCTTTACATGATTCATGAACCAACAATTTATTTATTTTCTTTATTTGTTTACTTGTAATTTTACAAAACACATATATGTTTTGGCCTGCACAAACATGCACATTTTTTGTCCTGCACAAAACATACACGCGTTTTGTCCTGCACAAAACACACATGCATTTTGTCTTGTACTTAGGCTTGGATGGTTCATTTTCCTCATGATTTTCTCCTCCATTCTAGTTTTTCAACTTGATCATCATCAGGTTTACACATTACAAATCAAATCTTAGTAAAATTACCACCATAATTCCACACGTCTTCTAAGCTTTGTAACCATATATTTTTTTAGATTTGAACTACATTAACATGTTTATTTTTAATTTCTTTCACTAATATTTTCATAGTTATTAGAGACATATGTATTGAATTTTTGTAAGAACTTTTGACCTAGTTGTCCAAATTTGAAAAAAATAATATAATATTGGTATACACTTCATTCTTTATAAATCGGAAAAAAATTGCATTTTCGATTATTTTGGTGCAAGTTATGTGACACACATGCTCGGTGATGTGATTTTCAGGATGCATCCACTTTGAAAAATCATAAAAAAGTACCCAATAAAATATTACAAAAAAATTCAACTTCTAGTACTCACTCTTAACTATATTTCTACCAATGAGTTTTTGAAAAATACTAAATGCAACTAAAAAAAGTGAGGGGCGCACACTAGACACTATGTTATGTTTTCCTTGAAAAAATAGGACACTCTTGTGTGTGCAAAGCATTTGATCCTCTTAATCTTATCCATTTTTGAAAAACTTTAGTAGTTTAGAATCTAGATTCAAAGCACTCCAATTCTCGGTCTTTTGGTATGTTCAAATTTTGAGTGCATGAATCTCAAATTACTCCTCCAAGTTCAGGTTTAGCTAATTTCAGAAAAAAAAAAGTGGACTTTTGACCCCCTTTTTGTGCACCATCTTGGTGCACTTAACCATAGATTATTTGAGAGGAAAATTTTGGATGAAGATGATAAGAAGATGCAAATGGGAGAAGATAAATTCTATGATTTTGCTAACGTTTTCTTCAATGAAAACAATAAAGAAGGAGATGCAACAAATGATGGTCCTTTGGAGGACATGAATACATGGGAGAAATTCGAACAGCTTTGTGAAGATGCATACTTGGATGGTTTTGAGGAAGAATAAGATAATTTTGGAGCAGAAAATATGGATGAGGTAAAGTTTCATTTTGAGTTTAGAAGTGATGATTATTTACCATTTAAAAAGAGATTGCAATTGTAGAAGATGAATTTGTAGTTGCAAATTGGTATGCATGTTTTTCTATAGAGGTTGTAGATGATGGCGTAGCAGGAACTTGGTGGAGGTGGTTGGTTTGTAGTGGGTTGAATCCCACAAAGAATGAAATAAAGGAAGAAGAGATATAGCTAAAGACGATGGTCTATGGTGGATGTGAGTCCACAAGAGGAAGGATGAATAGAGTGCACACTTGGTGGAGGAGGATGACAAGTGTCCCAACTGACAAGTGTCCCAGCTAAGTGTTGGAAAAGGTGGAGGAAGAAATTATTTCTATCTAAATCAGTGATGGAGTTTGTTGTAGGTTGTCCAAAACCTGAAAGAGTAGTTCTACTAGTCCACTCCATTTTGTGAGTTCTACTCACAAATTTTTCCTACCTGTGTGTCTAATGCAGGAGCATCTGAATGGACTGGAAATCAAAATCAACCAAAAACAAGCTCCAGGTTTGAATTTCATTTTTTGTGTATTTTGGGGTTCATTTGGCACCTCTCATCTTTGGAAAGCTCTTGGAGTGGTCAAATTTGTAGGAAACTAGTTTTTGTCAATTGATGGTTTCAGCACACAATAGGCATTTTTTTGTGAAAACAATTGTTCAAGAAGATTGGTGAGGTTTGGTTGTGAATATTTTTATAGGGATATTTTTTGATGCATTACAAAAAATGTGGTGAAGGTTTAAAGGTCTGGTTCCTCTTGGTTTTGGAGAAATTAAAATTTCCATTCTATGCTAGTGATTTGGTGAAAGTTTAAAATTTTGGAATTCTTGAAGGATTGGGCTAAATCCTTCTGTAGGGGACCTAAGGAAGTCATAATACACCTTTGGATTTTTTTTGGGAAAAATGAAGAACTTTGATTTTTTTCCTATCGACACTCAGGTCCACACTTGACACTCTTTGTTACAATTACATTAATTAGTTTTCTCCAAATCATCATTGTAGATTTGAGAAATTATTCATAATAATCTAATTGGGTTGTTTGATGTAAATAATTTAGTATTTTTGTAAGATAAAATTTATCTAATTTAATGCCCATTTAAATTGCTTGTTTAGAGGCTATGTGGAGGCATTCTTACGTGTCATTTTTAGTTTTTGAATTTACAATTTGAAAACCAAAGTGAATAGATTCTAACACCTCATTCAAGGAAATTTGAGGACAAAATGAAAGGGCCCCATGTGTGCAAAAATACCACACCAAACCTGGAGTAGTGGGGGCATGGGAAATGAGGGAGTTGGCCACCCCATTTTGGACATTCATTAACAGAATAAACAACAAGGAAAAAACTATGTAGAAGAAGAGAGGAGGTGGGAATGTAGAGGGGGAAGAGGTAGTATGGAGTTTGTGGAAAGAGTAAAAGATTTTGGGGAGTTGCAAAGAGGAGATAATGGGAAGCGTTGAGAAGATAGTGGCCATTCTTGGGGCTATTCAAAAAAGCAATGATAGGAATGTAAAGACATTAGTCTACAAATGCATAACAAGATAAATAAATGAGGAAGAGAGAAGGAAAAGAAGGAGAGGACAACAAGGAGTTGTATGAAGGCTTGAAAAATAGTAAAGAGAGCTTTGGGGTAGTGAGAAGAAGCTACATGAAGGGCCAAGAAAAGTCCATTTCCTATGCATATTTGATTCCAAATTGTATTGAATAAATTTGTAGTTGTTTCAATGTGAATGAAAGAAGTTTTTAGATTTGAATTAAATGTTTTCTATTTGTTTAAACTTCGTGAATTATTTTTTTTTTTTTAAAAAGAGGGTAAAAACTTTATTAAATCATAACAGCATTACAAAGACCAAAGAAGGAAGCCACAAGGGGCCAAAAACAACAAGAATTAATTCACACCCAAGAAGCACCTCATATCCTCAGCAACCCACTCCTCAAGAACAGGGGCCATATCAACAGGGAGATTGCTCCAATCATCCACAGACCAAGAATCAGTCTTTTCCGACGCCCATCTAGCCAGCCCATCAGCCACCCTATTCCACCCCCGTGGAATATGACGGAAAACAATGGACTCCAAGGTAGAGCACAGAGAAATAATCTGTTTGACAACCAAAGCTAGCTGCCAATTCACATCCTCCAAATTTTGATTATTCAACATATCAATAACCACCTGAGAATCAGCTTCACAAACAATCCGCCGCCATCCAAGGGAAACCGCACGCTCAACCGCCAAGAGAATAGCGCTAGCCTCCATAAGATTATTAGTTTGCAAACCACGATACATAGAAAAGAAAAAAACCACCACTCCAAGGTTATCTCTACCAATACCACCAACCCCAGCATGCCCAGGGTTACCTCTAGAAGACCCATCAGTATTAATTTTCAACTCCCCTAGAGCAGGTGGGCACCAAAAGCCCTCACGAGAAACCCTCTCACGCCCACGCCTACGATGCACTTTACTCATAATACACTTCCCCCCTGTGGCAAGACCCAGGGAATTTACAACACCCAAGTCCCCAGGAGCAATCGGCACAGACAAGTCACACTTTGCAGTCAAAGTCTCCAGCAAAGCCCCAAGAATTCGCCTCCAAAGCTGCCCCACGAGCAATTTTTTATCCAAGAATATTCTTCTGTTACGTTCCAACCAGATTTGCCAAACAATCAAACTAGGACCAATGCTCCAAGCAATTTTAAGAAAAGAGGTTGTAGCAGGAGAAGAGCCCTGTCTCTTCCAAAAATCTTCCAAAGAAGAGACATGGCAACAAGGTAAGCTCCAAAGATTCCACCAGTGATGCCAGATAGTCTTAACAAAAGAGCACTGAAAAAATAGATGTGATAAGCATTCATCATGCTGACCACATAGAATGCACATGGAGGGGCCGTGGAACCCATGTTTGCAAAGATTATCCCAAGTAAGACACTTACCTTGAACCACGAGCCAAGAGAAAAAATTACACTTAGGCCATGCAAATTTATTCCAAGCATGCTTCCACCAAGAAACCTGGGAGCTTCCAAAGACCTGTTTATCCAAAACCTGATAACCAGAGGCAACTGAAAATTTTCCTTTCAAGTCAAGTCCCCAAGCAAGCACATCAGCCCCTTGGAGAGAATTGTAGACACGACTCGATAAAATCTTAGCAAGCTCTTGACGATCCTCCACTGCACCACCAGGAGGCCAATCCAAGGGGCTCTTCCACCTAGACACAGAAATTTGACCCAAAGATTGTTGGGATTTAAAGTCTGCCACATGACTCCAACCCGCCTCCACAAAAATCTGGCACAAATCTTGGGGTGGGGATGAGATGACACAATGGGTGGGTATCCATCCCAAGAATCATACCAGAAAAGAGCATCTCGACCCCCATTACAAATCCAGAAAAGTCCCTGTTTAACCAACTTGGCACCACGTTTAAGGGTACTCCAGATCACAGAGCCTTTCCCCTCCATACTAAACCTTGATACCTCCCTACTTTCTACTGCCCCCAAATATTTGAAGGTCAGAATTTTAGCCCAGCACATATGCTGTTGAGAGCACCAGCGCCAATACAACTTAGCAGCCAAGGCCTGCCCATTCAAATCAGCCCGCCGTAAACCAAGACCCCCCTCTTGCTTTGGCCTACAAACAACATCCCACTTCACCAGACTCCATTTTCTATGAAGAAGATTACCAGCCCATAGAAACTGACGAGACAATTTCTCGAAATCTCTAATAAAACTTGAAGGAGCAGAAAGAACAAAGCATTTATAAATAGGAAGAGCCTGGACCACCGACTTTAAAAGAGTCACTCTACCTGCTGAAGAAAGCCACCTGCAAGTCCAATGACTGACCAATCCGCGAAACTTATCAAGAGTCTCTTGCCAAAACCTTTTGGGGAGAGAGCTAACAACAAGAGGGATTCCAAGATAGGAAAAAGGAAGCAAACCAATCTGAAACCGAAGGATACCAGCAATTCTCCTTTGAATACCTTTAGGAGTGTGGAAGAAATATATGAAGGACTTCCCCTCATTTATGCATTGCCCAGAAGCTGCCAAGTAACTGTCCAAAACACTGCGCCAATTGAGAGCCTCCTCAACCTTAGCCCTACCCATCAAGGCAGTATCATCTACAAATTGCAGATGAGACCGAGGGGGAATACCATCTCCCCAACTCCATCCCTGAAGCAATCCACTAGCAACCTGAGCACGAATGAGTCTTCCCAGGCCTTCCGCAAGGAGGATGAATAAGTAAGGAGATAGGGGATCTCCTTGCCTCAGGCCTCTAGAAGCACCAAACAAACAAGTGGGCTCACCATTGATAAGCACCGAAAAGGAGGAGGAAGAGACACAACTCCTAACCCATTCAATCCAACCCTCAGCAAAGCCAAAAGCTCCAAGGATTTTAAATAGAAAACTCCATTTAACACGATCATAAGCTTTAGCCATGTCTAACTTGATAAACATAGATTTATCTTTTGAGGATTCCATAGAATGGATGGCCTCAGCAGCACTAACTACCCCATCCATGATCTGTCTTCCAGCAACAAAACCCCCCTGCTCTTCAGAAATTAAGTCATCAAGCCAAGGCTTCAGCCTTTCTGCGATCAACTTAGTAATAATTTTATACACAACATTACATAGAGCTAAAGGCCTAAACAAATCCAAGGAGTTAGCTCCCACCTTCTTAGGAATAAGAGCTAAAAATGTAGCATTTAGGGACTTCAACATTTGTTTATGCATAAAGGATTCTTGGACAACCTCTAAAAGGTCCAATTTAACCACTTCCCAGAACTCCTGAAAAAACTCAATGGGGAATCCATCAGGCCCAGGAGCTTTACCTTTCTTCATCTGGAATACAACCTTCTCAAGCTCCGACAAGGTAATAGGAGCAAGCAATGATTCATTCATTTCATTAGTCACCAGCTTCGGGATACAATCTAAAATTTTAGCTTCATCCTCCTCCGCAGGAGGCGAATCCTCAGAGAAAAGGGTAGAGAAATATCGAATGCATTCGGCTGAAATAGAGGCTGAAGAGGACAAAGATTCCCCATTAGGCAACAGAATAGAAGAAATAGCATTACCTTGTCTCCGATCCTTAACTGAGTTATGGAAGAAAGCAGTGTTTCGATCCCCAGCCTGGAGCCATTCAATACGAGACTTTTGTTTCCAAAAAATCTCTTCTCTTAACTCCCATTCCTCAAGATCTTTTGTTGCAGCAACCTCTAATAAACTCAGCTCCTCCGAGAGGCCTTGATCTCGAATTTGTCTGGTAATTAGGTCTAGATTATCTCGCGCCTTTTGCTTTTCCTGAAATAAGTTACCAAAATGCTGCCTATTCCATCTTTTCACTCTGTATTTAACATACTGGAGCCTCTTTGAGAAAGAGTACATGGCAGTGCCATATGCTTGCTTCCCCTGATCCCACCAACTAGGGAGCAAAACATGAAGAGATTCATCCCTAAGCCACATGAGTTGGAACTTAAAGGTCTGTCTAGCACACCGTTGAGGCACATCAACCACTAGCTTAATAGGCCAATGATCAGAACCACGACCATCCAAAATTTCAGAGCTTATCAACCACCTGTCCCCCACCCAAAAACTAGACACCAAAAATCTATCAAGTCTTTCAGAAATAGAGGCATCACCAATTCTCCTATTATTCCAAGTAAAAAGACCATTGCCAGGTTTGATATCCACAAGATTCAAAGCAGAGATATTGTCCTGGAGCAATAATGCAGAAGCCTCCAGTCTTGCAATACCACCTCATTTTTCTGCAAGCTCCGTGATAGCATTAAAGTCGCCTCCAATAATCCAAGGATGGTAGGGAAATAAGCTGCGAACTAAATGAATGTTGGACCACAAAAGCTTCTTTCCTTGCAACTCCACAGGCGCATACACATTGGAGAAGAGAGCAATTTCCCCTGACATAAAACAAGAGGCCACCATGGAAAGGGAGGACCTGAAAGACACCCACCAAAGGGGGAAAATCTTACGCGGGTTCCATAAACATGCCACCCCGCCAGAAGACCCTTGAGCACCAATGCATTGGCATCCACCATTCCCCCATAGCTTAGGAACTAGATCCATCATACCCTCCACAGAGAGCTTAGTCTCCTGCAAAAAAAGAACATCAGGCGAATGACACCTAATCAAATCCCGAACAGCTTTTTGTCTAGGGCCACTGTTCAAGCCCCTAACATTCCAAGAGAGAACTATCATTTCGAGGGGCATGAAAAATGCGAATCTAGAGTCTTGACTGACCCTGACTCCACCAAAGTCTCCCCTATCATCTTAATCTTTTCCTCATCCTTCTTCCTTCCCAGCTTAGAAATTTTCTCCGGCCCCCCTTCTTGAGAACTTTTTGCAGAACACCCAACTGAGAGGATGCCTTAATATTCTTCTTGCCCACCTCCGGACCAACTTTTTGCAAGAGGTGAACCTTATCTACACTATCTTTCACTACCTCAGCACTACCACCCAACTCAACCTGAACCTCCATTTGACGATCTATCCCTAGAGCCGAAGTCCCATCAGTAAGCGGAGCCATAGTCCCCTCTGAGTTGAGCAAAACCTGACAAGAATCTTTCCCAACCTCATCTAAGCATGGCACTCCCATACCCCCCTCCTCTTGGGGAGCAAGCATTGCCTCAACTAAAGGGCCATGCTGATCAATATCCAGAGTCCCATGATCTAGATCCAAAAAACCTGGGTTCACCTCCTGTTGACTAAGATCCTCTAGCACCTCAAACCTGTTGAAGGTGTCCTCCTCCTGCCTGTCCTTCAAAGTCCTTTTATGACCTTTATTTCTGTTTCGGCCTCTAACGGGAATAAATCCATCTTCCCTACCACCAGAACCCTGAATGGCGTCCTTGCCCTTATCCACCCTAGGTGGATTAGCTGAAGGTTGAGAAGAATGAGCCTCCAAAGGCTTGGCTTTTGGACATCTGCGCAGGAGGTGACCATACTCATGACAGAAACGACAACGGAAGGGAAGTGTTTCATAATCCAGCTGTTGCACCCATGAATAATCTCCTGCACTCACTTCTAACGAGTCTAGCAATGGCTTACTTAAATCAATTTCTACACAAAACCGGGCAAAAGTCATTACCTTTTTGAATTGTGTTTGCTGAGAAGAACCCACAGGTTTCCCCAGCTTTGAGGCTAATAGGCACAACACATCCTCTCGCCAGCATTCCACAGGGAGCCTTGGAAGACGGACCCAAACCGGAACCCGATTCGGAAGTTCCTCTGCCGGGTTGAAGCCAGCATGCCATGGCTTAATAAATAAGCCCACCTGGTTATAAAAATACGGGCCCCCTTCAAAAATCCTATTCCGATCAGCCAAACAATCAAAAGTAACCATAAAGTAGTTATTTGCCAGGAGGCGGATCTCCATCTCTCCCTCAGGCATCCATGTCTTTTGAGCCCACATCTCCAAGAACTGCAACCTAGAATAATATTCCCATTGAAATAGACCATCTCACTGATTTCACCAGTCTATCTCGATCACTTCTCGTGTCCAAATGAAAGATTATTATCAAAATCTTCAACCCCTCGTGGAGAGGGTTTCATCCCAAAAGCGTAACGAAAGTCCATATTGGGACAAACCCCAGAAGACTCCTCCTGATCCATCAAAGAGCACACAACGCAAGATGAGTGCTGTACCCATCGACACCAAGCACGCAACCCCCAACCCCACACACCGCTGTAAAGTGAGCCTCCCAAATAGCGTAAAACCCACCCCAAGAAGCTTCAGAGAAGAAGAGAAATAGATCCGACCCCCAACCACACATGCAACCACTAAAAGCCACATGTGTCGAAATGGACATGTACTTACAAGAGCTATCCTCCGATTAAATAAACTTATTAAAAGAATTATAGAATGAGAAATTCAACTTTGAATTATAAGTATGTGGATCAGGGATGGTTTTTTTTTGCATCATCTTAGTTCCCAAGTAATAGGAAGTTGCTCAACAAGATCATATTCTTTACCACTATGTTGAGGAAGGTTAGGTGGGGGTGGAATATATGGTTGAGATAATGGAATGGATGTTGGAATTTGTTTTGGTTGCTTATTATTTTTAGTGTTATATGTGTGAGTAACTTCATGATAACTTGGTTGCTTCAACACATCTTGTTGCACATGATTACTAGTGAGTTGTTTTGCAAAGTTTAAGATATGGCCATGAGGTTTAAGAGGTCCTATAATGAGAGGAAATTTAGGAGGTCCTATAATGAGATGTTTTTTAGGAGGTCAAATAATCAAATGTGGGTTCATAACTTCAGCTTGTTGGCAATCTCTTATCAATGAAGGACCTAATTTCAATTTTGAATCTTCATCTATGCAAGCCACCTTATTATCATTTGAAAATGTAGCAATGATTTCATCCTCTTGTGCCACAATATGTTCCCAAGTAGGTGAGGTATTGGATCCTCTTTTACCAATATATCCTCACAAGTAGGAGAGATATTGGGAGAAGAACTAATATGATTGTCATGATTGTCAATGATTACATCCTTTTGCACCAAACTGCCCTCACACATAGGGGAGATTTTGGGAGAAGAATGAAGATTAGGTAAAGTTATGTTAACAAATGTATCAATGATTTTATTCTATTCCATCACAATGTTATCATAGGAAAAATAATTATTGGTCAGTCAAAGGCCTACGCATATCTCTTTTGACATGGAATGGGGTTCAAGGCAACACCCCAATTTTTTAGACAAGTCGTATTTTGCTATAACAAAACAATTTTTTTGAAAAGAAAATATATTATTGTTTTCCTTTTTTAAGGGGGTAATGCAATTAATTAAGTGAATTAGGGTCAACTAGAAATGCACAATAACATCTAAATTTTTTAGGACAAATGTGAAAAACAGGAACCAAATCTGAATAGAGACCACAAACAATATTTTACATATAAAATTTGGTGTCCAATTGACTGGATAGGGGATCTATGCACCCTAGACCAGTAAGCTATTTTTTAAAATTTTAAAATTTAAATATGGTCAACAATGTCTAAGGGTTCTACTATGAAACTATTCAACTCTCAAGATTTACAGATTCTAGAAATGCCCAAGTTTGTAAATTTGTTGTGTAACACAATAATGCATGCAAATTTTATATTTTAAAGAAAATGCAATTTATTTAAATGACAACTTTCAGAAATTAAAATACTATAATTTGACTGAATTTTATAGAATATGCAAAAAACAATGCTTTTTGATCTTTTGAAATGCAAATGATATGTAATTCTTTCATTTTTTCAATGTTTTTCACTAAAATATGCATGCGTGAATGATACAATAATATTGAAAGTAAATATATCAATGAAAATTACTCAGATCTAAGCCCTAAACAAGGAATATCATATATGAAATTATGCAACTTAAATCCAAAAATATTTTTCAATTTTTGTTTTTATGATGAACAAATAATGCAAATGCATATGTTTGAAAATTAAATAAATGCAAGATATTCAACACGTATAAAACTATTAATCCAAGGAAATTGACTAGATGGTTCCCTCCAAAATGGAGTTGGATTAAATTAAATTTTGATTGTGCTTCATGAGGTAATCCTGGTTCTTCTAGTGGGGGGGTTGTGCTATCAGATTATAAGGGCAGGGTTGTTAAAGCTGCTTGTAAGACATTGGTTGATGGCACAAATAATGTGGTTGAATTCTCGGCTCTAATCATGGGGCTTGAACTGGCTATCAATTTTTGTGTATCTAATTTAGAGATCGAGGGAGAATCTCAAGTGGTGATTGGTGCCATCATTAAATAAGATCTATTTTCCTGGCATTTAAAGTATTTATTAGACCATGCACTATAGCTGCTTGGAAACTTTGAAGCTTACTAGTTTCAACATTGCTTCAGGGAATGCAATTATACAACGGATAAAATTGCCAATATGGGAATTGATCTTTCTCTACCTTATGCAATTTTTTCATTTGAAGAGCTTCACAAATTTTTGTGTTAATTTTTGCTGGTTAATTGGTTGGTGGCAGGTGCAAAGAATAAAGTTGGATGACTATTTCCCTTGGGCTTGGTAAGGTTCCAATAAATTGTCACATATTTGAATTTTTACTGACAATCGTCATGATGTCTACAGATTTTTGGATGGTCCCCTTGACATCCAATTTTCTATGGGTTTTGCTTCATTAATTGATGGTCTTCTCGACATCTCTGAGGAATAATTGGCATATTCTATTTTTTTTCGGGACAGTCTTCAAGATGTCTATGGCTCTAGAAAGTTTGATACAATTGCTAGATGGTCTTCATGACATCTCTTACTACATAATAATAAAAATGCTTTGGTGTGGATGGTCACCATGATGTCTACTTGGACGGTCCCCTTGACGTCTGTTTCACTATGGGTTTTGGCCCTATTGATAATGATCTAGTTCTTAGATGGTCTTCATGACATCCTATGTAGTTCAATAACATGAATGTTTTTTCCTTGCTCAAATGTGTGACAGTCTCCATGATGTCTACAATGCTCCTTGGTTCCTAGACGGTCTCCTTGACATCCTCTTCTATTTGGTTTGGTCTAAATGTTTGATGGCCATCTTAACAGGTTTTGGGAACTAAATTGCTCTATTTATTCTATGGGATAGGCATCTGGTTGTAATTTTGTTGTAGTACATAGATGGCCACCATGGCATTCCTTGGGCTTAATTTTGTCTTTGAACTCTTGGCTCCTTTGTCAGCTTTGAATAAAAATGTTTTGGAGGTTATTATGTTTTTATAGTTATCACTTTCCATGTTGAGATGGATTTTCACACATGATGGCACCTCTCTTGTTTGAGGTTGTTGTCGTCAATGTTTTTGGGAGATGGGAAATCCTTGTGCAAATTTGGGTTATAATGATTCTTTTGTATGGGAATTATACCCTTTTTAATGAATTAGGGGTTGGTACAATGACGTGGAATAGGCATGTGTTTCCATGCACAATGGAGTAATCTTAAGGTTATAAAGCTACATTTAATGTTTAGCTTTTGCGGCGATCATCTACCTACATTTGTGTTGGTTTTTCTATTCGCATAAGGTAATGGCTTTTGAATGGACATCTGGATAGAGAATTTTATGGTAATTGGTCCATCCATGATTATGATACCTGCAAAACTTTTAGAGATTGTCAATTTGCGCAAGTGATATTTTTGAGCTTCTTTAAAAAATCCAAGTTTGAGGTTTTTGTGCGGCTTCTTCGGAGGAAAGTGGGGTTTGAATGCCTTTTGTGGCTTTTCACCAATTTTTAGTGTTTTTGCATTTATATTTGCTAGCTTGAGAGGATGATTTTGTTGCTTACCTTATGTTTTTTCAGTGGCGCTCAAGTGTTTGCTTATTTTTTGGTTCCATTGTCTACTCTTGTTAAGGTTGTTATTCTAAAAATCTTGGGCAATGTGGCTCAGGTTTTTGGCATGGTTGCACTTGGCATGTTGGACTAAGAATTCTTGAATTGGGTGTGTTGGCTCTGATGTTTGGTTGTGGTTTTTTGGTTCGACTAGTTACTCAAATGGTGCAATATTTTGAAGATTGGCGAAAAATTGTGGTTTTCTGGATCATGGTTGGTGGAGTTTTTGGTGTATTGCCTAAATTTTTTTCTCTCTTCCCTTTGTTGGGAATTTTTTTAATTTTCATTTTTGTACCTTTTCAAGCTACAGCCAGAGGTTTTCTTCCTAGTTCTTTGCTGCTAGTATGCTCGCCTGAACCAGGACTTGTAAATTTTTAAAAAATCATTAATAAAATATAGTGGCTCTACCACTTTCATTAAAAAAAAACACATATAGATTTTTTAAATGGTTTTAAGAATTTTATGCTATGATAAATAAAAAAAAATTAAGTACAAGATATGTGGGGCTCACAAAAATTTTGAGTACGAAAAGTGACCATAGGTCCAATTAGGATAACTAGGATTATCTCCTTTTCACCTTGACTCAAAATTCAAACATAAAAAATTAGGGTTTTGATGATTATCTTGTTGCCGCAAGGGAGAGCTAACCTCCTAGGGTTTATGTTGTCTTGAGTTGTGAGGATGATAAATTTGATGTGTGTTTTAGCAAGCCAATTTGACATGTAGCCCTATATTTGAAAATATAATTTATCACATAGACGAAAATGGAAAGTAGCAGAACTAACTTGGTTCTGAGAAATGGAAACAATGAGGAACTTGTACTACAAATTTGAAGCTAAAATGGTTGGTCTAGGGCATGGTGTGCCCCATACTAGGCTCCTCTTTTCTGGATTTGAAAGTGTTGAGATGTAGATTAAGGTCTGCACTATGTTTTCTAAGATTTTCACTTGTTGAAACCTTTGGATTTGACCTGCACACATGAAAAGAGGGGGAAAGGTTATGATGTATAGGGCTTGCCTAATTCAAACCTCATTTTGTTATTTCTAACTTCACATACAGTGATTCATGATGATTAAGAGGGAATGCCCTAGGTCAAGTAGAGGCAAAAATAATAATTGATTGAAATGATAAATGATAATGTTACCTTGATGTGAACCCCGTGATGAAGTGATGCTATACAATTTTCCATAAAATTTGATTGATGGATGCCTTGATTTCTTGATAGACCTACAAAAGGTTAGCTCATAAAACATAATATATTTTTGTAGCTATCATGTAGAGGATAACTCAATACATCTTCATGATTTGGCATGATTCATCATAATAGATCGCTGCACATAAATGGCCTCATTCTCTTTGATGTATTGCAAGCTTGAATTTGATTGATGAAAGTGTGTTAATAATGATGTTAATTATACCCTTGAATTATCTTGGATGATTTTAGGATCTTCTTTTTTCTCAATATATTTTCTAGTTCTCATTAGGATTTCAAATGATAAAATTACTAGTATTTATATTTAATTGTTCTAATTTCCCAAAAATCAAATATCGATGGGTCTATAGTGTAGGAAAATGTACTCCTTTACATTTCACACTATATTTGGGTCCCTTAATAAATTGAACTTAATTAAGCCTCTAATTGGCCCAATTTTGCATCTACAAGCCTAATTAATCATAATTTTTGAAAGGGGAATCCTGATTTAATTAATACAATTATCATTTTTAATACCCTGAAATGAATAGGTCCTAAAAATTTAGGCCAGGGCCCATTCACCCTTGGGAGAATGGGTTCCCTTTAAGTTGCTAAATTCAAATTTAAAATATGTTTTTGGTGGCCTTTTTATGATCCTAAATTCAAATTCAAATGTTGGATTGTAATGTTTAATTTTTGGGAAATTAAAAAATTACCTATAAAAGCAAGGTCTTTTATCAATTCAAATCCTAGAAATTTTTGAGAAATTTCACAAGAGATAAGATTATTGTTAAAAGTGTTCAAGAGCAGATTTCTTAGTCATTTGTTGCAGCATTCAAGATCTCAAGCATCATGCCAAAGTTATTAAGCATCGTGCATGTTTTTGGAGCTGACATTGTTATATGGGTTTCAAGCATTCAAGTCAAGATTCAAGCATCAAGATCACATAATCAATCAAGATATTCATGCAAGATCAAGACCTTGGAGAGATGTGTTAAGTTTTAGTCCTTCAAGGTTTTCAAATCAAGGTTTTGGTGAGTAGCAACATAACAAGTGTTCATTTATCATTTCCTTCATGTTGCATTGTTTCATTTCAAGGTTTAATTACCAAAATGGGGTTTGACCAAGGCAAAACCCCATTCACCAAAAATGAACAATTTTTCCCTCTTTTTCATTTTGCATAGCTTAGGTTGAAGAAGGATTGAAGATCTATCAAAAGATAAAAATAACAAAAGTTGTCAAAGTAGCAAAAGTTGTCAACATTGTCGTCAAGCCACAAAAACTCACTTTCATAATTTATTTTTGAATTTTTGACTATGAAACCTGAAGGAATCGAGAGTGTAGACCAAAGACCAAAGGACTGTGAAAGAAAACTTTCAACCCATTTAGTGAGAACCATTTTCCCTTGGGTGAATGAGTCCCAAGAGGACACTCAACACAACCCTTTTGTAACAGGTGCATAAAATCCAATCCTTCTCATATCTATTGAAATTTTGTTGGTTTTGTTAGATTAACGTTTAATTTAGAGATTTCATGTGTTACATTACATAATTGCATTCATTTGGTATTTTTCATTCATCTCCCAAAAGTCCATTTCAGGCTGATTTACCTCATCCTAAGTCATAAGGAAAACAACAAGATCTCCATCAAGGTTGAATCACCTAAGGGCTGAAAGTCAATCTTTCCCTAGGGGATCTATTTTTCCTAATTAAATAGCGAAGGAAGATAGGTGCATCATACCCCCACTCCATTTTGATTCACCTCATTTTTTGTTGTTTCATTTTGGTGGACCTGACATTGTACATCAATTTTTTTGAAATTGGAGTCCATTCAAACCCTAGATCTAGGATTTGTATTACATTGCATTAGTTTGAATCTCATTTAGGGTTGTTAAAGTTACATTATTTTTCATATCATTTATGGTTTTAGGTTTGCATTTTTCATCCTTTAAAATATGAAAAATTCAAAAATTTGCATGCATAGTACTTGCATATTAGTGTATGTTCAATCATTTAATTTGAGTCAAAATTGCATTTCAAAAAGTGTCATATTGTTCATCATTTTTCATTCTTTTCACTTGCATTTAGACGTCAAATTTTGGAAAAATTAGTCACTGAATCTACATTTTATAGTCTGAAATAGGAAACCCTAGCATTGACCTTTAGACTCAAATTTAAATTTTTGCAACCCCTGTGCTAAGACCCATTTTCCCTAGGGTGAATTTGTCTTTGTATAGGTGCTATTTCAAAATTTTGGGCAGTGATTTTTCTTGGTTTCCTTTATTCTAATCTATTGTTAAATTTGGGTTTCAATTCCAGAAATTAAAAAAAATGTCATTGTTTGCATTAGGTTTAATTGGTCAAATTGAGTGCATTGTTTGAAATCAAAATTTCCATTAAAAGATATCATTTTTCAGGTTTTTGCATAGCATAATCAGTAAATTATCTTGTTTAAAATTTAAAAATTGCTCTCTTTTTGCATACTTGCATTGCATTTCATATTCTAGGGTGTTTGATTGCATTTATCTAGTGCCTATTCTCTATTTTGGGTGCACCTAGTTTCGGTGAAACTTGTATGAGATTCACAACCTAGTGTCCTATTACCAATACTATAGTGAGACATAGTTCAAGAATCATGCCATCCTGCACTCCTACACTCATCGTGGATCTTGAGTTTTCCAACTGTTTCACTCATAGTGTTGATACTAGTCAACCCAGTATGGACCATAGCTTTGATACCACTTTTCCCATGACCACCCTACCCACAACCAATGTGAATGATGTTGACATAATGGTTACTAATGTCCCTCAAGTAGAACTAAAACAAATGTATGAATATTTAGAGAAATTAAAAAACTTTGTGAGTTTTGAATACATTGTTGGTACCACAATTCCCATCATAGATAACATGAGAAAAATGCTTGACAATGAACAAGGAATAGAGATTTTGCATAGCCCAACTCACATTATTGATAAAAATGTTCATACAATAGCTAGTTGTGCTCAAAATTTGGGATACACTCAAATTCAAGGCAAAAATCTAATTCCTCTTTCAACAACTATGACCTCTATTCTGACATACACTAATTTAACTGTTACAACAACTAAACAACCTACTAGAAATGTCAATACCACTTTAGGTATTTCCATTAGGAATCCCTTTACCTTTGTGCATTCAAATCTCATATCTCCTAATCCATCTCCCCTCACAAACTTACAATTCACTTGTCCTTCAAATAAATATGCACCTCCACCTTATTCACCTCCATCTCACAACACAAATAATGATCCTATCCTTAACCAACTCTTACAAAATGTTTCATCCCTCCAAAAAAAGTTGCTACATTGAACGAGTGTCAAAATGGCCAACCTTCACAATATGTCAAAATAAACCCTTTATCCTTGGAGATATTGAGAGCACAAATTCCACAAGGCATAAAGCTTCCTAGATTTGAGAAATATGGTGGAAAATGAGACCCTAGTAACCATGTCTCGACATATACAACCTTATGTAGTGACTTCATTTTTGAGGATAAAATATTGGCTAGAATTTTCCATAGATCCTTGAAAGAAACTTCCTTGGAGTGGTTTTGTTCTTTATCAGATAACTCAATTAGTTCATTCAGTGAACTTATTGATGCCTTTCTTAGCCATTCCAAGTGCACATGGGTCCCAAGATGACCTTAGCCGATTTAATGCAATGTAAACAAAAGTAAGATGAGAAGGTCACTAATTTCATAGCGTGATACCAATTTCTTTACTTATAAATCAACATTAAGATTCCTGATGTCGATCTTTAAAGAATGTTTATAGAAAATTTGCATACCAATATTCAAGCTAAACTTGAGATG